>CP144692.1:6538719-7008719 GCA_036885675.1 Vigna mungo | reverse complement strand
TCCATTTCCAAATTCTAACTATTGTTTAAGGATGACTATAATCCTATTACTCTTGACTACTTTCTATTATTATTCATGATGACGTCTTGATTATGTATGTCTTTATCATATAATTGAGACGTCACAAGAAACATAATTGGAAATAAGTTGAAATAAATTTGGGGTGAAAATTCCCAAAATAGTTTATATTCTATGGTAAAAAAATTCTTGCTAAAAAAAGAATATTGAGATTTATTTAGTTTTAACTAAATATATCTTAACTTAAAAATAATAAAGTGGATTAAAACTTAAAGCTGACTTGGTGTGAATGTAGCAGAATAATTTAGTCATTCGTAACGAAGAAACTGGTTTAAAATTTTGCTGAGAAAAATGCTTATATTTATTGTTTGTTAAAGTGAAATAAAAAACATTGATTATGTAAAGAAAGGAACTTGAAAATAAAATAAAAAAAGTAGGTCTTTCAAATTGTTCGAAATAGTGATTAATTAAAGGAAGTTGAAACTATAAATTTGAACTTCTACTAAAACATGTTTTCCTTTCATTTGGAAAATATAGTGAGAATAATAGACGTTTGAGGAGTTTCATATACCATCAATCAAATTCATATAAGAAATTAGTATGATATTTAACTCAAAATTTTTTAAGATAACAAATATGTTAAAGAAATGAATTTTAAACCTTATTCAGTCTCACAAAACTAGCTTGTAAAGTGAAGTTTACGTCTATTTATATATTCTAAATTAGTTTTATTTGTAGTTAATATAGGACTTCCAACAAAATAAATTTATGAGTCTCCTATCTTATAAAATATTTAATTTTTTTAATCTTCATTAAATATGAAGCTTACACTCATTTAAATTTCTAATATATATAAGATGATTTTTTTTATTATAAACCATAATAATATTTGTTGTTATCACATATTTTAGTCCCTATTATTTATTTATAGTATTTATGTTATTTTAAATAATTATTTTTTCATACAAGTACACACAAATACACAACATATTCACCCTTTAACTAGGCATAGAAAAAAAAGTGGTGGGTGATAAAACATTATTTTTGCTACTAATATTTTATTGTTGGTTTAAAGATGCATGAGTTTTAAATAGCGAAAATAATATTAGGAAGCAAGGAATAAAAAAGGTGAAAGAAGATGGATGATTATTGATGATAGAAAAAATAATATTAGTTTTGGAGGTAGCTAGGTTGAGCATATATATTTAATTATTTGGCTTGGTGTGGCATTTTGTCAAGCACATGGCATTCTTATTTGGTGATTTAAAGGTGATTGACCATTTCCTGAGCTATTGTTGTCGTATTCCTTTTCTCCAAACATTCATGTGATCACATGTGTCTCCATCTTTCACATCTCTTTCTCTCTCCCACCAGGGAACATTTTGACTCAATATTATACTCTGCATATCCTACTATTTCAGTTATTACAGTTATGGAGTTAGTTGCATTTTAATACATCTTCATCTATCCTTTTTTAATTTTATTATATTCATCTGTCAGTCTTTTCTTTTTTTAAGTTTTTCTCAAACTTTATATCACTTCCATCTTCCAAAGGAAGATTTTAACGTTTTATGAAAGTATTTATAGTTTTGTCTTCTTTCAATGATTTTGTTAAAAATAAATTTTAAGTTTAATTTAACTTCACAAAATTAATTTTTAAGAGAAGATTTGTATCTACTTATATACTATAAATCGGTCTTATATCTAATTGATGTGAGATTTTTTTTACATTACTAATCAAAACTTAACTCCAATTTTTACAGATTTAATTTGTTATTCTCGTGAGGTATGTGATAATAGTTAGAAATAAATGCAAGCATGAAAAAAATATATTTCTTAATAATATATAACCCAATACCTATAATAGTAAATGATCATATATATTTTCTCTTTCAAACTTCTCATCCACTTATAAAACTATTATATTCAAATTTTAAAATATATTGTTATAATATTATTTGTTGTTACTAAAGTCGAGGTGACTCACACCTTTCATTTTTTTTCCTATGCTAATGTGCTCTTAGGTTGATGTCTTTCTTATGACTTGAAATGTTTTCAAAGATTCTCCTCTCGATATGTTTGCAAAACTTAAAAGCTAAATAAAATATTGAAAAAGTATTAAATATATAATGAAGAAATTATTTATTTATATATTATAATTTTGCTTTATATTTAATTAATACGAGTTTTTTATTATTTTTTTTTGCATTAAAATTATCATGAATTCACGTAATATTAAATGTGGAAATAGAGAAATTTTAACAGTAAGTAATAAGATAAGCTCAAATCTTGAATAAGTTTTTAATAACTTTGATATTATAACAAGATATTTAAATATAATATAATGTCGTAAAAGGATTCAATAAAGAGATATTTATTTTTATTTATATGTTATAATTTAACTTTAATTTCTAATAAGGATGAAATCTCACACACTTTTTACACTAAGGACATCGTGTGTCGAAATAAAGGAAATTCAATAATGAACGTCACTAAAGGTTAAATATTGATTAGGATAAATTCTAAGACTTTGTTCACTTAAATGGATTCGGAGGAGAGTGATTGAATGGATTTGAGAGGATTTGAAGATAATTCTTTTATTGTTTATTTGAGTGAATTTGGAGCTAAGTGAAAGTGGATTTGGAAATAAGTTTTTTTAATCTGTCATATAAATCAAATCCTACACTAATTCTCACAAACTTTACTTCGAAATCCATTTTCACTTACCTACAAATACACTCAAATAAACAACAAAAAATTTACCTTCAAATCCATTGAATCACTCTCCTCCAAATCCATTTAAGTGAGCAAGGTATAAAGGATTCTTGATAGACTTTAAGGCCTTGTTCACTTGAGTGAATTTGAAGATAATTTTTTTTGGTTGTTTATTTTAGTGAATTTGGAGGTAATCGAGAATGGATTTAGAAATAAATTTTTTTAATCCGTCACATAAATTAAATCATACACTAATTCTCATAAACTTTACTTCTAAATTCACTCTCGTTTACCTCCAAATTCACTCAAATAAACAACAATAAAAATTATCTTCAAATCCACTCAATTACTCTCTCCCTGAAATCCACTCAAGTGAACAAGACCTAAAGATCTCTTTCACTATATTAGTGAGTGAATTTCGATCCGTTAAACCAACTATTTGTCCTTATTCATATAATATAAATTATTTTTATTTTAATCAATATGAGATCTTATGTAAAATTGTAATTCTTATTAAATAAAATATAATATTAGTGAAAACCAAATGTTTTAATCATAAGAAATTTATGTTGGACGATAATATAAATATGAAATTGTTTCTTATTGATTATATTCGTTTTATTTTAGATTAAGTTTAATTTAACCTCAGAAAAATCAATTTAATAAGGGAAAGTTTGTTTTCTTTTTTTTATTATATCTTTACACAAGATCTCCACCACACCTTTTATGTCAACAAAATTAAATATAGAAATCAAGAGAGACTCAATAACTAATGACACGAGAAAAACTCAAATGTCAACTAAGATAAACTCTCAATAAATCAACTTTTTATTCTATTGTAAAATTTGTTTACTCTAATTCATATAACATATAAGATCTCTAATAAAATCTTATAATTGTTATTAGATCAAGATATGATATTATAGTAAAAAGTAAAGTTTTTAATGATAAAGAAAGTAATATGAAGTTGTTGTAGGAGTTATTATTTTGGATGGATGTGTGGCATGTTGAAGCAAAGGCATGTATGGTTTGAAAGTGGTTTTATAATGTCGAGTTGAAACAGGTGGTGTTATTATATAGAATTGGTGAGAAGCAGACAAGGATTGGTCTCAATAACTAACTGCATGTTCCACATTCTAACTTCTGATTGCGTACAAGATCAAACGTATCATATCTAGATTCATTGAACTATCTGATTGCCAGTAAAATCCATTTTTAGATTCCCCAAATCATCATCTCCCAACAAAAAACTTCTTTCAACTTCTCTCTCTGTTTTTTTTTTCTAACTTTTATTTATTTATTATAACCATATTTAATATTATTATTTCAAATATTCTTATCCAACAACTTCTATAATCACTTAAAAGATGAAAAATGGAAGTAAGCAACCACCCATGTTCAGTTTTGGGTTGAAGGGACCATAAGAAATTCAAAAGACGCAAGCAGTTTTTTTGGGGAAACTAGCAAAAGGAGTCTGTGGTACTAGGCTATCCAAAGACGGGAACAAAACTGCACTAAAGCACAACCACTGTATTAGACGTCAGTTAATGTGCACACCGACGTCTATGGGACCTCTTAGACGTCAGCCAGTGTAATGTTCGAAGTCTTTAATGCCTCGTAGACGTCGGTTAATACGTTGTTCGACGTATATATAGTGCCTTTAGACGTCCAGTTAAACAAGAACCGACGTTTATTGACGTCGGTCTCTGGTACTAACTGACATCATTATAGACGTCTGTGGTTAAAATGTCGGACGTTCCATTGACGTCGCCGATTTAGACGTCGGTTTATTAATAGACGTTAAAAGCCTAAAATAACTGATGTTAAACAACATTTTTGTCCTAGTGCCATGATGAAAAAACAATCCTATAATTAAATATTTGATATTGTTATATTCAATATTCTTTAAAATTTTAAAGCATATAGTACTAAATCGATGCAGATAAAAATGTATAAGATTAGAACATAAGAAATTATATTATTTTATAATTCTGATCAAATCAATCTCCTAAGTTTTTACATTTTTCAATTATCGTTCAAAAAAAAAAGTAAAAAATATGGAATACAATAAAAATCTTAAAACCCTACAAACAAACTAAAGATACAATCTTATACATAATCAGTGACTAAAAAACGTCAATAATAAATTTTTGCGATAAATAAAAAGTTTAGTGTTTTCATTTAAATAATCCTCTTTGTTTTATAGTTTATTAATATAAACCAATTAATGTAATAAAAATGCTTTAATATTTTTTAAGTCTTTGTAAAATTACTAAAATTAGTATTTTTCTGTTTTTGTCTTAATAACTTTTGATTTGTTTATTACACTCAAAAATCATTACTTTCAAATCTTAATATTCATTTCAAGATTCATAAAGAAAATTTATTTTAGGATTAAATAAGTTTTTAATACATATACAATTAAACCGTAATAAAATTGGTCCCTACAAAATTTGTTCAGTATTTTTTATTCACATTTAATAAATATGCCAAGTTGATCTTCGTATTTATTTTGTTACTTTTAAAATCGCTATCTTAATATTCATTTTAAGATAAAGTAAATAACATTTATTTTGGATTTCAACGAGTTTTTATTACCTCTAAAATTGACCCGAATTAAAATTGGTACCCTAAAAAAATATTTAGTATTTTTAATATTCTTCGTGTAATACGAATGTGAATTTGATCTTTACATTTATTTTGTTACTTTTAAATAATGTTATTCTCGTGCTAATTTTGATAGTTTCACATGTTAACACATACCTCTACATGTTATGAAATATTTTAAGTACCTAATTTAATAGGGATCAATTTTGAAAGTGTTGAAACTCTAGATTCTCTTGTACCCATCTAGAGGATTTAACTTCTTTCAAGATATTTTTTTATGATAACAAAAACTAAATTATCTTATATATAAAATAATGTCCTATTCTTAATTATGAACATATTAATGTATATTTTGTGCTAATTTTAAATCATATAATCTTTAATTAATATTAAAGTTAGTGTTTTATGTTAAATTCTCATCAAAATAATTTTAATAGAAAGATTATTACAAGAGATATTAACTGTTTCCGTGGTAAAAGATAAATAATAATTGAATCGTGACATTTGAAATATAGAAAAAAAATCTAATTATCAATAATAACTTCATAATGATAAACACTTAATCCGATACGAAGTTATAAAAAAATTTATTAATTATTTGTACTTTAAGATTTTTATTTTTTTTTAGATATCACATAGTAGAATTTTATAACAACACTCTTATTTATTACTTGAAATGATTACCTTTTGAACTTTTTTTTTTCTTTGAATGGATGAACCATCAACTAATGTCATGTAATAATTGAGATTAAAGGAATGATTAAGAGGTAATGAAATTAAAACTTACTCATTTTCTATTACTGAAATTGTGTAGAAGCCCAACTTTTTTTATTTTAATAAAAAATATATAAAATTTTGGGCTAAATCCACCTTTGTCCCACTTTTTCAAAATTAAGCAATTTTGATCCAATATCATTTAATTGCTTACAACCCACATGCATGTCTAAATTAATGATAGTGTCAATTACTCATTTATGTAAGATATTGATAATAAGTTTAACAATTAACTTTAATGCATGTTATTTCAACATATTTATTAATATTTTCTATTGTGTTACTAATTGAATAATATATTAAGGTTGACCAAAAGTGTCTTACTTTTGAAGAACTCATTGATCAAATCTGCAATTAAAATCTTATATGGGACAAATTTAACACACTGAGAAAACAATAAAGATTAAAAGTGGATTTAAACCTAAAATGTCTATTTATCTCTTCATTTCTATACCACAATAAAAAGCATACATGTAACTTATGAAAATTAGGTACAAATTTAAATCAGATATTTATTTACGTATTTTGTTATTTTATTTTATTTATCAAAAAACCAAGAAAATCCAAACTCAAGGATTTTAAGATGACGAAGAGTTTTTGTAAGAAATTTAATGTCCTTTTGTTGAAGTACATGGTAACTCTTAATTAAAAGGATGATAACAAGTTAACTAGGTACAAATAACATTTATATTCTACCTGTTATATGTATTTTTTTTAATTTTAAAAGAAGTTATTTAAAAACAAATCCCTAAAATATAAACTTAAATAAAAATTAATATTTTTTGGAGGATAATTCCAATGAAATCTCATTAAAATATTACTACATGATATTTCTAAAAGACAAATTTAAATGAGGTACACCAAAATATAAAATTTTAAAAAAATAACTTTTTAAAATAAAATTTCAAATTCATAAATGTAAATAAAAAAGATAGAAATATCTGAAACGAAAATTTTAAACAATTATTCAATAATTAATATTTCTTTTACTAATAATTTTGTTTTTATCACATAAATTAAAAAAATAGTTAAATATGTCGGAAGTCTCACATCAATTAGAGATAAAGTTAAATTATAATATATAAGTGAGATGCAAACCTCAATTTAAAAGCCGATTTTGCGGAGATGAGTTAGGCTTAAAACCCACTTTCTATTATGGTATCAGAGGTACAAACCTCATCTTACACGAGTCACGTATACTCACGAGTCAAATATCATAATATTTCTACTCGTCTATTAACAACAATTAATTAAATATCAATACTCATTATTAATAAATATTCATTTAATATTTCACCATAAATTTTATCTACAATGAAATGAATGAAACTAAAGTTGAACTTAAAAGAATACCAACTTTAATATTGAAAAAAAAATATGAATAATTTTGTATGAAAGGAAAAAACTAATAGAGTTTTGAGGCATTAAATATAGATGAGTTGGTTGTATAGGCATGAAGCTCTGCTAGAAAACAATTTAAGGTCAAAACCTAAACAAGCACGAAAGCTTATAAAATAATATAGTAGTATTAGAGTGTATCTCGAGATCAATCATCACATGACCATATTTAGTTATGTTTTCCAGTATGTGATATTTAGTGGTCAAAGGCACCAAAAAAAACATATACAAAGATTCGGAAACCAATACTTTTAAAATTTCCTCATTATATAGATGTTCATTTAGCTCAATCATGTCATCTTTACCATCGTTTATACCATTAATTAATTCTTAAGATCACCCAAATTAAAAGAACTTGCCAACCCCATTTATTATTCTAAATTAATTATATTAACCGACCTAAAAAACTGTATCAAATATCATACAAAAATGTCTTAATTATCATTGCATATCTGAATTATTAGAGCATAAATACCAAACTTACCTACAAATGTTCCTTCATCTTTTCCCCACATCGTAATCATTTTAGCTTCATTTTCTTTTTCTTCCACAGACAAAACAATTCATCATAAAAGTATAAGTTAGATTTTTTTATGAAATTTTGGAATTTTTTTCAACTCTATTTTTAAAATATATTAATTTTGATATGTAAAATATATAATTAGAAAATTGCATTTATTAAAGATAAAATAAATTTATAATATAAGTATTTTGTTTTACAAATCAATTTTATAAAATTGAATTAAATTTAAAATTTATTTTATTAAAATAATATCAAAACTGTTTTACATCGATTGTAAATAAAATAAAATTATAATATATAAATTAATACAAATTTATAGGTAAATAATTTGATCAAAAGATAAAGGTGAGATGGTTTATATTTGCAAACCACCAAAGTTTGGTGAAATGTTTGAGTGAATCATCACATGCAAGTTCTGATGTGGGTCTTATTTTGTATTTAAATTAACAGATGTAGGATGATGCATATTTGTATTTATTTAATAAATATTATAAAAGTAAAATAATATAAAAAATGATTTTTTATATTTTTAAAGAAAAAAAGTAAAAAAATAAATAAAAGTTTTGATTCTCTGCCAAATAGTTTATTTCTAACAAAATTGATTAAAAGCAGCCATTGATGCATTAATTACATATGCAAAAAGCACACAGCGAATGAGAAGATGGGGATGATAACTTATGTTGCAAGGTGATGTTGGTTGAGTCAAAGCTTTTTGCCTTTTTCTTCGAAATGAAGACTATTCTTGGATTTCTTAGTTTAAACTAGAGTTTTTATATACATGTGTTGTATCAATTTTTTTTTTATTATGTGTTCTTATTTTAATTACTAAAAATTTAATATTTATATCATCCAATTGATATTTCCTTCTACTATGTTTTAACTTGTTTGTTTTACCTTCTTTCTTTTGGTATGTTTTATTTTATTTTTAGTTTTGTTTTCATCATATATATATATATATATATATATATATATATATATATATATATATATGAATATTTTATTAGGATCTTAAAATATTACTAAAGAGAGAATATAAAAATGAATTGTGTACTTCCCATTATATATTGTTATAAATATAAAATCAGTTTTTTTATGAATCTAAATATATATACATAAAAAAGGAAATTTAACTACTTTAATATTATTGTTTTAAAATTACTTTTGGTTAAAATCTGTACACCATCTTCAAAAAAATATGATTCAAGATTTTTTTAATGAAATAAAGCAGTTAAAGAAACTTAATTAACTTTTTTTAATTAATATAAAACTAATGCTTTACTTAAATTGAGAAGCAGTATTTTTCTTAGTTATAACTATTTTGTAATGCTTTATTTAATACTCTTACTTAAAATAGTTGGAGACTGACACTTATTTAAAAACCTAGAGACATAAAATTAAATAGAAAAATGACAAAAGAAGAAAAAAACAAAAGAATAAAAAAGAAGTTTCAAGAGAGTTTTTAAGGAAAAGGTTCTTAAAGAAGTTGAAGAAGAAACAAGATAAGTTGTAATCAATTTTAAGACGTTAAAAACTCTTTGTCCCATAAATAAAGAAGTTAAAAAGATTAAAAACATAAAAAAAAATCAAATAATAAAGTAGTTCAAAGTTTGATCAAAATTACATATATTATCTTTAAATATTTAAAAAATGGGTTTTAGAGATGGTACTGAGTTAAATTGAGATTTGATTATTTTAAAACATAATTTCTTTTGAAATTACTTTTCTATACTTCTTTTTAAGAATTTTTTTTCGTGTTTAACTTATCGAAGAATTGATATCGTAGGAATGATCCTGCGGCGAATTCAGACCAATCATTTTTTTTGTTTGAGTAAATTAAGTTTTGATTTCTTTTCTCTGATATATTTTTTGTTCTATTGCATATGAGTCATGTAATGTTTGAGTCTTTTATAAGACTCTTTATTAATTAGTAGTTATAACGGTATACCTCGATCGTGTTTTTGTTGTCTGTATGTAGGTATAGATAGAGCTCCTTCAACTATGAGAGCATAATAAGGTTCTCTAGAGCGGTGTGGTCTTTAAAAAGATAAGGGAAACTAATATTCTCTTTAATTTTTGTATCAGAAGCATGAAATATTGATAAGTAGTGAAATTTATACTTGGTTGAATATGATATTAATTGAAATGTTTATTGTGTGATGTTGTATATTGACGAGTGCATAATTTCCTATTTATGAATTTTTTGACATATGCTTGTGATTTGATAATGTTGTGAACTTTGGATGTAACTATTTTAATGATAATTGTGTTTTTATGAATGAAATTAGTTATGTTAGTTGATGCTTTGTATGAACTTGTGTTGGATTTTAGTAATCGTATGGATGTTGTTATTTTGAAGTTGTTAATGTTATTTTGGATTGAAAATGTTGAGGAGAAATGAGTTGGTAGAATTATATGTCATTGTTTTGTCAAAAAGAGAGGTTTTGATTGGTGAGTTTTGGAACAAGAAGTCTAAAGGGAGAAATAGTGATTTAGAATCTGTTGTATGGTCACTTAAGACTTGTTTGAGTTGTGAGTTAGCTAATATACGATTTAGAAATGGATAGTAGTTAATTGGTTATGCCGAATGATTTTTAGGTGCATTTTAGAGGTTATGTAAAGTAAAATGTTTATTTGGAAGGTTTGAGAAAATTTAGAGTTTTTGGGGTTTGTCTTTGAGTCATTTGTGACTTGTTCAAACCCTTAACTTGCTTAGTTATTAGTTAATTTTTGGAATAATTGAATGATGGTCTCTAAAATGGTGTTTTAGTTTATTTGAGTTGAAATTTTAAGATGAAATGAATTTAAGTCTTGGTTTAAGTTGGATAGAAGTACTTGGCTAGGTCTAGTGTGGTTTAGAATACCATTTAGAAGTGTTAGAAGTTGGTAAGGTCTAGGATACCATTTAGAAGTGTTAGAAGTTGGTAAGGTCTAGGATACCATTTAGAAGTGTTAGAAGTTGGTAAGGTCTAGGATATGTTAGGGAAGGTTGAGAAGAGTCAAATTCTGCAGAATTGGTGTTCTGCAAAATTATGTAGAGTGGCTGGGCAAGCCAATGGCTTGCTGAACGAGTATTATAAGTTCTTAGACAATGGGTTTCAATGGCTTGGCGAGCCAGCTCACTAGGCTAGTGAAACTTACTGTCTTTGCTCTCGCTAGGCGAGTTAGGATAACTCGTTGGATGAATTTTTGGGTCTTGGACAGTGAGTTTCAAGGACTAGGCAAGCTCTCTCACTGGACTGCAAAAGCCTCTTGTTTGGACTCTTGTTGAGCGACTGGTTTGTACTCGCTAGACGAGTATGTTCGAGTTGTTTTGTCTTCTCTTCTCTTTTATGTTTGAATTTTAGATAATGAAATGTTATATTTTTAATTTCTTTTTATAGTTTTTGTGTCATTTATCACTTAGTTTCTTTTCTTTACCATTTTGAAATTTCAAATTTCTATAAACTTTTATTGTCATTATAGTAAATATTTTAATGAAATTTGTTAGTCTTTTGATTTCTCATCATTATTTATTCAATACACAATTAAAAAGAAGACAGAATTAATTTTGCATTTGATCATTTAATTATCATCATTACAGAAATTTTACCATCCAATTTTTCTTTTCATATTGAATTTTACTAACCTGATAAATTTTCAAGAGGGAAATAATGTACCATAAAATAAAAAATGTCATCACTTTCACATTGATTTTTCAGAAAATAATTTTATTGTGATTTTTTTTGGCCTGACACATCATAATTTCATTAAATATTGAATGAATTGGTAAAATAAGAAGAAAAAAAAATGGTGAAATATATGAAAAAAAAGCAGTGTGATAAAATTCATAATATAATGATAAAATACACATCTAATATTTATATTTTTATTTCTTCAAATTTGAGGAAACTATTTTTTATCCTCTAAATTTAATAACCCAAATGACTTCAAAATGAATCTTCATATAAAAAAGGCACATGTGTACGGTTTTTGATAATAAGAAATGTAACCTCAAAATTGATTCTCATATAAACCATTTATAATCTGTGGGGCATTTAGATGAAATTTCCATAAATATTGAGCGGAGATATTAAAATATATAATTATAGAGAATACAGCTTAAATTTACTACCACTATTCCAAATTTGTACAAAACTAAAATCATTAAAGGAAAAAAAATTTATAATTGTGTCTTATTAACACGCACTATTCTAAATATGCAACTTCGTTTGAGCCATGCTCCCTACCACTAAGGCATCATACGCGTACTCAACAACCACACGAGTCTCGTTACCAAACACTTTTTTTTTTTCAGTTTTCAATGATCAAACATTTAATTAATACATTGCAATTATAAAATCTCTTATTCTCATTATTAGGAATAGGAATGATAAGGGTCGAAGCGTATGGATAGTGTCTATTTGTATATAAAATAAAAATTCAATCTGCAATCCACCTGCATCACGGATATCTGCACAAATTTTAAAAAAATATTTTACATTTTTAAAATAAAATTACAATATATATATATATATAATATAAATTAAAATTTATTTTTTTAATTAAATTTAGTCCTAACTCCCTATTTGTAAGAACAAAATTGCAAGCATAGAATCTCAAAAACTCAGAAAAACCCTAAAACACTGCAAGATCAAGAATCCCAAAAATTCTCAAACAAAAAAAGAAGATCATAAACTTCAAACTCGCTACAAGATTAGAAAAACCATAATCATAGGAACCCTAACTCTAAATCGCGAGAAACATCAATCATAAATTCCCAATTTCAAAACTCTCAATCTTGAATAAGAACCTCCAATATTTTGCCACCACAAGAACAAAATAAGCTCAACCCCAAAATCGTGAGCCAAATGCGAGAATCAAATCCTTGTGCTGCGAAGTCGTCGCGAAACGTAGAAGGCCCCTCCTTCTACAAGACAAATCAGAAAAAGTGAAGGGATAGGAAACCTCTCTCCTTGCGCAGCAAACTAGCACAAAGGGAAGGAGAATAACAAGAAGAGTCATGCGCCCTCGTGAGACACCAGGGAAGATGATAACGTCATCGGAGTCGTGCCATCGCTGCACCACCGTCTTTGCCACCACGAGACCACCTCCTTTGTGCGAGCCACAGATGATTTTCCCCAAACTGATTTATTCGTGCGAGAACAGAGATAGAGAAAAAACTTGAAGCTTCTAGGTTTGCTTGGCAAGAAATGTAAAAGAGAAGAGATTGGAAAAAAAAAACTCTCACTAGAGTTTTGTTTGAAAGAAACCAACAATTAGGAAATTTGGACTTTTATTAGGGTTACATAATTTTTAATTGAAAAGCTTTCCCTTTTCTCTTTAAGAATAATAAAAAGAAAAATTAATTTTAAAAAATATAAATTAAACTATTATTATTTTTTTGCGGGTAACAGGTACTCATGAGTATGATAGTATAATACCCACATCTGACCCATTTAGAAGCGGGTAATATTAAAAATCTGACCCATTTAGAAGCGGGTAATATTAAAATACCTGCTACTCGTTATATAGACTTGAAAATCATTCTATGTTGAGTTATAAGTGTAAGATCCTTGAAAATAGTTGTAATTAAGATGATAGATTTTTAGAAATAATAGAAAATTTTTATAAATGCTACAATAAAATGCTACAGTAATATACGTATAATGCTACAGTAAAATATGTATAATGCTACAGTGAAATATGTACAGTGCTACAGTACCACGTGAATCATGTGTTGCTACAGTACTGCTACAGGAAAAATATAGTATGAGCTACAGTACTGCTACAGTGAAATGTAGTACAACTACAGTACTGCTACAATAAAATGTAGTACAACTACAGTACTGTTACAGTAACCCTAACTTCAGCTATAAATAGGAGTGAGGAAATGAAGTTTTTCACAAAGAGAGTGAAACTAAGCAAGAGTTTCATAGAAAAAAAAAGGAGATTTTAGGGCTAGAATTTGAGTTGTAGAGAAGGTAGCAAGAGTTTCTGAAGATGTGCTCTTCATCTGCAAGAAGAGAATCAAGTAAGGAAAGCTAACCTTTCTAAGCTTTTATATTATGATTTACTATTATTAAATCACTATTCATGTCTCGAAATTCTGTGTGAATACTGTTAATGGAAAACATATGTGTTTGTTGTATAATTATTTGAATTTCTATGTTAATATTATATGTTTTTATTTTGAATCTGTGAATAATAAATTTGTTAAAAACTAGTTGAGGAACACTTTGGCTAGGAAAGACTTGGTACTTAAGTTGTCCATTGTGACGCACCTCTCTTTCTTGGAAGTCTACTCGACGAATTTTTAACTTAATCCTTATTAAGTAGATTATGTACTGCTAAATTATTTTGTAATATACTCAATTGATATGAAATTTGTGATTGTTGCATAGGTAGACTATAAAAATGTTAGAATGAATACTCAATCAAATTGTGAAATTTCAATTATTGATGTGATTTTCCATTTTTGAAGTTATTTTAGTAAAAATTCTAAATTGCTACTTAATCTAAGGATAGATCAATCTAGAAATCCAATATATGGTTCATAAGACATAATAATTAACTTTAGACGTCATGATTGTAAATTTGAAGATTTTATTTATAGGGAGTAATATTGAAATTTTTGGTAGAATGATCATCATTTTATTTCTATCTCTAACTTATTCCGGAACAATTTAAACCTCCATTTCGTTACCTTTAGATAAAGTTGAAATTTTGATAGATGATTCCTGAGACATATTACTATATCTCGACCTCTAAGACTTGCCACTAGATTGTTGATCCATAAATTTCAATTAGTAAAAATTATGTTGAGAATATGATCGTTCTAAGTAAGTTAAATTAGAATATGATAATCTATTTTGTAGGTATATTTGATACGGTATAAATTCTTAAGTACTAACATGATGATAATGGATTATTATCACTTCATAATTTATTAATTGAATATGAATGAGATGAAGTGATTGGTTGATTTCTTGTAAAGAATTGAGTAAATATAAGGAATTATTAATTATGAATTGAAATTTAAGGATTTACTACCAGAAGTAGTGGAGTTAAGTAGAGTGACTCAGAAGGCTTATGAAAGCACGCAAAGAGTACTCTGACCATAAGGCTTTGACATAAGTAGAATACTTGTAAGTTTTATAGAAGCAGGCAGAGAGCGGTCTGACCATAAGGCTTCGAAATATGAATATAGTATACTGATAAGACTTAAGGAAGCAGGCACAGAGTGGTCTGACTATAAGGCTTCGGAAATAAGCAAGATATAACTGATAAGGTTTATGGAAATGAGATTAGTGATTTTGAAGAAAGATGGGAAAAAGTATATTAAGTGAAATAATTGTTTGAGAATAATAGTGCATAGAGATTGGTAGTAAAATATAATTGAATTATATATTTTAAGAGTAAGTTTAATGATTTTATGTTAACGGTTAGCTTACTCTTATTTGTTTGTGCTATGATCGTATAACTTGTGTTATACGTGAGCAGATAATGTCGCAGATGCAGTGGAAAAGGCTTAGAGATGATGAGGGACTTGATGGGAAAATCTTTCAAGGGCTTTTTGCCAAAAATAAATTGTATCATAAAATTATGTTGTGTAACAACTTGCAAGTTTAATTTTGAACTTATGGTGAAGACTGTGTTATTTAAAGTTTGTAAGATTGAAACTGCATGTTTGTTAAATTAAAATAATGTTTTGATTATGGAGATCAAATATTAAATTCAAATTTTACTATTCGTAATACCCTTGAAATTGTTTGGGGTGTTACAACAAGCATGAAATTGAATTAAATGTGTATACTATGATGAATGGGTTGATGAATATGATCATGACATGAGATTGATCAAGAATCTCGTGCAGGCATGGTGTACACGATGATGTTAAGGGTCCTGTTTTTGGTGGTTTAATAACTCTCCTGTCTTAAGTAGAAAATGATGAGTTATGTGGTGAAAGGGACATGAGGTCCTAGTCTGTGTTGGTTTTGGACATAGGTGTTAATGGGCTAACCGTGTGGATGACATGGTGTATTATATTTGGCCATGATTTTTTATGTATAAGGAAGTGGAGGCCATCACAAGTACACGACCACCTGAGACTTCCATCAACGTGTTATCTGGATAATAGAGTCTAGTATAATCATTTGTATCTTACATGAATTTTTATTGTGAATGAGTTATGTGTAGAAATAATATTATCATTTTTTTTTTGCATGTTAGCTTATCTTTGTTTGTTTGTGTTTGTGTTTGTATTTATGCGATGATCGTATAACATGTTATGTATAAATTCAGATAGAAATGTAGATGATTCTGAAATTGATAATTGATGAGAGAAAGAATTAACGATGAGAGTTTTATTTAAATATCTAATAAAATTTATAATAATATTTTTATAAATTCATGAAATTAATAACATTTTTCTTAATAAATAAAATGAAAATGTTTCCCCGTGTTACAAAAATATCAAATAATATGTGTTTAAATTACATTAATGGTTACTCTGTAGAGAACTTTATACAAAATGAAATTTTTACAAATCTATTTGTTCAATTATAGCTCACCTAGATTTTGCGTACCAAATTATATATATGGGGTTTGTTAATTTACATTAGAGAGTTTTTTAATTGGTACATTTAACAAAGTGTACCAAATTTTTGGTTAAAAAATAAAAGGTAGTTATTAAAAATCCTGATTGGTCCACGAGAGAAATTATTAGTTTTTATTTTATTTTTAATTTTAAAAAACAACTACCTTTTATTTTATCTTTTATTTTAAAAAACAACTATCTTTTAAAAAATATAATGATTTAGGGTTTAGGGTTTATAGAACCCGTTTGGGTTAAAAAAACAACTACCTAGGATTTATAGAACCTGGATTTATAGAACCCGTCTGGATTAAAAAAACAACTACCTTTTATATTATTTTTTATTTTAAAAAAGAAATACCTTTTAAAAAATATATAATAAAAGTTAATAACTTCTCTCGTACGTGGACCAATCAGGATTTTTAATAACTACTTTTTATTTTATTTTATTTTTAAATTAAATTTTAAAATTATTAAAATACCACTGGATTTAAAATTGGTTTTCTTATTTAACAGGATATTTTTGTAATCTAAAACTTGATACACTTTGCTAAAATGTACCAACTAAAAAACTTCTTTACGGAAATTAGCAAACCCATATATATATATATATATATATATATATATATATATATATATATATAACAATAAAATAATTATAATTTTAAATCAAGTCAAGCTAAGTTCAATAAAATCATTAATGAGTCAAGCTAAGTTCAATAAATCGAATTTAACACAAATAATTTATACCAAAGTAAAAAAAAATTAAACTAAAAAATTCACACATTTGATAAACTACTAATATAATGAAAGCATAACATATGTTGACGTGGTGATAATTTTAAAAATATTTTCAAAGCATAAATTACAGTTTTGGTTTCCTAAAGATAAAATCGTGCGTCTACGAGCGTGTGTGATTAAATATATTTTTAATTATTAACTTTTAAGATTGAATTAGAATTGATTTATGTTATAAATTTTGATATAATTTCATTTTCAAACTTAAAAAATATAAGTAAATATAATCCTTCTAATTTAACTGTAATATATTTCTTTTATATTTTAATTAATGTTTTAAACTAATATTTAAATTGTTTATATTATTTGACATGTTTCACTTAAATTTTAATCAAAACTATTTAATATTAAAAGACTTTAACATAGTCAAAAATACTATTTAACATATAGAAAAATTTAATATCATTCTATTAAGAGGAATATATAATTTATTATAAAATTTGAAGAACAAAATACATAAAAAAAAACAATAAATTCTAATTTCGCATCTAAAAGACAAATACATCATTATAAGTGATATTATTCACCTTCTTAGTTAAGAATTCAACTTTTGAAATTTAGGTATAAAAAATAAGGTTTACTTTCAAAATACAGTCTTAGATTCTTTTGGTTTGCTACAACACTTTTTAATAAAAATAGGCTATGGTTCTTAGAGAAACCATAGCCTATTAGAAATTATGTTAGAGTTTTAGATGTAGTTGAAAATGATAGACTATGATTTTTTAACTATAGGCAAGCATCTTATATAACTATAGTTAATGTCTCGCTACAGTAGTGTTGAATCAAAATAGACACCTATAGCTTACACTTCTATCATAAAATAGTTTTGACACGTAATTCTAAATAAAACAATGATATTTTAACAATTCTTTGACAATATATTATGTGTTATTATTTTATTACTTTGTATATTTAAAATGGATAAATCACAAGTTATCACATAAACGATTGTATAAAAAAAAGTTATTAGAAATACATTTTTCTTCTAAATATCAAGAAGTAATAAGTAAATATACCTGATTTCTGATTTCATAAACATCAATAATTATCTTTTCACTTAGTTTTCAACTAACCATTTTTTATATCAATTATCTTTTTTTTTTAAAGACTTCACTATCTTATGATGTGCATTTTCATTAATTATGATTATACATCGTAGTTAGATTAATTTAAAATGATGTATATGTTAAATACATGGAATTGGTTTATTTTTTATTTCTCTAATTAAGATCTCCAAGAATTCATAAAAGAAAATAATAAGTTATAGTACGAAATTAAAAATATATTCATTCATATATATTCAATAATTACTTATAATATAAATTTCTTACTATATTATTTATTTTACCTTTGGTTGTAAAACCTTAAACATCATTTCCACTCGCTTTTAGTCTTTGAAAAAAAAATTATAAGGTCAACAAAAGTTGAAATTAATTTTTCTCACAAATTAAAATTAACTTGTGTGTAAGCTACTTTGCAATAGCATTCATATAATCTTTTCAAAATTTTACTTCTAGCTTAGACATAAATTAGTTTTTATTCATAAAAATTATTATTATTTTCTTCGTATTTTTCACTTAAGCTAATTCAAATAGTCCATAGGTGATGGATTTTGGTGGCTGTTGGTTATATAGAAAACAAACCAATCTTAAGCTCTAAACTCCTCCTAAATTGTTTTCTTATAATTTCATTCAATTATTCAATTGCTTATTGAATAAATACTTTGTTAAAAGACAATTATTAAGATATTAATTAACAATTACTTGTGGAAACCTTTTCTTTTCCTTTTTACTTAATATGCCTTTGAAAAGAAGAATCGATATCTTAGTTTTCTTCATTAACAAAAGATTTAGGTTTCAATTTTATTGCACACGAAACACTTTTTTAATTTGGCCAATCTTTTGAAAATCGAAAAAAAAGCACTTATTCTTTTAGCTAAAAAACACCTTTCATGAATTTCATAACACAACCAATCATGGTGACAATTTATATGATTCAATCATTATGGATAGCATCTACAAAATTAAAAGAAAGATCGTATATATATATAAATAGTATAACGTGCAACTTATCTATAGGGAGAATACTTTCCAACGAGTTTTATAAATTAATTAAACTATTTTTTTTTCACAATTATTTGAATTGACTTTAGCATAATTTGTTGTTATTCACTCATTGAAACAATGATTTGATTCAATCAATTTCTTATTTGATACTTTCAAAGCAGTTTTATAAGTTCTCATGATAGAAGATTTTCACTCAGTATATATTTCACACACAAAAAGAAAAAATACTCCTTAAGACACAAAATCTACTAATTTTACCATTACATTAGTTCGTAAATGATAAATATTATGAATTTGTAATTTTTTTCCTTTCTTACGAAAATTGAAAAATAAAGAGTTTAATTTTAAAAATTAAAGCTCTATTAATATTTTAAAGAAAAATATATAACAATTAAATTAAGGAAAATTTTGATTTTTTTACAATAGATTAATTAATGGTGTTAGCTAAATTAACCAACTTTCTTAATAAATATGTTAAATAATTATAAGTGTCTTATATTTAAATATGAAGAGAGTATATATATAAGGATGTCCAAGGTACAGCTTAAAAAATAAAATAAAAATATTGGAGAGTATGAAAATGCAATAACGCACTAAAAAAACATGGAAAATCCATTTCTATGCATTCTACTAAAAGAAATAATCTTTCACTAATTCTTTAATAAGTATCCTTACGACAATTTTTTTTAGCATCAATATTTTTAAAATTGAATTTTTATTGAACCCTTAAGCCGAGATTTTTAAAATTTTTTATCAGTTCATAGTACATAAAATAATATTAATGAAATTTGAAATTATAATTTTATTCTAAATATTAAAAATAAAAAAAAAACTTAATTTTATAAATTTTAATATTTAAAATACACAGAAAAGTTTAAATCAAATATATTATAATATTTTTAAATAATATTTCATATGTACTGTGACATCCCAAAATATATAGCAATGTATATAGATATAGAATGCAACGATTATAATAAAGGAAAGCAATAAGAGTAGTAGATGAGAGTATATAAAGTCATAATATTTACAGTCATCCAAAAGAGACTATAAATTTAAAACTTTATATGCATAAGGGGGTATCTCAAAATAATAGAAAAAATCTAAAAGTAATCCTATGAACTAGGTGTTGCATAAAAACTACAAAGTTTCTCAAAATACATAAAGAAGTCTAAGATAAGCTCTATGAGCTAGGGGTTGCTGCATCTAACTCATCCAAAATCTGCTCCAGTGAAGCCTCATCCCCATCTGCTCCCATCCAAATTTGGATGACATCACAAGAAGAAAATCATACAACATGCAACACAAACAAAAGTAAGGGTAAGCCAGGTTTTCAAACAGACATATTCATCAATATCATCTAATAGAAAAACATCATCATACAATTAATCAAATGACCAAAACTATCATGTTAAGACTCTCTAGACTCGTCCGAACTTAGAATGTATGTAGAGTTGGGGCGGGTTGTGCAAAGCCATTGCCGAGGGGTTTCACCCGACCACACACAAGGTTAGTCCATTACCGCGAATAGACCTCCAGTGATAGCGCCTACCCTAGGATCTCCTACTACTCTCACCACACTCGTCAATCCTCTCTAAGTGAGAATGAAAGACCGTTAGAGTGTTAGGGGTAACCCCCCATATGGAAGCCTCTACATTCATTCTAAACACTAAGAATCTCACCGAGAGATTCTGTAATTACCATCATCAACACACTAGAAAATCATGTTTTATTCCTTTCCCAATTCACATACATTTGAACCAAAATTCACAATCGTATTCTTTCCCAACCACACAAGCTATATACATGTTCACGTACAAAACACTCCTTATTCATGTCATAAAAAATACTCATACATACTCAGACATTACATACTTTCACCGAAACATCACTTGTTAACACAAGTTTCTTTATAACCTTTAATTACCAATACTTAAGTAATTCAAACAGCTTGGAGACCCTCACCAATGGCTCTAGAAGGGTCAAAAAACCCCCAGAACGAGCTAAAAAACGTCCAAAATGGACATCCGGAACCCCACAAACTATCAACAACAAAAGCAACAGCAGAAAAGGGCACCCAACCCCCTTTAAGGGCGCCCGAGCGCCATAATTAAGGTGAAACAGCGCGTTGAAGGGCGCCTAGCCCCCTTTTGGGGCGCCCAGGCGTGGCATCTGCAGATTTTTCTGCATAATTGAGCAACTTTAACCCCCTTTTACCAATTCTAATCATTTTGGTGAACTTCTAAAACCCATAACTCAACTTTTATGCTAAATTAAACTTACCTAAACGATTCTAATCCTTTCTAACATTATTATAAAGTGTTTATGCATTGATTTAGGTTGTACAACTTCAATTTTTATAGACCTAGAGGCCTAAATTCAATTCTACAACTGGGAGTTTGTTTTTAACCATTTAAACATGCCTAATAAATCACACATGACCTACCTAGACCATCCTAATTGACCAAATCAGTTCCCAATCCCTAACCCCCAAATTGACTACCTCACTTCCTCTAATTTGACTTAAAATACCTTAGTTTACCTAACTTTCTGTTTAACAGGCTGCATAATGACAATTTTCAGCATTCCAGTATTCAATCACACTACAAAATCTTACTCATAACGGTTCCTAATCAACCATTCATAGTTTCATACACAATCCATCAACAAGCACATGTTCTAAAAAGTAAATTCATCTGATTTTCACTCAACATCAACATATTCTACAACACCACATACACATGCATTATTATAAAATTAAAACAGGAACCCCAACTCACCCACACGATAATTTCTACAATCAGAATAAGAAACCTAAGCTTCCCTTACCTCTGTTCAAACAGTCAAGCTCACAGGAGACTCTTATTGCGCAATCGTGCTCCAAAGAAAACTAGAACACCTATAGATCATAATTTGGGAAATTGAGGCAGCTTTAGAACCTAACTTAGGTTAAGGATTTAAGGAAAGCATCTGAAAGCTACATGCAAACATATCTGCTTCATGACCACAACTTCCAAACGCATGAGGGGAAAAAGGAAAACACTTACTGGTTACCGGAAGAAAAATTGATTGGTTGTTTTCGGAGCTCACAGTGTTGGGATTACTCAAGTGTTTCCTGATTGAGATTGAATTGGTTCAGTGCGTAGAAATTGAAGATAGAAGATGGAGGAGGAAGAAGAACGTGCTTGAAGAGGGTACTGGTTTTTTCAGAAGAATGGTCTGAACTTGTAATGAGTTTTAAAATTTTACTTCAAAAACAATTGCTCAGCCACTTGTTTGCTGCTACACATGCGTCACCAAGGTTACCCTTTTTTTTTCAGCCCTTACATATACCCATCCATATTTATTGAGAATAAAAATTATATGTTTAAAATAAAAAATAAAGTAATAAACATTCTAACTATCTTATATTTTAAGAAAAAATAAAGTTCAAATGATATTTGTTAAATATTTTTCAAAGTGAGTTAATTAATTTTTCAATAGATAAAGGTATATATTTATGTAACATTTTAATTTTATAGCATTCAACTATCATGAGATTTGTCACCCTTCGATATTATAAAATTGTCAACTCAAAGAAAAAGTATAAATTGCTATTAGAGATATCTATAAATAAATTATAGTACCAAAAGATATACAATATCCTACACAACTATGAGATATTACACTAAACCAAAAGTGTAATAGGTCGTCCAAAAACAGATAAATTAAAACACAACATCCTACTTTATGACTCAACTTCATCTCCTCTCAAAACCTGCTCACTAGAAACATTCCTCTAAGCTTACACAATTAAGGTAATCATTGCAAAAGAGAAGAAAAAAAACAAATAAACAAACACTGAGAAAAAAAGGGCAAGCTAACGTAAAAAAGAAGAAGAAACATTTATACAATTTAGTTTAAAACATACATAATAATTACATCCTCAATTCAAACAAGAAATCAAATAGATTTATAACATTAGACTTGCCCATCTAGATATGTGTATTGATGTCAGACTATGGCAAGTAGTACACTTGTAATGGTGGAACAACTTGTCCCTTAAGCTATCACACAAGATTAGTCCATCTATCACCTATAGCCAAAGAACGCCAAACCATAGACTAGGACCTACTACTACTTCTCACCACACAACTCTCTTCTTTACTTGAGATGAAATGATTATTGGAACGTCAAGATAACTTCCAAGATTGAGTTCCTACATCAATACATCACACTAATGAACGCCGCCATAGAATCTACTCATGAGATCCATGGAATTACGTCAAAAAAGTTTACTAAAGAACGTCACCATAGAGTCTTACCACGCGATCCATGGACTTATGCCAACCACATCTACCATGCACATGATCAACAACATACTCATCATCATTATCATACATAATCATATACATAACCTTGTTTCCAATTCATATTATAAATCAATTCATAATTCACAATAAGTATTAAAGCATTAAGACAACTTAAACTCGATAAGGATCAAAAGAAAAGAAAACCAAAAACCAAGACAACAAATAGGGTGCTCAACACTAGAATTTTGGCGCTCATTGACAACATTGCTCGCCCAACAAGCTAACCCTGTGCCCAACGAATTATCAAGAAATTAAGCCCATAACTATAGTGAAGAAGTGGCGCCCAATGCCCCCTGCCACCGCTCAACACCCAGAAAATAGGTTGCTCTCTATTTTGGCAACATTGAGTGCCACACCCTCGCTCAACGCTATACCAAATGATAGTCACTTCAAAACTTGATTTGGTTTCCCCTAATACCTATCCAAATGACCAAAATGGTAGCCTAAACACTAGAATGGATTAAAAGACAATTTCATAACTTAAATTGCATACCAATTTGGTTATTTGGTCAGAAAACTAGGTTGAATTGATCATCTACAACTTAACACTCATGTATTAGATTTCTCATGCTTTAAACCAAATTTCTATGCACCATATGGCGAAAGTATTAAGTGGCCTCAAGGCAAACACCAAACAACAAATTTACTCATAAGACCATTCCTCAAAAATTTCACTTGTCAAAACCCCCATTTAAACCAAAACCAACCATTTATCATCAAGAATCCAACACCATTGCAAGCATCTCATCATATCAACAACCAATTTCAAATCCATAGATCATTCAAAACAAACTAGTGCAGAAAATCAATAATTCATCATACCAACCATCATTTTCACAATATTTCAAGCAAGAACACATACTCATGAACCTCCAAATAAATAAAAAGATATTAGTAAGCTTCCCTTACCTTAGAGAGGACCCAACTGCTTTACAAGAGATAAGATGATCAACCAGTTCCAGAAACTTATCTGCACCTACAACTCATAGAAACATGATAAGGGTATACCGTTAAAATCACTAATAAACAAAGAGTCTTATAGAAGACTCAAATGACACATGCAAAAATACTAAAACTCGCATACAAAGGAAATGAGACAAATAAAAAAAGAGTAGAAACTAACTTACTCTTTTGGAGAAACTGATCAAGTAAACTTGAAGATCTTGTTGTTGTGATCACCCATGCGATCTCTGATATTCAAACAGATGAACACAAGAGAAAAACTCCTAGAGAGAAGTCAAAGAACTCTAAACAAATGGTTTCTAGAGAGTTGATGTGTTTTAAAATAATGAAACTTGTTTGTAACAAAACTATTTATATTAAACCATTTAATATTAAAATAATCAAGTCTCATTATTTTTAAACTACTACCACTTTTAAAATATCATTTGCTAGGTCTTTACAATTTATACTCGTATTCATATATGCTTTCTTCCTATTTCAATGTCAATTAATTAATTTTTTATAAAATAATAAAAGATTATAGAAGATGAGCATACTATTGTTACATATTCAATATTAAAATGAGAACATTTTCATTTTTTTTCATCTAATATTTAGAAAGAAATTATAATTGTATACATTTCAAATTTAAATATTAAATAACATTTCATGAGAACCAAAACGTTTATAAATTTTGCATACTTTCATGAAACCTCTTTGATAGAAATTAAAAATATTTTTTAAAAAATATGAAAATGAAAAAAATATTCAAATTAAAAAATATTTTAAATTTCTTCTTACTTTAATTTTTAAAGTATAATAATTTTTTTATATACTACTAAAAATTATAATACACTTGATAAAAAAAACACAAAGATTAATAATAATTAAAATTTAACGTATATTTTTCATATCTTTTTATAGTGATAAAATTACACTGATCATAATATTATCAACCTAGTTGAATGCTTAAGAGATAATAAAGATAATTTTTTATATTATCTAGTAAATGAAATATTTATGCTGTTGAACACTTAAATCGAAGGTTAAATGTTTTTATATGAAAAAAATATACAATAAATAAAAATATTAAAAAAATATAAATAATAAGAGAATATATATATATATATATATATATATATATATATATATATATATATAAATAAATAATAGACTGTGAATATTTTAATAATTTAAACAAAAATGGGACAAGGACAAGAATGTGTATTATAATAGTTAAGGGACGAGGAGTGAATATTTATAGACTTACCTGTATCCTTATATTCGATTGAAAATGTTGATTATTATCCATACATATATCCATATTCAATCAATGCGAAGGTTTTTTTAAAATGGAGATGTATTACTAGTGCTCTCAAAACAGCTTACTCGGCTCAATCTGGCTCGATCTATTATGGATTGTTTATTTAGTGAGTCAACCCAACCCGGTTCATTTATTAGCGAGTCAGAAAAATTCGAACACGATCCGACCCACCATAAATTGATGGTTGATGGGTTAAATGAGTTGGCTCACTAGCTCACTTAATTACAATTTTTTTAAATAAAAAAATTATAAACTTTTTGTAATTCAAATCTAAATAAATTTCACTTCTAAAATGATGTTAAACTTAAAACAATTCAAAATAATAAAAAAAAGTACAAAATAATCTTATACAGTCGTGGTGAGCGAGAAGAGTAATTTTTAAGATTTCATAACATAATAAATTAATAAAATAAAATTAAGTGGGTTGATGAACCAACTCGGTTTACCACGGATTCAATCCGGATGAGCTGGACTGAAAATTGATCCGCATAAAAATAATAATTTTTTTTTTCAAATCCAACCCGGTTCAAACCCGTGATAGACTAGATTGGTTTGACTAGATTGAAAGCTTTTTTATTGGTTATTCTTCAAACTGATTTTGTAGCTTAGTTAAATCAATCACCTCGTCGGTTCATTGAATTTGTCTACATAAATTGAAACTCGCTCTCAATCTGTTCTCATTTGTGTGAAGAGAAAAAAAAAAAACTAAATTCATCTACTTTGAATTGATAAGTTAATTGCATTAAATATTTCCCCTAATATTCTTGCTAAATTGCCCTCGTTAATATTTTACTCATTCCTCAACATTCGTCCTAAGATGAATGACACTTTACCTAAATTCAAATACAAGAAACTTTTGTAATTAAATTTAGTAGATTTAAATTTGAAATTTCTAAATCCCCTTAATGTGCTATTATTTCAAAAATACCTTCATCTTTTGATTTAACTATGAAAGTAATAATATTAAATAAGTTCAACTACTATTTACTTAATGGATAATAATTAGTTAGTATTATTTATATTAAGTTTATCACTTTATAGTTTTATGTCTCTGAGTGATTAGTTATATCTTTTAAATAATAATATTTATTTTAAGAGATCGGAATTTGACTTATTACAACAATAACCAAATCTAAAGTATTGTTTTTAATTAGTATAAAAAGAATTAATTGTTGTTATAATTGAGTGTAGAAGAAGGAATGGGTTAGCATATAGTTTGACAAGTACAATGAAACATATTGGGAAAAAAGTGTGACAACAATCATAGCGTGGTTCTCTATGATAATGAAAACACAAGTTTAGAAGATCAAGGTTCCATGCACGTGAGGTCGGTTCCTTGTTATGGATGATCCTATCTAACCCTAACTCTATTCTCAATACAACACCACTAATTTCTCAATCTTAGTATAAAAACGAGGTGTTTTCATACACTCTTCTTTGGTAGAATAAACCAATAGTGGTGGCTTCAATGTGTAAAACGAATAAGGTACAATGGTATGAACCCAAATTCCATAAGTTTGCATTGGTGTACGAGAGAGTTTCAATTTCAATGGCAGCGTGTGAATCTAGGAGTCCATGTTCAACTACTTCTCACATGTATAACTACCACTACCCTTCTTCTTCTCCTCCATTAGGAGTTTGTGCATTCATCATAACAACTGGATATTTGTTCGTGCTTTGTAATTATTCAACCATAACTTTTGTTTCGTGAGGATATGGTTTCTCCACATGGTAACCAATGGCTTACTTTTCTTTTTTTGGACAAATGGTGATGATTTGTTTTAGGTTGCGTTAAAATTTATTTTGAATTTAAAAATCTCATTTTATACTTAAGATAATCGATTATCAATTTATAAATAATCGATTATTATGACTTATCATAATAGATTATCACGAACAATGAAAATTTTTAAATAAGTTTTTGACCGTTGTACATTCATTAAATGCATAATCGATTACCATAAATGAATAATTGATTATCACACATTAATTAGCTGACAACGGGGTTTTGGAGGTACCTTCAATGAGATCTCTACATATTAATTTGAGACTCTCATTCTAATATACGAAAAATACAAAGTTCTAAATTCTTATTTGCAGAGTGCGGTGATAACTGTTCTAAGGTTTGTTGAACCCTTATGTTGTGACTTTGAGAACTTGACATATTGGCATAGAGCGAGAACTTTCATAGGGAGTGTGATTGAGTGTTGTTGTTGTTGGCATAGAGCGAAAACATTTACAGGAAATGTGATTGAGTGTTGTTGTTGTTGACATAGAGCGAAAATTTTCACAAGGAGTGTGATCGAGTGTTGTTGCTGTTAGCATAGAACGAAAACTTTCACAGGGAGTGTGATTGAGTGTTGTTTTTGTTGCCGAGTTGAAAGCATGTCATCCTTTGTGAAGCATTCGGAAGAGGTGTTCATCCTTTGTGAAGATTAGTTTCTTGGTTTGTGCTAGTGGAATGTTAATTCTTGGTTAAGATTAACAACTGGGCGTAAGATCTCTCTGATCCGAATCAGTATAAAAATTAACTGCGTAATTTTTTTTCTTCCTTACTCTTTAAATTGTTTAAAGGAATTTTTATATTTACGAGAAAATTATTAAAAAAATAAGAAACCAATTCACTTTCTCTTAATTTGTTGAACATGTTAACCATTATGCTGTATCGAATGACAACTAAGATTTATATTTGACACACTTAAGTATTTCTGACAACTAAGGTTGATATTTGACACTTAAGTATTAGCATTCTTATAATAACTTCCATTCTCTGACTATAATGTACAAATCAATGAATGTTGCATCTAATCTAATAACGTAATTATATAAATAATTAATAAAATTGACCGATTATTACTGTGTTATAAATTTCAAGATATACTTTCATGTTGAAATTTTAATTGATTTTTATTATGCAAGTTAAATGTGTAAAGTTTTATAATAACAAAAGAAAGTTAAATTCAAAATCTTCTCGTAATCTAACATGTAATATTTAATAAGTCATCTGATAAGAATAAATATAGAAGAAAAGAAAGTAAAAAAAGAATTCTTCTCCCATTATTTATAATATAAAATGAATAAAAATATATATATATATATATATATATAATTAAATAAATACTCTTAATGAAAGGATATTATAACAATACTATTTATATATATTTTTATCCCAGAAGAAAAGTTCTTGTTTTTCTCTGATTTAGAAAGATTGTGTCTTACATATTATTTTATACTCTTTTCAAAGTAGAACACTACTAAATAAAGAAAGAAAAAAATCTTATCCTTTCTCGAAAAAATGAACAAATGGTTCTTTCACGTGAATTTGAAATAATTAGAATTCTTGGGTTCGAAATAAATATAAAAAAATAAAGTAAAAGAAAAACAATAATAGAAAAAAGTACCTGAAGTTCTTTGGGGAACAGTGAGAACTGAGGCTTTATTCATTCGATTTTGATTACAAACTTTGTCGGTTTAATGAGTCTCACTATACATTCCATGTTGGAACTTGGAAAGTTATTAGATAATCATTTTGAAGTCTCTAGAAAAAATGAGCAAAACAAGAAATTGAAAATTCATCAAAGATGGTGAAGAATTTTTGCTCAATGTCACTAAAAACTACAATCTATTTGCAAGGTGTCACTAGAAAATAGCACTATCAAATTCGTTTGTTCCATCAATTCAAGTGACAAACCCTAACATGTTGCTACCTTCTGTTGCATCAACATTATGATAATTATATGTGATCACCATCATGTATATATATTCATATGACATATATACCCCAATTGAAGCTTCCAAATTTCTCTTTATTCATTTCCCTTCACCAAGAACTTGCTAGAGTATATATAATAAGATGTACATGTAATTATTCTCAAAAGTAAGAAAAAGCCACCATGATGAACAATCCCTTTCAACATGAAAATTTATGAAGGGAAACCCTAAATCAACTATTAATTGGCCCAACTTTTCACTAAGTATAAACATGTGGCAGTTGCTTAAATAATGCACTACTTGTTCAAATCTTGATAATTGACAAGTTGACCTTGGAGATGGAGATGAAGATGGATTAGGTTGAAATCTTGTGTTGATTAGCATTTGACAAGGATTACTAGAATGTTCATTTTAATATAGTGAAATTAGAAAAAAAGAAAGTTAATCCTTTTATATGTTTATAAGTTAATACACATGTATCCCCAACTTTATTTATAACTAGTTTTTATTCAAAATAACATCAACTTATTAAAATTTTTATTCTCAAATACATTTTTTTATTGTTAATTAGTGTTTCTCGTGCTTATAAATTATAATTAATTTTTTATACAAATATTTGTCATATTTGAAATTTAATATTTATTTTATAAGGATAAAATCAAAAAGTGATTGTCAATCAATAAATAACAGAAGACTAAAATTTTAAAATCGATAGAAAAGAAAATTATAAAGAAGTGATACTGTCTAGTTCCTGACACAGAGTAAAATGCACATGCTAATATTCAAAGTCATCAAAACTATTCAAAAAATAAAATAAATAAATATTATGACTAATAATACTATGACCCTTTTAACCTGTGGGTTCATATGGGTTTCCTCTTCCAATAATAAATTGACACTTTCCATATACATTTATCTACCCTTTTAAACAATCAAATCATATTATGAATAGATTAACTTTTAAAAATTAAATATTAGTTGTAATAAACAAGAACGAGACCCACAAGCATATCATTTGAGAATCCCCATGTAAGTGTACCTTTATATTCATCATAACAGATAGAATGAAATGACATAAAGTAGTGTTAACTATTATTGTTCAAATGATAATTTTTATTTCATTATGATGGAAAAACATAAATCTTCATTTTTTTTCTAAGATCATACTACTTTAGTTAAACCAGTTCAATTATGAATTAAAATATATATTTTATAAGCGGTAACTAAAATATGGATGCAATTATAAAGTATTATTATTATGTAAATATTTTATTGTGTAGAGTCTAATCTGATTCCTCAATGATTAGATATCTCCATACACATGCTGCTCTGAACTCTCCACCCTTTCGCTATTTATACCATTCATGGTTCCCTTCACCCTCTTCACTCCTTAATACAACTATAAATCTCTTTTCTCTCTATCTTTCTCTTCATCAAAAGTCAATTTCATCACCCTCTGTCACCATCAATCCACTCAACATAGTCTTCACCTCTAAAGAACACTGTTTCACACAAATCAAAGGTTGTCTCAAGCCAACAAAAAATGCATGACATTTGTCTCAACATGCCCCCAGTGGTTCAGAACTTCGACCCTGAGGATCTCTTCTCAAGGCGTTGCATTTGGGTGAACGGACCTGTGATAGTAGGTGCTGGTCCTTCGGGTCTTGCAGTGGCTGCAGGCCTCAAAGACCAAGGTGTTCCATTCATAATCCTTGAGAGAGCAAACTGCATTGCCTCTCTCTGGCAAAACCGCACCTATGATCGCCTCAAGCTTCACCTTCCCAAACAGTTCTGCCAGCTTCCAAACTTCCCTTTCCCTGAGGACTTCCCTGAGTACCCCACAAAGTTTCAGTTCATAAGCTACCTTGAGTCCTATGCCAACCACTTCAACATAGCCCCACAGTTCAATGAAACAGTGCAGTCTGCAAAGTACGATGAGACCTTTGGCCTTTGGAGGGTCAAGACCATCAGCAGGAGGAAAGGGCCCTCCTCAGCTGCTGAGTGTGAGGTCGAGTACATTTGCAGGTGGCTTGTGGTTGCCACCGGCGAAAACTCAGAGAAAGTGGTGCCTGAGTTTGAAGGATTGGGAGAGTTTGGTGGCCGCGTCATGCATGCTTGTGAGTATAAATCTGGAGAGGGTTTTGCTGGACAGAAAGTGCTTGTTGTTGGGTGCGGGAATTCAGGCATGGAGGTCTCGCTTGATCTATGTAACCACAATGCAAAACCTTCAATGGTGGTTAGAAGCTCGGTGAGTGCTAAACAGTGTCAGTATTTTTATATGAACCTAACTCAGATACAGTAGTTAAGTATGTGTTTTAAGTGATTGCTTTCCATTCAGAATTAGAGTTTCACTATGTTAACCTTTGATAGAAACTATTGTTATTACATGCTCTTGAACCGAAACTCTAATTTTGTTCTGATAGTTTTGTTTTGTTTGGTGATATATCAGGTTCATGTTTTACCAAGAGAGGTTTTTGGGAAATCTACTTTTGAAGTTGCTGTGATGTTGATGAAGAGGTTACCTCTGTGGATGGTTGATAAGATACTGCTGATTCTGGCACGTTTGATTTTGGGGAATGTTGAAAAGTATGGTCTGAAAAGGCCTTGTGTGGGTCCTTTGGAATTCAAGCACACCGCAGGGAAGACCCCTGTGTTGGACATTGGGGCCCTTGAGAAAATTAGATCTGGCAAAATCAAAGTGGTTCCTGGAATCAGAAGGTTCTTGCCAGGGAAAGTAGAACTTGTTGATGGCCAAGTTCTTCAGATTGATTCTGTGGTTCTTGCCACTGGTTATCACAGCAATGTACCATCATGGTTGAAGGTTAGTCCTTCTTTATTTCAACTCATATTTATTCTATATACATTGGATTCTTGCTCACAGTTATGGATTGGGTTTAGCCCTGAACTTTCTCTCTCCTTCTCAATAAAACCAAAACCCATGTTAGATTGCTAGTTTTGGCAGCTGGTTTTTGTTTTTCTTTTCTTTGTACAAGTAAAACACATGTTTCTCCCACTATTCACACTTTCTTTTTTAGTTCAGTTATCTTATATTATATATTATTTAGTTATAAATCAATAATATGATTGAAAATAACTCTACATATATAGTAATTTTCAAAGTAAACACAACATAAGGGTAAAAGTTATCTTCTGTTGTTTATCTCAGTTGTTGTGTACCCTTATGACTGAGCCCCCCACAGAGGCTTCTGGCCCTATTGAAAGACCAGGGAAGGTGTGTGTCTGTGTGTTGGGAGAATCAATTTCAATGAATTCTGAAAATGTGTAGGTACTTGGTTGCTTAGTACACATTATAATGTTTCTCTTCTAGGGACAAACTTAAATGCAGTGAGTTGCATGAGTTTTTGACTTTGTGTAAATGATCTAAAATGCAATGTTATGTGATCAGGAAAATGAGTTCTTTTCCAATGATGGAACTCCAAGAAACCCTTTTCCAAATGGGTGGAAAGGAAAAGGTGGTCTTTATGCAGTTGGATTCACAAGGAGAGGCCTTTCTGGTGCATCTTTGGATGCAATTAATGTGGCTCATGACATTGCCAAGAGTTGGAAAGAAGAAACAAAACAGAAGAGGAAAACTGTGGCTGCACGTCACAGGAGGTGCATATCACACTTCTAATCAACAAACTCACTTTCATCACAACCATTTTGAGCTTCTTTTGTTTCTTTCTCATCAATCCAATCCAAAACATAAAGAGATCATGCTCATAACTTACAACATACTACAGTCCCAATACCAGTTTAACTATGTTTTCAGTCACTAAAGTTTAGTGTGAATTCGGTTTTGGTTTTTCAAATTCTAAAAACAAATAAAATCATTTTAATTTCTTAAAGTTAATGTATAGGAGTATATATATATTTTTTTTAAATAGATAAAATGATTTGAGATACCAAAACCGAATTTATTTTAAACTCTAGAAACTCAATGCATAGTTAAAATTTAAGAAAGTTTAGTAAGTGTGTGATCTCCCACAAATAAGCTTTGTTTCTTTCTCTACTTTAGGAAAAAAATATATAGTAAAAAAAATCAGCCCTCTCCTTAAGGAAACCGCTCTGTGAAAATAATTTGGCTATTTTTGTACAAAGGAAGATGAGGCTTGTTTGCTTCTTTTTTTCTTAATGTAATTGTTTATTGTATTTTAGTTGTAAGGAATATTGATTCATACTTGATTAATGTTGAATTACATTATTTATGTTTAATTAATAAAGTCAATGCTCTTTCTCTCCCTCATAATATCATGTCTTTTCTAGGTCAAAGACAAAGTCATTCACAAGACATGTTAATGGGCTTTTGTCCAGCAACGTTGGCCCAATGAATATTGACATCTTTCAAAGCACATGGACAGATATCCTAATGTCAAAAGAAAATTAATTAATTTGAGAGATGCTTTGAGATAGGAATGAAATTGAAAAAAGAAACACAAATAAATTGACTCTTCTGCATCATATAGTAAGATTTTTAATTTTTAATGCTTATTTAAGGGAGATTCATGTGGTCAATGGAGAAAGAGAGAGAAATATCATTGAGATTTACAATGTGCCATAATTGGATATTTAAAGAAACAAACTTGGACATTATTTTTTTATCAAGGATATAAAAAAAGTCACAAAAACAAATTAAACGGTAAATATAAGCTCCTCTTTTATATTGATATATGATGTTCACTTTCAAACATGTGAAAAGAGGTACAAAAGCAAGTATTTTGAGTTTTAAGATAAATAAATAAATAAAATATGCAACTCAATTATAACTAGTGTTGTCAAAATAGGACACTCAGTCTGGTCTGGTCTGATTTATTATGGGTTGGTCACCTAGTAAGCCAACCCAACCTGATTTACTTATTAGCGAATTTAAAAATTTGAATCTGACTTGACCTACTACAGGTTAGTGGGTTAAACAGATTAACTTACTAACTCACTTAATTATAAATTATTTTTTCTTTAATTTAAAAAAAATAACAATTTTTTTCTAATTAAAATCTAAATAAAGTTCAATCCAAATACAATCCAAAAGCACAAAAATACAAAACAAATTACTATCTGACATCAAATCATTATTGTCATTTATCCATTTATAATACTAGAGTCTTGAATGGAAAAATCTACAATATATGAGAGTTCAGGTTTAGGGTTTTCATTTTTTTTAATATCATTTAAAATTTATAGGTGGATTGATGAGTCAACCCAGCTCACCATAGGTTCAACTCGGTGAACCAAGTTCTTAGTGAACTTGTTTCAATTTTGACCTATATTGAAATTTATAATTTTTTTTAAACTCAACCTTACTCAAACCCATAATAGGTGGGGTTAGTGAGTAGGTTTTAACCCATTTTGATAGCACTAATTGTAACTACGAAATAAATATAAAGATGTATAAGAAATTTCAATAACTAGGGGCACACCCAACTAAAACTGGGAATGGACATTTATACTCTAATACTTTAAAAAAAATTAACTAAATATATTATTTTTATTCTTAAATTATTATAAAAATTTGTATTTCAGTCCTAAATTAAATTATAAGATATTCATTTTTTTTTTCTTTTTATGAGAGTAATATAAAATATCTTTTAAACAAAGGAAATACAGAGTGTTTTCAAAAACAAAGTTTTATGATAAACTATAAAATAAATTTCTTAAATTATAAATTTTGTACATTCTTATAAAACCAAATTTTATTTAACAGTTTATTGATCAAAATAACAGTAGTAGTAAGATTCACAATGCATTATCTTGTATAGTGCATTGCTCGAGTAATTTAGCATTTGAGAGTATATATCTTACCTTTTTAAGTAATATCTTGTTCATCCACTCAACTAAATCATTCAGATGAGGAGTTTTAGGAGGAGTCATCTGACGTGCAATATCATGTTATTTGTAATAAGCATAAAAGGATCCACAATACTCCTCACTATTATTAGTACAGATACATTTCAAATTCTTTCATGATTACCTCTCGACCGAAGCACGAAATTCCTTGAACTTTTCAAGTAATTTATCCTTTCTTTGAAGTGCATAGACCCATATCTTTCTAGAACAATCATCAATAAAAGTAGTAAAAGTGCACCATTGAATGATTTTACCTTCAACAGACCACAAACATCATAATGCACCAATTGTAACTCATCTCACTTCCTTGAGGCTAGGTGCTTCTTAAAGGACACTCGGTTTTCTTCCCAACCATGTAATGAGAACATTTCTCCAATTATGTACTTTTTAATTCTTGAATAACATCTTTTTTAGCTAAACAATTTAACCCTTTTTCACTTATATGACTATGTTTTCGGCGCCATAAAGATGCCTCCATATCCATGGTATTCACAGTGTATTTAGCAACCAAAGCTTTTGTCCAATATATTTTAGTTCATTTTTCTTCTCTAGCCATAACCAAGTTACCTCTGGTGAGTTTTCACTATCTAAAACCAAAGTATTATCCTAACCATCATCATCAAGCATATGCACTAAGATTAAGTTAAAATGGACATCATGAGCATGTTTGACTCCTTTAAGGAACAAATGCATTCTCATGTTGGTTTGGAAGCAAACATCACCAACATCAATCACCTTAGACACACCACCATTACTCATCTTTAGCACTCTAAAATCACCAAAAGTGTAAGATGTGAAGAAATCCTTCCTCGGTGTAATGTGCAATGCAACATCACTATCAATAATCCACATGCTCTCATCAATTACAAGATTAATTGACTCATAGTCACAAAAGAACAAAAACAAAATCACCACATCTACTAGTAGTGGTGACACAATCATCATCATAATCATTCTCTTTATGCTTTCCCTTCTTGCTTTTGTTGTCCTTTTTCCACTTAACACGATATTCTCGAATATGCCTAATTTTATTACAGTAATGGTACTTTATATTATTCTATCTTGACTTGAATTTGCTTCTAGTCTTCTCTCTACCACCTTTTAGTTCTTTTTTATGATTTCTTCTCTTAATTTCTATGACAAACATCTTAAATTAAGAAAAAGAACCATGTGTCTTCCTTCTCATCTATTCATTAAGAGCATCACTCTTTGCCATATAGAAAGAAACAATGTCATTCAAAGTTGAGTTTATAACTAAGACCTAAAATATCCTCCAAGACTCTGGTAGAGTATTCAATAGTCATAGTCTCAAAACTTCATCATCAAAAACTTTGCTCGTTCTTGGCAATTTATCTAGTAGCTGTTGAAATTCATTTAAATGATATGAAATGGAATAATTCTCCTTATACCTCAAATTCATCAAACAAATCAATCAATATAGTTTATTATTGTCCAACTTAGAAATAAAGAAAGATTCAATCTTCTCCCACAAAGTTCTAGCATGTATCTTATAACATCTCAAATTTATAGTACAATAATTCCGTATTTTAACACCTAAAGTTCTAGAATACATTACTTTATTAAAGTTATATTATTTATATCTTCATTTCTTTTAAAATATATATATATATATATATATATATATATATATATATATATATATAAATAAATAAAAAGGTATATGTATATATAAATGTTAGGTTTTATTTTTATTGTATTTGTCTCACTTCCTTATTTTATGATTATGTGGAAAACAAAATTTTATAACTTAATCATAGGTGGTCGCTCCTAATATGCTAGATCCCTTTGTCATCGTAGTGGTCTTTCTGGAAAACTTATGACAAACTAATGTAAAGAATAATTCTATAACAACGGGCTGTCACCCTTCTTGTACACTCCGACTGCACTTATTGTCCTTGAAGGAAAAATTGAGTTACTTTATATACCGCGGCCTAAAGTCTCTGACTTACTACCGCGGCTGGATATGCCGCGGTTCGTAAACCGCGACCTATAGTGAAAAATAACCGCGGCAAAAGCCCCCCGCTGCACTAAGGAATTAAAACTTAGAACATGATAAGTTCTTCAAAATAAACGGCTAATCAAATGAAGCCTAGTGGACTAGGCTGCAACATTGTCATCCCCATCCAAGGTTGTCTCCAAGGTAACCTCCTCGCCATCTGCTCCCATCCAAGTGGATGATCATTGCAAAGGAAAACACATACAACATAGTACAAACATAAATGCAAGGGTGAGTTAATTATATAAAAAGCATGCAATTATACCAACACGAACATATTGGATTCAACCCAAGTAAAGTATCTACAAGCAAGTCAATATATACAACCTAGAATGTTATCTTCTAGACTTGACTCGTCCGGACTTTAGAATGATAGTCGAGCTATGGTGGGTCATGCACCTGTGGTGGCTTGTGATACTTAGGCTCCCCAGCCTTGGGCTCCCCCGCCTTGCTACACTCACGAGGTTAGTCTATTTCGCCCCCTGGAGCATGATGGAAGCCTCCAAGACTAAGACCTCCTGCTACTTCTCACCACATGGTTCAGTCCTCTCTACGTGAGAAGAAAGACCATTGGAGCGTCAGGAAGACCCCCAAGACTGAGCTCCTACTTTCATTCTAAAACATACTTAAAACCAACACTAAGAAGTTCCTCCATGGAACCCCATTTTACCAACTCTGAACCCATTTGAATCTATATAAAACCATGTACATATAACCCTTCAACTTTACATTGCATACAAACACACACACACACAGATATATATATATATATATATATATATATATATATATATATATATATATATATATATATATATATATATATATATATATATAATACTGATTCCACTTCAAAACGTCACAAATAACCCAACAAGTCATCAAAAATCATATGAAATCATTCCATATACACTACCAGACAATAACAGTCCCAGAAGAACCACTAAACAACACAAAACCCCGTAAACTCATGCTTAGACAAAGAAAATGAATTTGAAACCATCACCAACAGTTTCATAAGGGTCCAAAACCCCCCAAAATGACCTAAAGAACGTCTAAAAATAATACCCAGAACCCCGAAAACCACCTAAAACTATCCTGGATGATTTTTCGATGACAATAATCGATTATGATACGTAATATTGATTATTTATGAGAGCTTCGAAGAAAATATGACTTTCTAACTAGAATAGTTGATTATCTAACTTGGTAATCGATTATTCTTATAAGTTTTTTACAACAACTTGATTTTTCTGGTTTTGGTGGATCAGAGACATATCCAAATGACCAATTTAAAATCTGTAACACTAATATTGATATGAAACATACTTATAGATGAAATTTAAGTATTGCATTGGTCATTGGATAAGGATTAGATGTACTAAACCAACTCATTCCACTCCAAAACATCCAACTCAATAGTTAGAGGACCCTAAACCCAATTCTAACACTTTGTACCTATTTTGACCAATTTGGTGAGTCAAACAAGTCCCAATCCACTTGTTAAAACTGCCTCCAACAGCCCAAGTGCACTCAAAACCCCAAATGCTTAAAATCACCCTTTCACTTCCCCTTGACCAAGCTAAAATGTTTCCCAATTACTAAACTGTTTATTTAATTGTTATTACAGTAGAGATCTTACCTTCCCTCAACCTTCCTTACATCCCATTTGGTCATCGGAGAGGACTCAAATGTCTGAACGCATCAGACTAACCTTCGACGCTAGAAAATATGACTAGTTACAACTGACTACATCAGACCAGGGCTGCTCTATGATCAGGGATGTGCCAACTCAGGTTTTTAAGACTCCTCTATCCTACCAACAAGTGCTCTCAACAAGTCTCATATGATTTATCTAAGTCATCCAAATTGTTCTATTATACTTTAAACCTCAAATGCCAAATTTTAACATTTCACTTATTCTTACAGAAACCTGAAACAGTGTTTGTGCATTCAAATACTACCCAAATCTGTTACCAAAAAAGGAGCATTGGTATCTTGAAGCTATTGTAAATTTTAGATGATGATAAAAGCTGAAGAATTAAAGACTTTAAGTACATCTTTGTTAAACACATTTTGTAGAAAAAAATGTATAGGATAAATTGTAATGATGTAAAAACTCTTAGAAGTTTTCGTATTTAGTAAGTCATCACGTAAATAATGGATTATTGCACAGAATAATCGATTATCTCTGTCTGATTCAGTATTGCCCAAGTCTCTGGAATAATCGATTATTCCTCAGGATAATCGATTATCACATTTTTGAAAACCCCATAACGGACACAAATAATCGATTATCACTTATGATAATAGATTATTTCTGGCAATTAGGAAATGTATTTTCAGTTTCTGACCCTGGGCTTATAAATAGGTTTTTTCCACAGCTCTTAAAAATTAACTTTTCATTTGAGATTATTAGAGTTGTGTGCCTAAAGGAAGCTCTCTGTGAGTGAAAAAGATCTATGCCATTTTGAGAATACAGTTTTTGTTTGAGGAAGTTCTCAAAGTGATAGAGTGCTCTTGCCTGGTCTTGTGAATAGGAGAAGCTCGCGCTTTGTGTGTCAAAGGTCGGAGCGGTTCTCTTCAAGTTGGCAGAGCAGTTGCTTCCGGTTCATGTGTCGAAGGAAGCACTTCCGGTTCGTGTGTCAAAGAAGCACTTTCAGTTCGTTTGTCGAAGGAAGTTACTCACTACACTTTTCCGGTTCGTTTGTCGAAGGAAGGTGTTTTCTATTCTTTACTCATTTCATTATCTTGTAATTTGTACAACTATATTTTTAGTGAAAAAGGTTAATCACTCTTTATAGTGATTAACAACTGGATGTAGATTCTTTTGAATCAAACCAGTATAAAAATCCAGTGTGATTTTTCTCTTCCCTACACTATTTAAACTTTTAGCACTCCAACTGTTCGATAAAATTTCTCTAAAAAAATTAATATTATAAAAATGAACTATTTAACTTGAGTTGTGACCGAACACGCTTTTCGTTTATAAATTTTATTCCGCTACGTTACTTTTTTACTATCTATATCACGATACCGATTGTATTTGATACCAACAAAATCATGCTAATTAAATCTAACCCCAGACCTTTCCAAAAAGATAATCAATCACAGCCACTAACTCATTCAGAAACAGATTATATTCATCAAACAGTACACAGGAAATCAATCACGGTTCATACTTTATACAATCAAGTTCATACCCAAAACCAAATACATAAAGCAGTAACAACACAGTCCTAACAGAACATCATATTTTTAAATTAATCATGCATAAAACACTGAAACAGGTTCAACAAAAAATAATTAGCTCCCCTTACCCGGGTTTCTCAAAGTACAACTAGTTTGAAGACGCCCAAACGGAGTCTCACCCAAACAGAACACAACAACACCTATAAACCCCATATTGGCGGTAGAAAATAGTTCTTAGAGTTATGACTTAACATAAATTAGAATGAGGACAGCTCTAACTGCATGAAATTAGTAGAACCCCAAACCCTAGGTATCAAAATGGCAGAGGGAAATAGAAAGACCACTTACCGGAATGATATGGAGAAACTGATCGGTTCAAAGTGAAGCTCTTGACGCCGTGTACGCTTTGGCTCCTTCAAACTAAAAATTAAACGGTTCAATGAACTGAGATTCTATAGAGAAGGCAGAGCAAATATGTGAAAGGGTTTCTAGAGAGAGAAAGAAAAATGGCTAAATGAAGAACCTGATTTTTATAGAAGCCCCTTTTATAAGTCATGTGCTCTTAGTCTTTATAGGTTGGACTGCCTAACATAAGGCCCATCAGCCCTTGACTTTTTTTTTTCATGTGCTTACAGGAGACAATATAAATTATATAAACTTTTTTACAATGTAATTGTCTCAAAATCTAGATTATATTTTTGTTGGCATTGGCTTTTCTTTACTAGCTTAAAATAGATAACTCATAAAAATAGTAGATTTCTATGTAGCCATAAGATGTAAAATGTATAACCTTGTATAATGATTATGATTATAACTAATCATATTTAATATTGTTTTATAATTCAACATCAATAGTCGACATAGTGAGTAGAATAAGTACATATTATACATCGGACATGTAGTAAGCAGTGTATAAAAATGCATATTTCATATCGCAGTTTAATCAATTGATGACTTTTTTTTACACCAATTCTAAAATTCCTATTAGAATAGATGATTGTAATCTTCTGGAATGAGATCATGGTAGATCTCTCTGGGCCAAGCATATCATACATTTTGGGCCACAAGGATATCGTCAAATGGCTAATTCATCAACTGACTTTGCCTCCCAAACTGACAAAAACATTCAATCATGGAAAATGTAAAATATTATCAAATCTAGACTCGTAACAAAATTATCATCAACATTTCACAACACTTTTTAATGTTTAATTCTTGATAATATTTATATAATATGTCAATTCGGAGAGTCTTAGAATCGATTAACGATTATCCTGATAGATATTAAGAAATATATTTAATTCAATTCTATAAAATCAACTTGTAAAATAAAGTTTATATCATTTATATAGTTTCAATTTAATACAATACTTGTAACATTAATCAAACGATAAAGAAGATAAAATGAAGGAATTAGAATTTGAAAAGTGTTTTTAGGAAAAGACTTGAACTGAGACTCTTTGGGAAACAATATTTTGAAGTGTATCTGTTTTATGTATGGAATGGGACATCTGAAAATAATTAGTGTGGGATGTGTTGGTCCACAGATTTCAAAGGAAATAAATAAGGAGTCCTGAAAAGGAAGACAAGCCATGATAGATAGCATTTTGATTTGGATGGTTGTGAGAGAGAATAGCAAGTGGGAGCAGAAAACGTATAAGCACTATTACATGTCACTGAACAAAGATTTACTATTAGAATTGAAATCCATTAACAACATTTCTGCACTGCACCACTGTACTTTTTGTCTCTGTCACGTTACAACTTCCAAGGTTTCTCATAAAAGCTCTGCAGCCACTCAGCAGCACATGGCTGCCACCACTTTCATCTTCTCCTCTCAATTCATTCTAACCATTTATATTATCAATATTATAAATGTTTAAATCTTTCACACCTCTTTTAAACATTCACATCTTCATCACAACTGTTAGAAGTCTTCATCGTCATTCTTTAAGTCATTATTGGAAAGTGTTGGAAGTCTCACGTCACATAACATCAAATTATAATAAGTGAAGTATAAATTTCATTATATAAGTTGGTTTTTAAAATTGAATCAAATTTAAATTCATTTTCTAATAATATGGTATTAAAGTTATGATTGAAACTTATTTTAACAAAATTTATATAAACATTCTATTTTATTATTTGTCGAGTCATTCTCAGATCATCCATTAATTCTATACTTCAGAGTAAGGACAATTTATAATATATAAATAAAGTGTAAATCTTAATCTACAAATCAATTTTGTGAGGTTGAGTTATTTTTAAATCTATTTTCTAATAACAATATTTTACTTAAATCACTCTTACTTCCAATATCAATTAATACGTAATTTTATCCAGACGTTGAATGTGAACTCGTATTATGAATTTGAATGTTCTTCCTTCATGTATAGTATCACTCAATCATGAATCTTAAATTATTTTTATAGTGTGATTCATGTCATTTGATGAATCTTAAATTATTGTTCTGAATCTTTATATGTGATGCATTAATGAAACAATGTGATTGTGTATCTTTGACATGAAATCACATGTGATTCAACTGTTTTTCTTTTCACCAATTCTCATACAAAATTTACTAGATTACACTAGTTTAAATTATCAAACGAAAAGAAATAAAATAATATTGAAATTGTCCTACTGAATAATTTTATTACTTTATCAGTAGTTGATTCAATGTAGTAGTTATTTTATTTATCTCAATTTCATTCTCTTTAATTGCTTAAAATTCCTTTTTGTGGTCGTAGAATGACATACCTATTTTTTACATAAATAAAAAATAAGAAAAATACTCATTATATCCTAATAAGGTCATGTTATAACATGTAGTACCATCAATCTTAAGTTGAGTAATCAGGGTATATATGATAATAATATTATGTGTGTGGCAAATTATCCTTTTTGTTTATACTTGGATTTTTTTTAAAAAAAATAATTACTAATATATTTGTAAATTGCGTATACTATTCTTTTTGTTCAACCTTAATATGCGCTAAAAATTTATCTTTCCAAATATCCAATATAATTGTATATTCAGAATTTGAACTTAATTAAGTTGAAATCACTCATACTGGTTAATCAAAGTGTTCAGTGGTAGGTATTCACAATTTAAATCTTTACTTTTTTTTTGTAAAAGTTTAAATCTTGATTAACCTTGACTGTGTATTTAAATCAACAGCCGACAAAAGCTATAATTTGAGTGACTTTGATTAAAAAGAAAACAAATGCAGAAGAGAAAGATATTCTTAAGATGCTCTCATTGCTTAGCCACACGATGCCTTATCATTTGATACATCACCTACATATATCATTTCATAAGAGTTTACTACTTTACCTAAAACATTTTTATTGCATAATTTAAAAATGAACTTCTTATAACACTAGTATAACAAAGGGATACGATAATGGTTGTTTTGGGGTTATGGCAGTAGTTCCATAATCGAGGTATATTCAGACGAGATAAAAAGATAGAACTTTTTGTCATCGATTCAAAAATCGAAGCAAAAAAAGTTATGATTTTTCATTGGTTCAAAAAACCTTGAAGTAGTAAACCAAAAGAAAAAGTGGGTTTTTTTTCCTTGGTTGGATTTAGAATTGAGACAAGAGACTCACCTTTTCTGCCTCGGTTGGATTTAGAATTGAGGCAATAGACCATTTTCTGTCTCGGTTAGATTTAGAACCGAGACAATAAATCCTTTTCTGTCTCGATTCTTACAACAATCGTTGTCTAATGTCCATTTTTTTAAAAAAAATATAACAGTTCTATTTCTTCAACATTCTATATCACGGTTCGAGTATTGTGAGGGGTTTTCATGAGTTTTTAGTCCTTTTAAAAAAAATTTCATGACATTTCGAGTTTGTTTTACCAGTTTTATCTTTGCCTATATTTTGATGTATATGATGTACGAAGAAACACCAAACCAAACCAAACATAAAGAAATGAAAGTTCATCAAAAAGATAAAATGAAATGAAACTAACCTTGAAGGTGGGTGTGGTGCTGAAAGGAAACGAATGTCATAAAAGAGTACCTGTGAACAAAACCAATTGGTCAAAACGAAAGAAAATCACACATAAAGTACTTAATCAACGTAAAATGAAAGAAAAATGGAAGAAATGTTTTGGTTGATGGTCGCAAAAATAGAGAATGAATAGAGCAAAGCGATGGCAGCATACAGAAAACGAAGAAGAACGAAAAAGAAATGTGCAAGAGACTTTGTTACTTCGCGAAATTTAAGCCTAGAAACAGATGTTATTACCTTGATTATTTGTTTAACCGAAGCAATAAGGGGTCTATTGTCTCGGTTCTTTTAAGAACCGATGCCTAAAGTCTCCCAAAAAATTAAAAAAATAATAATTTTAGTAATTTTATGCCTCGATTTGCGCCATAACTGAAACATAACAACTCTATTGTTTCGGTTCTACTAAGAACCGATGCCTAAAGTCTTCCAAAAAAATAAAAATAAAAATAATATTTTCAGTTATTTTATGTATTGGTTCGCACCATAACCGAAACATAAGAATTATATGGCCTTGATTCTCTAAACAACTAGGGCCATAGACTTAGTTAAAAAAACGAGTCAACTAAAAAGTCAAATTTGTAGAGAGATTTGACATCGGTTGTTTACATAATCAAAGTCATAGACCCTTTTAGGATTCAGTTCTTTTTTAACCGAAACATATATGTTTATAATAGTTAAAAAAATGTCACCATGTCATTTTATACTTCAGTTACAATGAAACCAATACCAAATACGTGAGTTAATATCCATGTTTTTTACTAGGGTAATAAACTAATAATATTTATATTCAATTCAACTTTATCAAATCAATTTTTAAAGTAAAAATAACACTACGTTTATATATTATAATTCAACTTTATTCTTAATTAATATAAAACTTTTAACACATTTTTTTTATATAGAAATAATAATATTTCATGATATTACATACTTATAAATAATCTAACACAAAATTGTTTAGGTTAAGTTCCATATACAACTTTCATAATATTTTATTAAATAAGTTTATATCTAATTCTAACTTCATAAAATTAACGTATAAATTATATTTAACTTATTTCGACGTATAAATTATATTTAACTTATTTATATTAATTTAATCTTATTTATAATTGGTGTAAGATTTACCAATAGTCACTAAATAATTAAATTTGCATACTTCTTAACAACTGAAATATATATAAAAAAAAAACAAACAAAAAACAAAAGACAGATAAGCTAATTTAAAAAATATTATGATTTTTCTTAATTATGTTTAAAACTAGAGAAGAATACTAGTAAAGCACATAATCCATGTTAAAATTAATATATGATTGTTAATTGTATTTATTTCAATTTACATGTAATTGGTATATAGTAAAGTTTATATAAAAGGATAATGGATGTTTTAGGGTTGAGTGTGCACGTACATTGTTACCATTTTTGGTATCATGATGCAAGCACAATTATCCACTTGCACATGTTATGCCTTCCATCTCCATCACAAACCAACCACTTTTACGTTCTTCTATGTTGCCAACATTTAAGTCCTACACACCATTTTTCTTCATAAATATATATTCAAGAAATATTGTTATAATGTTATTCAATTTTCTTAGTACGCTGAAAAAACAATATTTTTAATTAATGTGTGTCTATTAATGTTGAAACCAAATGAAAACCTCAACTATTTTATTAAATTTATATTCTATATATCAATTTTACATTAAAAAAAGAATAACCACATAAAATTTTAAAAAATAAAACACATAACTTTTTTATATTTATTTAACACTAGTTTTTCTTATTTTTTACTTTTTTTTCTTAAAAAATAAAAAAATTTATTTTTTTATAATATATGTCAAATTGATGTAAAAATGTATCAGGTACTTTTATTCAAATTTAATCATTTCTACAAAAGCTCCAAATTTAAATGGAAGAAACCAACATGAGTAAATCAACCCATTCATGATGATCTTTCTCTTAAGCAAGATTGTTTCCAGTGATAAACGTTTTAGACTAACATTTAAATGGTTCAAATTGGTTAAAGAGTTGATAAAGAACATTCGCAACTCAAAAGAATGGTGGCAGATGAATTTTCATGTTTACTTGATCAGCACTGACTTACAATCTGTCATGCAGTTTGGAGGCGAACCAAGATGTATCAAGACATTTTCTTAAAATGATTCATTTAGGAACAAAGCATTTTAGAATTTGGAGTTATAAGTTTCATATGATGCCACAAAAGTTAACAGAAAAAAGCTCAAAATTCAGAAGATTGTTATCAGTAAGTTCGTATTTAAATCTTCATATTTACTCAATACTCTATCCTAAATCTTCGTATGAACAGTACAAACTGCTAATCAGTTCTTTAGCCAAATATAAGCTAAGTTATGATTGATGATCATTTTCATGAATTCAATGTAAAATGAAAACTAGAGACTCCATCACCATTCATGCTTTGAAGGTATCTATGACACTGAGAATCACTTGTTAGAAATCATCTTCTCAATTTGACCATTCTGGTTGTACAGATCCACAATTTTCTTAGCATATGTGGGCATGTGCCTATCAGCCCTGCAAACATTTACATTTCAACAATATAAACAAACTTCATATCCTTAACATCCAAAGGTTCTGCCATAAATTATCCTAACTTGTGGATAATACAAGGACACATAAGTGTATTCTATGTAGATTAACTAAAAAGAGTCTCATAGAATTTGTACAAATCAATTCCATGTAATCAAAGTTAGGAAAAAAATCTGAAAAATACAATCAACATCAAAACACTCCCTCTCAAGTTAATCAAGGAATATTTTCATTCTCAGCTTGGCAATGGGAGTTTGAAACCACGCTCGGAGTATTCCCCAAGTGCAAGAAAAAAAGAAGTTAATCTGCGGTCTTGTTTAGACGAGCTTCTCCAGAAAAACTTATAGGAGAGGAAAATATGAATAAAACAAATGGAATTGATTTCACTTTTAAGGACACATAAGCTTCCCTAACAAGATAACCAATATCTCCAAATATGAGAAGGTTGATACCAAAACCACACATGAGAACTTGTTCCTCTTCCTTTTGGAAAAAATACAATTGTATGTAGGTGGGTTTGTTATTAAGGTTGGATAACTTTCTCAAATTGACCACCTTAACGCAAGACTAGGTTCTAAAGGACACACACATGTATACGATCCACTAGGGCTGTTATAAGTCCATTTTCTGAAATTACTGAGGTTATAAAACCTGCAAATCTAGCTTCTAGCATTGGCCACAAAGGAATTTCAAGGTTTCTTGCAGAATCTTTATTAACTAGCCATCTTATATTACTCACAGTGGTGAAAGGTAAAGATGGTAGGAAAGAAATTTTAGGATTGGAAGTAGTGCAGACAGTTTCAGAAGCAAACTGTAATACTTGTGCTCCACAATGTAAGAGGTCACAGGTCAGAAAGTAGTATAGAAGAGTCATATGGTCTAAGAGAATCTTGGAAACGGAGCAGTTCTTATTAATGGAACAGAAGGAGTCAATAATTCTCTCATATAGACTACCGCCCAAGCCTCCAGACCTGAATTGGAGAATAGTAGCTAGTGGGTTCCCTTCATATGATAACACAATGATGAAGAGGAGTCATGAGATCAAGCTTCAAGGTTCCAACCTTAAGGAAAATGGTGTTCTTGAGGTGACAGGTAATGATAGAGCTCTAAAAGTGTATGAAAGGATAAAGAAAGTGGAAGGGCAGTTGACAGTTAGAACAGTGAGCTGTTTACAGTTAGAGTCTTTTACTATAAATATAGGAGTTAATTGTACAGGTAGTTAGTTTTGGAATTTGTAAAGTCTAGACTGGATTATTGTTCCAGTGGAGGAAGGGAGGCTTCCTTGTTTCATTCGTTATACAGCAATAAACATACTTTTTTTTAATGTTTCTGTTAGTTCTGGTGTGTGTGGAGTGCACTGTTAGACTTCTTGATCAAAGAGATCTAACATCTTCTGCATTACCTATTTGGCACTTACGTGTAGATCATCACATGTTTTTGTAAACTAACGTAAGAACACATAAATGCAAGAATCAGCTAAGAGAAAACTGTGCCCTCTTAGACATTTTTTCATATTTTCCATTAAGCTCTTCCTCAATTTTGAATAAAGATGTACTATTGGCTGAAGGATTGAAGCATAATCTCCAAAGTATTAGCTAGTTGTACAGAAAAGGTTTGAAAGCTACATTTGACGTAAAATCATTGCTCGTTTTGCAATCAACATACAAATAAAATTGAGTTCGTTGGCAAGAGAGACAAAACATATATGCGATAGATTGTGATGTCTGTGAAATACGAAAATAAACAAAATTCTCTTTTAGATGAAAGAAATTTGTTTCTAAAGAAAACCTTTAAAACTTTTTCATATGGATCTTTTGGACCATTTAGAACAAAGAGTTTGGGTGGAAATTACTATGCATTCGATTAGTTGATGATTACATAGGCTATATCTATTATCTATCCTAAGCTAATTAAGGAACTAAAATCAAAGAATCTGTAAAAATATCAAATTTTTCCTAATTATAGAGTATTCATAAAGAAATCTTGACATTATGATCAAATTCAAATCATACCAATTATGTTAATTAGGTCTCACATACCTTTCCTTGCCCCACAAACGATTCACGTGTAGATAGTTGCGAATGGTATGATAATCAAGTGAATAACGTGCAAATTCAAGACCCTTAGGACCAATCTGAACATAAAAGCCAGAGCCAAAAGTATTGTTATGTCATGCATAATATACAAGCATAAATGGATAATCTGCTATGAATCTTTTACCAGGTTTAGTATAAAAGCCAGCAGATTTCCAACAAATTTTGGGGCAGGTTGAGAAGGACCTCTTCCTGATAAAGAATTTCAAATAAAGAAGTAATCATCTCTGGCAGTATACAGTAATACTAATCAAAACAGAGAAGAGAAACTCTAAGCCTATGATAATGTAATAACTGTCATATTCTATCATGAATAGATGAATCCACAAAATCCAATTTTATCACAAAGAATATATATACCTAACTTAGCTTCATCATCAGCCTTAACAGTCTCCATGACAAATGGTCTCCTATTCCCCTGAATCAAATGGAAAAAATCATACTCTTCTTTATTTTAAAATAAAAATAATATGCTTAAATGGAAAAGTATTTACAGAACTAATTGTTGGAGTAATCTCTAGTAAGTTCTCCACAAGACTCAACATCTCTCTTCCACGTTCATTCCTGTCATATCAAGAACAACATTTTATGAAAAGGTTAACCCTAACCCATTCATACAAGGCCCCAAAATTCCTTTAACAAACACCCCTCCTTCAGAGGCTGACACCTGGCAGCCAAATGAATTCGGTACTCCCCCTTCGTTGGAGTAGGAGCCTCAACAACGTTCAAACTCGAGAAGTTGGGTTCGTTGCAAGGCTCTCTGATACCATTGTTATGAAAATGTTAACTCATTCATACAGGGCCCCAAAATTCTTTTAACAAAAATATAAAGGCTCAACCCTTCCAAAAAGCAACCCTTCAAGAAAGAGTAATGCATGATTTGGCAAATAAACATTTCTGACATATGAAGAACATATATAGACCAAATGATATTGCGCAAAAAGAAGAGACACTTGCGTTTTTTGTCCATCGAGTTACCTGACTGTAATATATTGTGGATGTTGTGGCATGCTGATTCCAGAATATTTTGGTACACCCATATATCCAACCACCATGTCCTGAAATTATTTTTCTACTTTCAACTAAAAGTTTCTTAACATGGAAAAAGATGCACAAACCAAGGTTATCAAATTCGAGAGTTTACGTAAGCTCGTGAGAGCCGAGTAAACTCGACTCGTAAACTCAGAGTTTACTATGAAAAAAATCATATAAATAATATCTTAATTCAAATAAGTATACAAAATTATATAAATTTAAATAAATAAAATTTGTAGTTATATTGCTCATAAAAATAAATATTGTAAAACATAAATACTTGGATTATTGTCATTAATTTTGATGCATTTCATTAAATATATAACTTTCAAGCTTGCATAATCGTTCCAAATTCGCGATTCTACATTATCCTACTAATTTCACAGTCGATTCTACCGAGTTTACTCGAAAAACGAGTTTACTTTCAAGTTAACTCGGAAGCCATGTCTAGGAAAGTTTACGAGTTAACTCGAGAGTTTGATAACTATGGCACAAACAATGTGAACATCAACCAAAACAAGCCTAATAAGGAAAAATCAGTTGGCAAAATTGGCAATAAACAATAGTTCTTCATATTTCACTCACATAAAATAGAAAGTAAATGGAAGTTTTTTTTCTTGCAGCTTCTAGTTATATATTAACAAGATCAGATTGAAGGTGTATCAAGCATGAAAAGTTGATTCTTAGAACATGAAAAAAGATGCCTATGGTTTTTAATTAAACAATGAAAAGAAGTGAGCTCTTACAAAATACTCTTTTCAAGTCTATCCTACAATATAACAAAATAAATGCATAGATAAAATACAATATCTAATCCATAAGTTGTCGTAAGTCATCTAATTGTTAGACTATATTGCCATCTTAAAATACAATTTGAGATCAAATTTAGGCAATAAAAGGGAACGTGCAAGCAATAGCATAAAAGTAGTCACATATGTAATCCTTAAGACAAACTGAATATTTAATCAAGTATATTATGGCTTAATATACGATGACAAGTTATTATGTCTTAATATTTAAGGAACAATTAACCAAAACCAATTGACATAATATTTTACAAACAAGAAAAAAGTTTAAACATTTTAGTATCATGGGAAGTGATTAAACAATATATGGTAAAAGAATTTGGTTCATGAACAGTTTGTACTTTGTAGACAACTTTACAAACACGTAGAAGATATTAACATAATCCTCCTTAGTCAAAGTAAAATATGCTTGTCAAAAAGACTAGATGTTCAAGCAGATAAGGACTTACAGCTAGAGCATTTGTATAGTCAAAACAGCTGCAAGGAAAAGAAAAAATTGCCAACTTAATGCAACATATAATGAAAGAATAAATAAGAAATTGAAGTATAAAGAAAATCATGATTCCTGTATATAAATTTGAAGCCATCACATTATGCAAAGTAAAATAACAATTACCTGTAACAAGATGGAGCAATAACATCAACCAAATCATTTGCTGGCAGACAGAAATAAGGAACCTGTACAGGATAAATTTTTAATCTGAACAAAGTTCCATCCTTGAGAAACACATGAACAAAGTAAAATACAGGGATATTATATACCTCTTCTATATGACCATCCAAATGCTTCAAGTGAACCTGCCAGAATGTTTGAAAAAGCAACTTAGGAACATGAAATAAACGATAAAACACAAAGATGTTATGATAAAGCACCATTCTGATCAAATCAACTGGTGGTTCTATAATCATAGATTATCATTTCAAAACCAAAACGTTTATTTGTCCATAACTGCTCTAAACCAGAAAGGATTTTTCAGCTGAAAACCTTGTAATCTTGCATAAACTCATAATGTAGAACTGTTTCTGGTGATTCACTCGCAGCTTTTAGAAACTTATCCAGTCCTTCCCTAGTACCGTTGTCCACTGCAGAAAGAGAATTTTTGCAAGTCCATTTTTTTCAAGCAAGAATTTACATAATTAAACAGATCCATTAAGAAAATACTGATATTTCTGATTTTATAAATAATAAACAAATGATTCAAAGGGTTATATAGCAAAACACTAGACCTTTTCCCTACCGCAATTTGTGCCTAAAACATAGAGCTTATCCAAATTTAAGTGATGCTCCACAGATCTTAATGCTGCAATCGAAGAAATTATTCTGCATTACAACATTACAAGTCACGATGGAGAAAATGATGAAAAACTGCAAAAAGTAAATCTTTAAAGTAGTGATACCTTGCACCTGGCAACCTACACCACAGAAAAGAAGACGCTTGACACCAGCAGCCTTATCCATAATGATAATTCAGAAAGAATAACTATGAATATAAAAGGTATCCTCGGAAGAATTCAACCAATAAATTTTATGACAGCTGAAATTTTATGATAAGCTATATGCAAAAAATATCATGGGCAGTTCACAGGTGGGCTTTTATTTGTATCATGACATTTCATTCAACTTTCTCCAAGTTAAAATTTCCTTTTATACATCTAAGACATTCTTGAATAAACAACTAGTTTACAGATCTCTCTCTCATATAAGAGGCAGAAATATAAGTCACCACCCAGTTCAAAGCAAAGATTAAATTTTTGAAGAACCAGATGCTCTTGGGCAGTATGCCAAATGAACAAAAACAGGAAGAACAGTAAAACCACGAAGGAGAAATGGAATACCAGTCTTGAAATTAAATGCAATGGTCTCAAAACACTAGAATGGGTTCAATTCTATCCAAAGCCAAGGTCCATAAAATGAGGAAAATACAGTGGATGTAAACATTTTTGTTTCCACAGCTCATTCAGAATCTCAAAACAACTGAATCTCACAGAGAAGATTCTTAACACTTTCCTCATTTGTATCTCTCAATATCTCTTATATTTTGAAGGACAAAGGTCAAAATGCCCTTGGTTCTCATTCCCATATATTGTTTAGCATTATTTTATCAACATACTCATTCCCATTTATTTACTAGACTAGATGATGGCTTTTTCATATTTATAGATAAGTTGATTTGCATAAATAATTTGGTAGAATATGCAACTGAAAAAAATTGTATACAAGATTTATCCTAGATCATGACAAATTCTTTCTCCAATGGAAAGATATTTTGCACACCTCAACAAGAGCCAGGGTATTGAGGTTAGGTGATAATGTTGGCTTGACACCTTTAGCAGCCAACACTTCTTCAGGTGTCCTGCAAGAAATTTGAAGAAATAAACAGTGTTTTAAAAAGAAAAATACTTAATATCATGTTGGGAAATTAACTTAGATCCATTTGACAATGTAAAAATGCAGACCTTGCTAAAACAGGTCTTGGAGCAAATCTGTCATCGGGATCACTATAATAAACAAAGTTACATCAAAGACATTAACTAAGAAAAAGTCAGTTTCAGCAATTAAAAAAAAAAAATAGCATCTTATTTACCATCTAGAATTGCAATTATGTTCTATTACCTTTGCACACAAATGACAGCCTCCACCATCCCTGATTTAAGCATTTCTATTGCAATGGTTGTTACTATACCAGTCCATTGAGCTCCTATTAACAGAAAGAGTTTTATATGTAAAACTTAGTCAAGAAACCTGGCCTAAATCAATGGGAAATAAACAGAACTTTTGTTAATATGCAAATGCCAAATAAGGAAAAGTTTTTATATATGTCCATATCAATATCTTAAACAGTACTCTTTTCATCTTTTCGATTTTATTGGAAATGGTTAATATATAAAGAACAAACATCATCATGAGTCATGACTTCTTGGCTCTCCACAGAAGCATAAAATATAGAATCAGCATCCATGCAAACTACAAGAGATAAAAAACCTTATATAGCATGGCTAAAAACAATTTCAAAGTAACAAGCCTAGTACAGAACCATGATTACCGTGAATCATACCAATTTAGGATTAGCCACCAGAACCACATATCAGAAATTCAACTAGAAATAAGGCATCTTAAAATATGAAAAATGAATCAAAGAACCCTCACTCGAAGACCCTCTAAACTGATACAACAACAAACTCAAGAAGAATGCATAAGTAACAAAGACACACCAAAATGAGAAAGAATCTTCTGTTTCCAACTCAGAAGAAATACCTTCTACAGGGAGAAGTTTCCGAGCATATAAAAGTTCCTCATATACCCCTAAGTAGGTCTCATCCAAGTTATCAGCTTTCCTTCCTCTACCATGAACGACGGGTTCCAGTCTCTGAAAGGGAAAACAATAAGCAACTTTAGTTCGGCGAAATATTTTTACAAGACTAAAATTCTAGATTCCCAATTAGAAGCAAAGCATGGAAATAAAAGTACATAGGTAACATTCGAAATAGGCATGTATAATTTGAAGTTCAATCACCAAAGCCAAAATAAGAAACAAATAGCTATTGCCCATTGAAATTTCAATTTGACATGTGGGTCTGTTTAGAGGAGTTTTTCCATAAGTTATTTCTGAGAGAAAAATTGAAATAAGTTTCTCAATAAGTTAATTTTAACTTAAGCTTGTTAATTTATAAATGCTCTCTCAGAGGTATCATCATTTGAAACACTTTATAAATCGTACATTTAAAAATAAAACAAAGGATGGCACCTAGCTTATGCACTGCAGATATATGAGCAACAGAAGAACGAAAGATACTTACTTCAATCCTAGACATTCCATCTCCCAAGAAAGCACAAGCATTCTTGACGTGGGCAATGTAATATGTATCACACAACCCACAACGACTGTCCCAAAAGAAAAATAACAAACCCAAACCATGAGAACTAACAACATGGAAAATAATGTATAGCAACTACAGCATGTTCCATATCATGGTTATGCACTCTCAGTGTAAAGTTTGTTAATCAGAAATCTGTGACTCTTAAGATAATTATACATAATGATTTATGCTTAAATTATGTGCAAACTTCTTTACTCTTTGACAGAAACACAAAGTATGTAACTATGTATATACCTGCAATGATCTTTTGCTGGGTAGATGCCACCTGGTGGGATAGGTTTGGACTTTTTCCTCCAGTCCTTTCTCAAAGAAGTATCTGTATCTGCTTCCCCAAATGGAAGTAAAGGAAACAAAAGATGGGTGAGAAGAGAATCAGATAAAGCATATTAGAGAAATTGAAGGGTTGTTATGAAGATGGAACCTTTGGATGAAGAAGAACAAATGGAGAGGGAAATTGGTAGAGAGGAGAGGTTGGCATGGAGAGATAAGGTAGACATTGTTGAGTTGAAGTGGAAGAACTGAGATTTCATGAGTGAGAAAGGTGACTTAGATTGTGTATTGTTGTAGCTTCTGCTCCACTAGTTCATAATGATGTGGCCCCAACATGCCACGTACAAACAAATATCTAACATTTTTTCTTCATTTTACTTTATTTTTTTAATATTAATACTTTGTATATATTAAGATGATGGTAATTATTTTTTCTTAATAGATATAACAATAAACGTTAGTTATTGAAATAATTTTATATTTTCAATAAATGTGCTATTTATAAATATTGATATAATTCATTAAAAATAAAGTAAAATGTTATTAAAAACTAGAGCTGTCAATTTATTAGTAATTCAGAAAAATTTGAACTCAATCCGATCCACCACGGGTTAGTGGGTAAACGGGTTGGCTTACTATTTAATTATAATTTTTTTAAAAAAAAATTACAAACTTTTTATAATTCAAATCTAAAAAAATTTCACTCCCAACATGGATATTTAATTAATTTTGAAAATAGGAAACTTAAATAATTTTTTGATGCAAAATAAATAATAAATATTTTTTTATAAAATTAAAATTAAATTTTAATAAAATAAAATTATGTAAGTGGGTTGGCGGGCCAACCCGACCCACCACAGGTTCAACTCGCATGAACCGAGTTTAAATGAGCCGGGTTGAAATTTGACTCGCATAAAAAAATATAATTTTTTTAACTCAACCTAGTCCGAATCCGTAATAGACCAGATTAATCCACGGATTATGATCCATTTTGACAGTTGTACTAAAAACTAACAACACTACATATTTAAATCTCTTTCAAAACTTGAAATTTCAGTTATTTTCAAATGGGGAAGCCTATATTATAAAAAAAATTGAAAGATTTACAGAATATAATTTAATTATTTTCTTTTGTTTTTTCAATCGGTGCTATAAAAATATTTAGTTCGACATATCCGTGTCCTAACAGTGAGTGGAGATGCCGCACATTAAAGTATACGTAAAGATTTCTATGACTTAGAAAATAGGATTTTCTTTTTCATTTCTTGAGTGAGTTAGACTCTTTTAAGGATGTTTTCATTTTTCCCAATTTACAGTGTAGGACTTCGTCAGTCTTTTTTTTTTGTTGGCTCTTATTTGTTTTTTCTAATTTTAGTTTCTAGATTTAAAAAGAATGCATTTCTATTCTAATTTTAAATTTTACATATACCGTATTTTGTCATTCGGGTTCACATTCATTTAAGAAGCTATTAACAAATAATTTTAACTAATAAAAAATAAATATATGAAAATTGTGATGTACATGATTCTTTATGTAAAAATAACTTCCAAAATCTCAAACGAATAGTCCTCCCTAATAATGATAATAATCTTAAAAAAACATTAATATTTTAATAATTGATTAATTATTAAATGACCTTCAATAGGGGTGGACAAAATAAATTGTAGGCTTAATACCTTAATTGGTCCTCTAATTTTGTCAACTAATCTCATTTTGGTCCTTTATTTTGCAACCGTCTCAATTTAGTCATAAATTTTGAAAATATGAACACATTACATCCCATCCGTTAAGTGTTAGCAAACGGCGTTAAGTGTTGATGAGCTGTAAGTTTAGTTTTAACCACGTGTCAATGTAAAATAAAATGAGATATTGGAGAAATCAGGAACTAAGCCAGACAACATGTTCCCACTAACATCAAAAACACTCATACAGGGAACGTGAAGTTCTTCAGAAAACACCCCGGTAAGGTTGTTTCCACTTAAATCAAGAAAATGCAGCCTCTTGCAGACACCAAGCTGGTTCGGAAATTCCCCACTCAAAAAGTTCTGAGCCAAATTTACCATCTCCAAGCTCTGACAACCACCCCAGTTCCCTTGAAAACTGCCTTCTAGATTCACCATGGGAGCCCACAATATCCTCAAGTTTGGAAGCGAAAAAACCTCCAGTGGCATTGATCCTTCAAAATAATTCACCTCATCATTCACTGAACCTAATTTCCCAAAATCACCGGCAGCATCACCGCGAACATCAAAGAGATTTGACAGCACAAGAACCAACAACTCTGAGCAATTCCCAAGCTCCCTCGGCACAGAGCCACTGAGAGTGTTCCTGGAAACATCCAACACCTCAAGGCTCTTGAGCTTCCCAAACTCACCAGGAATACCCTCTTCCAACAAATTGGAATACAGCAAAAGCGTCCTCAACCTCTCACAATTCCCTAAACTCCCCGGAATCCCTTGAACCAACGAATTCCAGACAAATCCAAATGTTCAAGCTTCGAACAATTCTCCCCAATCTCTCGCGGAACAACCCCACTGAACTGATTAAACGAAAGATACATCCCTCTAAGCCTCCCGACAAAACCAGGCACATAACCATTCAATTCATTGCCAGCCAAATTCAGAACCTCCAACGCGTTGAAGGGGAGAGACAAAACCCTAAGCTCAGTGAGCTCACTGATGAAATCGAAAGCAACAGAAGAAACGTTTCCGAAGAGAGAACCTTTACTATCCTCTCGTATCATCACCATGCCGCCATCGCTTTTGCTCGTTCAAGCCGCCGAATACAACAAAACATCCTCCATGTGGTTGTCTGCGTTGATCTGTTGTAGCGAGAGAGAGGCCACTCCTTTCTCGGCGTGAGTGATTTTAGTTCAAGATGGGTTTGATTTTGAAAATTGATTGGGTTGATTTGGGGTTTGTGTTGGTTAAGGGTTTTTGGATTTTTATTGAGGAGGGAATCTTTCAAAGATGATGGGTATGTTGTATGGAATGGGATTGGTGGTACTGGAGGGGAAGAATGGCCGTTTGGTCATAACAATGGAAGAAGAAAATGGGGAATTGGTCCAGGATGAGGTCCCTATAGGCAATCCATTTTATTTTACATTGACATGTGATAAAAACTAAACTTCCAGCTCATCAACACTTAACGCCGTTTGCTAACACTTAACGGATGGGATGTAATGTGTTCATATTTCCAAAATTTGTGACTAAATTGAGACTGTTGCAAAATAGAGGACCAAAATGAGATTAGTTGACAAATTAGAGGACCAATTGAGGTATTAAACCTAAATTGTACTATACTGTACTCTTACAAACTATATAAAACTAAAAACTAATATATTTAAAATGAACTGAACTTAAAGTGAACTAAACTATTTTTTTTCTTTTAAACTCTTATGTACTGTACTCCTTTAAACTCAAAGGAAGCACATTCTTCTATGTAGTTATGCCTGCAACATCTTTTCTTCTCTGTTCCATTCATTTTGCTTTTTAAAGAATAAATGTGATTTTGCAACTAGGCTGTCAATGGCTAATCAATATTATTTTATTTTAATAATCATTATAATAATAGTTAAGTTTTTAAGACACTTGAAAAAAAAATATATATATATATATATATATATATATATATATATTTTATGTGCGCGTGCACCCTTTATTTGAAAGTAAAACAATATATAATTTGAAGTAGTTAATTATATTCTTAATAAAATAAGTTCAATTTTTTTTAACCGAATTATAAATAGTATAATTCAATTCTTATGAAAAATAGTTCATTTTTTATCATGTAAAATAATATAAATAATCAGTATAATTTAACTAATTATATCCAGTCCTAACCTTCACTTTTACTGGAAAGGGAATTCGGAAAGCTTTCCGGAACTACAAAAATAATAAAGCGAATGATAAGGTAGAGAAAGGATACCTATTTTTGAATACGAAGAGATGGTGGATGTACTCAGAAGAGGCAATGTAGAGGAAACAGCTTTTCAGAAAGAAAAATTTTCTTCACATTTTGTGTAAAACAACAATTCTGGAATAAATTTTAAATTGTTTTTGGGAGTGTTTTTTCATGATCAACATGAAATATTCTAACATAAATAATCTGATATACTAAAAATGAATTCCAAATTCTACGTTCTAGAATATATTCATGTTGATTTGATAAATAAATTTTCAGGTACCTTCTCCCATATACTCGTAGCCCTTTTATTAAATTGTTTGAAGGAGAGTGTCTTGAAATGCAGAATGCACTAAAATTGGAGTACTTCAACGATTTTCACTCAAACTTGAGAAACTCTTATCCTTCAAATAACTAGTAAATGTAGTTCACTGTATATACTAAGGAAATATAATGTTCATAAGTGAGGTGAAGCACTGAAAAATACAGACTCCAATTACATGTCAATATAATAATCTTCTGTTTGCATTTCTCTATCTAGCATATACATTCAACAAATGTTCTCACATCTCATTTTTCTCTAACAATTCATCTGTCTCTCTCACTAAGCTTCTTAGTACAGTCTCTTTCATACCCAAATGTTATACCCACAAAATTTGGAATTCAATCAGAGATAAAACGGCACAACAGATTTTATTACCATCTTCCAAAATAATTGCAGCCCCGGATTCACCACCGATCAATAAGCAGCAGCTCAGAAGAGAAATTCAATTCTTTTCAAGAATTTGTTGTATAATTCACTCAAAATTTACAGATCACGACCTCCACTCTGTTGAAGAGGTTACAAGAACAAAAAGCAACTTGGTAGACTTTTGTCGACATGTTACTCATGGATCTGGGGTTGAAATGTGCTGATTCTTTTTACCTTGGTGGCAACTGGGAAACAGCTTCATGATTCATCCAAACAGTTGAGTAAGACTTTGGTGACAACAAATATAAGTCCGATGTAAATCCCATCAAAGAAGTTTGCTGGTTCTCCTTCTTGAAGGTCCACCAGGAAACAGCTTCATTATCCATCCCAACACCCTTTCCACAACCTAGTACCAGAAAATCACATCAATTCCTTTTTCTTCATTTTCAAGTTTTCTAAACTCTATAATCTTATCTACATGATATGGTTTTCAGAACAAACCCACTACTTCTAGCTAACAACAAACAAGGTATCTAATGTTTCATATTAGATATTTGCACTACTCGCAAGTAGTGAAGCTTTCGATTACAAAATAGTATGCTGGGATTCATCATCAAAACCTCAAAATAAATATGAGGATGTATAAATGACGTGCACTAGACATGCAGACGATACGATCACATGACCAAACTACAGTAAAAATGAACATAGGTTACCTCGTCACCCTCATCTGCATATTGGGTGTTCTCATACACAATGCGGGAATCTGGTTGCTTAGTAGAAATATTTTCATGGACCATGCTTTGAGCAGTCAAAAGCTCTAATCTTTGTGTCTGGACCTCAAGTTTTCGGGACAACTCCTTGTTTATTTCCTTCAATTAGAAAAAGAAACAACATATATTACCAGGTTAGACTAAGACAACCAAAATAATAAAACAGAGCAGAATGTGACAAACTTATGCAAAAAAAAAAAAAAAAAAAAAAAAAAAAAAAATCTAAACTTTAGAGTAGCGGCTCCGACATTTTATTAGTGTAGCAAATATATACCTCAATCTGTAATTTGAATTTAAATAATTTAGTTTTCACGAATTATTATGTTTCAAATTCTAAGGACGTCGTTTATCCTTTAGATTTAGGATGCTAGCAGTTCGACTATAGGATTACAAGTGTTTGAGTAGGTAAAATAACGAGCTATTCCACGTATTACATCTCCTATTTTAAAAATAGGTTTTCTACATTTAATACCATGAATTCTAATTGGATTACCTTCATCCTGGAACACTCAGATGATTCCAATGACAAGGATTTTATCAATTCTTCTTTCTCTAATGCCAGCTACACAACAAAAGGTAGACAGGTTAACGTGGGCTTCGTTTGATAACAGTTTCACTCTTGTAAAATATGGAAAGCAAGATGGATGACAGAAGAAATTCTCCAAATAGTAAACAGAAAAGAGGTGGAGTATATACCACCCACCGAATTCTCAACAGACCGAACCCTACCTCAGAAATAAGTGCATTAATGTTCTCAATCATTCTCATTTGATCATGAGGAATATTAGCAGGAGAAACGCCGAGAGATGAGCGCCTAGTTTCAGGAACTAAGGACGACGAACTAGAGGCCTCGGCATCATTATCATTGATTTCTGGGTTAGGGGAGTTAGAAGCTGGATCTTCACTTGCTGCATTAAATATAGATATATAAACATAACGAGATACAAATCCAGTAAAATACTAAAAGCAATAGCAAGTACTTTAATCAGTATCAGTTGCCAGCCAGTCGTGACTCATGACTCAAACAAAAATCCTTGAACGAAGAGGAGCATATGATCCAAGAGAAAACCTTACTAATCTTTCGTGACTTTAACCAAATAAGAGCAAATACCAACAAATGTTACATTCGCCATAAAAATACATTAACACGCGATTATATAAGCTGGAAAAATCGGATACCAGATCTTGGTTACATTACCCGTGTATAAGACATTCTTGCAATAAGTTACATAAAAGAATATGATTTAAAAATATTAAGAAAAGACTAGTTGCACCTACTGTTCCCGCAATCCTACCACTCCTGACTCTCTTGTTGAAGCTATTCGGAAGGGGACTCCTTAGGCTGCGTTTGGATTGGGGTGTTTACTGTAGACATGGATTGGGAGGCACGAATTGGAGGCGTTTGAATCCAGTAATTTGGAGTGAATTGGAAGAAGGGAAAAGCGGGATGGGTGGTGAGTGGTGATATTATTATCATTTTAGTCAAATACTGTTGAGAAAGGACTAGTTGTATCGGCTGTCAGAAAAATAGTGTTGTAAAGCTTTATAAAGTTATTTTTTTATGTAGTCTGAAAAGTTTAGATAGGTTCAGGCTCTCCTAGTCTCAACAGGTCGTCCTATCATCCATATCGTATACTCCTCCTTTTCTATAATATATATTAAATTACACTTAGTCCAAGAATAAGTGAGACCAGTCACTTTTAATTTGGAACATGTTTTTTACTTTACATTTAACAGTCCAAATTTAGTGCTTAAAATGCGACTTGTGATGAAGCACGAGAGCTTTGTTTTCCACTTCCCACCTTTGTCTTCTCCCTAAGGCTGAGCAATGGTGACAGGTAAACTCCCTTCATACTTGTTTGCCGCTAATTCACCCAGCTCACCACACCGCTGTCACGGCTAATGTCATTTTTCATAGTAGCACATGTACACAATTTAGCATTTCATATTTTCAAATGTGTGTGGATAGGATCAGAGTGAGATGGTGGCACTGTTGCGCCACAGCACCAGTTTGCTGCACCTGCAACAGTGCAATGAAGCCATACTGAAGTTGTTCCCTTGTGATGACTCCCCTGAAGTAAAATGCTCGGAGAGTTTTATAATAGGGGGACAATTGGTTTAAGATGAGAAGACGAAAGCTTACTTGTGAAAGATGGGTCACCTGAGGAGATTTACTTATTTAATCTAAATCATTGATTTGAATTCAAATAAATGGTCCAAATTAAGAGCAACATTCTAAATTTACTCCAAGAGTACGTGGATCCCTCCCCTTTATAGATGCATATATATGTTGTATGCATATTGCTGCTGAGCATAGATATTCACTCAAGTCTTTCCAGCAAACTCTAAATCTTCAAGTATAATAATATAATAAAATAAAATTAACCTAAGCTAGGTATATTACATCATATATTCGTATGCTTGTCTGCATAAGAACTTTTATAGACCCATTTTTCTGTTTTAAGCATATTTTATTAGTGGATACTAAGCATTTCATTCTCTCATTCCTACTTAAGAATAATGGAACAAAGAAAACAGGATTGAGTTGAAGATTAGTATGCAAAATTGCCCAATTGAGGCTGAATACACAACATATGTAAATTGAAAAACCATAAAGAATACCAAAAACAGACAAAGTAATAGTGCTAACTAAGGCAAACAAACCTAAGTCCTCTGTGGATGTAGAAATATCCCTTTTACTTGTTTGACTCTCGATAGACTTTCCAGTCGTTGAAACCTTTCGCATCTTAGAAAGCAGCAGCTTCTTTTCTGTATCAGGGTAACAGCAAAGCAAGAACACGGGTTTCTGAGTTCATAATATTTCAACTTAAACAAAACTTGTTTGCATTTGATTCATATTAAGAGGTTGCCATGAATGGTTTACTAGGATTTTTATACTACATCTCCAATAATTTTGTCTTCAAAACGAAAAGACAAAAGTAATTCAAACGGACAAAATGAATTAATCACATGATATAAACCAATAAAAAGAAAAGGACAAACAAATCAATTCACTTAACTCTATATATTCCGAAAAAGATAAACAGTTAAAAGCCATGAGCAAAAAAATAATTCTGCAAAATGCACTATGATAGATTTCCAAATATAACAGAAAAAACAATAAATGTAAAAACATCAACAATTTAATTCCTGAATATATCAAAGTAGGCATGCGTTAAGACTTCCATGCAAAAGATAGTATTTGTTTCAAAAACAACAATTTGAGAAAACAAAAGAGTACACAGAGTTATAGATATCAGACTTGACCATGTCGCAAAGTTAAAACAAAGGATAAACGGTTTTTTTATAGAACAGTGTTAACCACCAAGTGAGCCTTACTAGGGACAACAGTAACCGTGTAACATTTGCTCTTCACGCACATAAGATCAGCATTATTTTAAATAATATAAAACCTAAAATCTAAAAGCACAGTACTCAGATTATTGGAATTTGGATAATGAACATTATCCGTTTGTGTGACTATAAGCTACAGAGAGATGTCATACTACAATCCAAAAACATGTTTTCTATTTTCTATTCTCATTGCCAGTTTATAAGCTTCAAATAATTATAGGCGCCAACCTTAAACACAATCCGGATGGCCAATAATAAATAAAAATTACAACTTAAAATGGAACATCAAAATTTGTCGAATTGAAATGCAGAATAAAAAACAGCTAAAGTCGTATTACCTTCTTGTAGAGCATCAATGGTGGAGTGCAAATCATGGCGGTCTTTATCTAGGCTAGAAATTTTCTTTCTGCAATATTTATTAAGAATAGTTATTGCCCCAGATGAAATAAGAAAAATATTTTAAAATGCCCAAGAATCAATAAAAAAAAAGGGGAAATTAGGAGCTGACATCAAGTCAAATTCCATCAGAATGAGGTCAATTATATTTAAACTAAAAAATGCAGAAAAAGTTATCTATACAATAAAAGCTTCAATGTCTAGCTGCCAACCCAATGTTAGATTAGGGACAAAAACAAAATTAAATTCAGTGAAAGGTAATTTCAACTGTTATTTTCTCAGCCACCAAAAATTAAATGTGGGTGATTCTCGCATATAATATCATAAATTTCTCTTAAAACACTAGGAAATTTCATTTTCATATTCTACTAGGAAAAGTAAGAACTTCAAGGAAAAGAAATCTCCATACAAGAAACATATGCATGAGAGGGAAAACCAAGTATGAGAACAATGATTTCAAAATTATTTCTTCAGAAATAAATTCCACTCCAGCAACTCTCACCAATTACCCAAAAATGCATGAAAAGTGGTGTGAACAGGGGATCTTAAAGGCTTAGGCAGAAAATAAAGCATAAGAAATGGCATCGCTTTTTTTTCTTCCAGTTTTTGGCTCTAACATCCTAGCACCAATTCATCTATTCACCAATGACCTCAAATTTAATTATGCTTTGAGCTTATCCAATGATTTCAAATATTCAGAGATGAGACAAAATACCAACGAATTTGGATATTAGCAACCCAATACCATCAAAAGAAATTACATCGACACAAGAAGTTTCAATTGCAAGTCCCAAATGCAAGATTAAATATAAGACCAGACTTCCTAACACAGATACCCTTCGTATCAGTGCCATCTTTTTGGCTGTGATCAATGATTGAACATTCAACAAATCACAGTCTTGCCATCTATAGTTCATTTCAAGGAAATTTAAAACCTCAGAAGTACCTGTATGAAGAAATTTCAGCTTGAGCATTTTCCAACTGCTTCTCAAGCTTTAGTTCACTGGACCTTAGTCTGAGTGCCTGACAGGTTTGTTGAAGACAACAGATTAAAGCTATAATCTAATATATTTGCTATATATACAAAAATCTACCTACATGAGTTAAGATTGGAACACTGACATTTCCATGCCATGATTTAGGGGACAGAAATTACATAACCACTCTACATGCATTAAAATATGGATCCGGAATTTTTTTTTAAACAAGTGAACCGTTTAGCACTTCAAACCCAGACATTACACTGGTCCACTTTACTTTGTTTGAAAGTTAATTTAATTATAAATTCTAAAAAATTACCATGCCATCATAAAGGCTTCATTAACAAATCAAATATCAGTTCTCCTAAAAAATTTCAATTTTTCAGAGGAAGTTCATCAATGGTTTTACATCTCTGTTCTCTAAGATACAAATATTGGTAAACTGTTACATGTAAATTTTTTCCACAGTACAAAATCATTTTTTTTCTGATATGTGCTACAAATAATCCAAGGTATTATACTTTTATCTTTTGATCATCAAACTCAGATCGTATCTGGGATAAGATGAAGGGTTGACACTGAACATGAGTTCAAAACATAAAACAAGAATGAACCTCTAATATAAAGTTTATATCCAAAGAATAAATATAGGAGGAACATACGCCGAAAGTAAAATGCAAAATATAATCTTCAAAACTTGTATGAAATTACTTTTAAAGTTGAATTATGTGTGCATATAATAGTTTAAGATATTATTTGTATAATTCTTTGTAGACTTATTTGAATTAAGATATTATTTATATAATTTTTTTTATCTTAAGTAAACTCTTACTCTCACAAGTTTACATAAACTCTAGAATATGATAACCTTGTTAAAAATTATAAATTTACTTAAAATTAACAACATACTCATCAGTAGCAATAAAAAATAATCTTCAAAAAAAAAAACAACTCGAAAACAACAAAGGGAAAGAAACAAAAAGGAAGAACAGACAACACAAAAGCAGCAGAAAATTGAACAGGGATGGGGCTGCAACACATCTGGGTTGACTTGAGATTATGATTGATGGCCTGCACCAAGGAGTTTTATCAAAGCAGAGAGAAAAGATGCATTTTTCCAGCTTGTGCACAGAAAACTAGGGCATTTGGCTCCTTTGACAGAATCAAAAGGGGACAAAGTCGTCTGATTAACTGATTGACAACAAAACACACATTTGATAACATGGCAAACAGTCAAAAGGAGTTTTTACCCCACTGTTACAAATTAAGATTGAAACTTCCAAAAATGGACATCATTTCTAGAACTGAGGCAAGTGCCCAAATACCCAATTGCTAGAACAGAATCTACCTGCGTGCACAACCAATATGATGCAAAACCAAGCCAGTGCACCCAATAACTTCCACAACAAACACACACACTAAAAAGTAGTGTTGTTGTTGCAATTCAAATGTCAGTTTCAGGACAGTTTGGCTCTTCTTGGAATTCAAAAATTTCCTATGCTATTTCAACTGGTTCCTATAATAGTTTGGATCTCTAGATTCTATGGAATTTTCACAATGGGACGCATGCCAAAAAGAAAAAGGTTTTGATCAAGAACATTCTACCCACATACGTGCTATCATTCTGTAAGTTAAGTGAATTTTGAATATGTTGCATCTAGATTGAAGCACAATGAAAAAGTCAATAGTTAACTTATCAGTTTCATTGATTCAATTCATTTCATGACCTTAAACAAATCATTAGAACATATATCAGTAACACTCTATTTCTTAATTTGTCATTTATATCTGTTTTGCATAACAATTTAGTCATCAATTAATTTCAGATGACAGTAGACCAGTAAATCAAATATCAGGAAATGCCAACATGATGAAGATTAAAAAATTTCAAAATAAGTTAACTGGATTTCAGATAAAAAAAATGGGAAAAAATATATTTTATCTTGAAAAGAACAAAAGGCAAACATACCAAGAAAAATCAGTACCTTCTCCTCTAAACCAATAACTTCAGATGCTAATAATTTTGCACGCTCATCAGCTGCATTACATTCTAGTTGAGCATTTGTATACTCACTCTTGAAAGCCTGAAGCTCAGCCTGTTGACATGAAACCAGTCTATTTTCAACCAAAGATAATCAACAATCAATGTGGCAGAAGTTAAACCAAGCTTAATGCACTAAAAACTTTAGCTCCAAAATAGGACCACAACAATCTTAGATTTTGGGAAAAACACCACACTGCAAAAATAATTGATGGCACTTAAAAGAAATATGTGAGAAAAGGAGTTTGAGGGATCTTTCTACTGATTCAGATTTATATATTATAAGGATAGGTAGCTTACAACAGGCTTTTGCAGAAATTAAGGAAAGATGACAAAACAAGAGAATCCCCTAGGATACTACTAGGTTTCAAATAGATACACCACACCAATTCTTGCTTGAAAGATAATATAAACTATTCTAACACTCCCTTCAAGCTATATACAAATTGTATGTTCCAAACTTACAGTGCAGTAATTCTTGCTCGAAAGATAACATAAACTACTTTAACACTCCCTTCAAGTTAGAGCATACAAATTGTATGTTCCAAGCTTAGAACATATAAATTAAATCCAAGCTCCTCTCAAGGAATTTATCACTACATTTCAGCCAAAAAATAATATGATTAAAGTTTCCAAACCAAGCATGTGAAGATTACTTGAGACCATAGATGCAAACCAATTCGAACTCCCTCTAAGCAACAAAACGACTCTTGTAGGTTACTCCATGTAGATATCCTCCTCCAAATCACCATGAAGAAAACAATTCTTAATATACAATTGATGAAGACACCAATGCCTAAGAGTTACAATAGCATAGAAGAGAGGAACAATAGTCATTTTGGTTACATGAGAAAAGTACCAATGTCATCCAGACCATATATCTAAGTATAGCCTTTGGCCACCATTTGAGCTTTCAAGCGATCAACCTCACCATTTAGCTAACTTTAATGGTGTATACCCATCTCCAACCAATTGTCTTCTTCCCAAATGACAAAAGAACTAAGCCCCATGTATGACTATGTTCAAGAATTTGCCACTCATGGCCTATGCTGGTAAGAGATGATAGGAAACTACATGACTTAAGAGAGTTTGAAGTAGGGGAGGAACTTGGAGAGTTATCATGAGCAGGGAAAAAAACAAGGGTTCAACCACGGTTGGAATGGGTAAGACATGTTGGATATTGTCAACTTTGTGGAGAGAAGGGAAGAAAGATGTCTCTTCAACAAAAAAGTGAAACTTGAAAGTATATAGTACCTTGTTTCAGAAGAATAACAACAATACCCCTTTTGAAGACGATAATATCCTAGGATGACACATGTGATGGCTCTTGCCTATAGTTTGTCAAGATCTAGAGACAAGTCATGTACAAAACAACCCAAATATATGACAAGTATCATGAAGAAGAGGTTCATTTGGAAACATAATAGAATAATGAATTTTATCATCAAGGGACAAAGAAGACCTTCTATTATAAGAAAAAAAAGTTGTAAAATAGCCTCACTCATTGACGAAATAGTATATTACCACCAAGTAGTACGGTGTGTACAGCTTCAACCAAGCATATATTTTTTCTCTCTAATAGAGGAGCATTTTGTTGAAGTGTTACCAGAAACATGATGAGAAGCACCTAAGCCAATTATCCATGGATTTTGACTTTCCATGTATTGTGAGAAGCAAATTGTGGACAAACATGGGTGTGTAGAAGTTTGTGCCTGGCTGTTGGATTTTAACCTCCAATATTCTTCACCAGAAAACTTTGATTCATCTCTTAAGATTTTTAGATATTTGATGTCTTGTTAGGAAAGCCATGCAACGTGTAACAATTGTCTTGAGCATGACACATTCATTTACAATAAGAGCATCAACGACATCCTCAACCACCATGTCTTCTTCAATTGCCACTAACTCACTTCCATGATTAGAGACCATGGCAGAAGCTTTAGCATACTCATGAGGATTTCTACATTTTAACATTGGAACACAAAGGAGAGATGTTAAGTTCTCCATTGATGAGACTTCTTGACTGGTTAAAACTTCATCCCGAATATGATCAAAATCTAGATTTATTGCACTAAGAGTCGTCACAATATGTAACTTTCCCAACTTCTATTTGATTTCTTCCAATGAGTAAGCTACTAAGAACATTGTTAGTCCCTCAACAAACAGCAATAAAAGATGTCATATCATGATCTAATTAAGATATTCCAAATTATGAGCAGAATCATAAAGTCTCTCAATGTCATTTGCAAAGATATCTTCCAAAAGGATTTATATGTTTTGGATATTCTTAGGGTCCCACTATATTCAATCACAGATTGCCACAATAGTGTACAAAGTTGGAACCTCAACTTCTTCCACTGTTCAACACTTGATGATATCGCACTCTTTCTTTTTCCAAGTGATCATGAAAACCTTAGCCAAGAAACCAAAGTTCGACAGAAGCAAACCAAGATAAAAAAAATTTAACATTCAGTTTTTCCTATATAATCATTGGAGACCAAGAAAAAGAGTGCCAAGTCCAGCAGATACATGCTCCACAGATGTAATAGAAACCCCAAAAAAAACACTTAGAAAACAAAGGAGAACTTGCCTAGGGTTAAAGAGAACCTACACATGAACATTTTTGATAAGCTAAGGTAAGAGTTGGAACAATGACAGAACAAGTTGACAAAACTCATGGAGGCATCACAACGGATTTCCATTGGCAGGAATGCTGTGAGTGGGCAAGACACCTCTGACTGAGCTGCGCAGAGAAACAGTATGTGACAGAGCACGAGGGAGAACAAGTCTTTATGACCAGTAAGGTTGGGCTTCCCTCACAGGCATTTCAGATCCAGTGGTCACTCTACTGCTTAAACCATAGGCAGCAGGGAAAAACATTATATGAGAGAACGAGCTTGAGAAATCTTAACTTAGATCTCTCTAGTGCTTCAGATTCATATACTGACGAGGATCAGTGGCTGACAACAAAAGCTTAAGGAAAGAAAAAAAAAAAAAAAAAAAAAAAAAAAACCCAAGGATACAGGACACAGATATTTACAACACAACAACTTTTGTTGAGAAGATAATATAAACTATTCTAACAATTACCATATGGGTAAATTTGAAAATTGCAAACAGGAACCCAATATCAGTATTTTACAGATAAACTGCACAAGATTAAAAACAAAGTGTTATTACATAGAAACCATGATTGGAACCAATAGTGCTTTTTCAACAGATCGCCATATCATAGCAGATTTAAATGGTGGCAACCATGTGAGCGACACCCATGGCATAAAAGTGTGGAAAAGGCTTTAAAAAGGTCATTAAGGGGGTAATCTGTTCTGACCCATACTTGGTCTAAAATAGGATTTAAAACCCTAAAACGTTAGGGAACCGTCACATACTTTTTTTTATCCCTCATGAGTCATAACTACCTTCATAACCCATAAAAACATTTAGTCAAATACTCTTAAAATATGCCCCACCCCTGGAAGGCAACCGCTGTCCTCCTTTCTTAGAAATCTTTCAGAAACAACTTTCTAAGGCCTTTTTGGTTTTTTATTTCTTTTGGGAATATTTTTTATTTTTCATCATTTATATTAATTATTTATCTTCTTTAGTTAATAATTCTTTTCAATTCTGTTTTTTTTAATATTTACACCTTTTTTAACTCTTCCTTCTCAATTATGTTTCATTCAATACTTTTTAATGTCTATGCGTCTTTTTCTTATATATACACTGCTTTATAATTATTCGCTTTCGATAATTATACTGCCAATTTTTTCAATTCTGCCTTTTTTAGCTTATTCTTTAAATATTCTTTATTCAGTTTATTCCATATAGCTTTTTTAATATGTAATATACACACAAACATATACAAATTTTATTTGGTCTGCCATGGCTTCCACCATAAGCTGCCATGCCATCAATTATTAACAATACTGATAATCAAAGACACTTAATAAATAAGAAAAAAGACTATGGAAAGCACGGAAAAAGATTCTATAAATAAAAGGTAATTGATGATCATGAACAACTTTTGTTGTTTTAGCACCTTTCCTAAATTTGTGGTGACCCAAATAATCCTCAGTGGCGCACCATTTCAGGAACCAAGGATATAAAGTGAAATGGAAGGGTATCAAGAAAGTGAAAACAGCTATTGTGTATACCAAATTATATCATTCATATTCCAGACAAAATGATACAAAGAGCCATCCAATTAATCCAACCATAAACTTTCTACTTACTGAAGACATGGGAAGGAATCACAATGAGCTCAATAAGAAGCTCAATTCAACAAGCTCTGTACGCATCGCTTAATTCGATGCTTGATTATCTCTGCATCAAGTTTTATATGAGGCTAAGTATACTATCTCAATTAAGCTTAAACCCCCTAATATTGCAGTTCAAAAGACTATGAGCAAACTTCATTGATATATAAAATATTTTTTTAATTTTTAACTTATAATAACAACAAAATTGTAATAATAATTAAATTTATAAAAATATTTCCAATATACGATCTAGTAATATAAATAGAAGCAGGTGCGCAAATAAACTTGCAAAGGTACCAGCACAGCCAAAAAATTATGCAACTAGATAGCCAATAGGAAGTGTTGATACAAACCAGTTGGGCTTTGATATCTTCTTGTAACTTCTCCATATCTGATCTTAATTGGTTGACAACACTTCTCTACAAAATCAAGGAAACAAAAAAGTGTGAATGCTTCATATCCTTACAAACAACTATCTTACCACAAAAGTAAACATGATGCACCAAGTTAAATTCAAAATAAGGTTTGAAGTGAAACCAAGATAACAAAGATCAGAGTACTAAACAATTAGCAAGAACCTAACCCGCAAACTAAAAGAACTACACCAGCCTAATTAAATTCCTTTATACACCCATAATTGAAAGACCAAAAAGCAAGAGACATTTACACTATCACAACTAATGAAATTCCTTCACACACACACAATCACAGGCAAATATGTTCAGATGTTTGATCAATATAAGGAGTACAGTACAAGTGCCTCCTATTACTGGAAACCTGTTGCTCTTCATATTAAATTATTAAAATTAAATAACACAACACGAAATATCATAATATGTGCAATGGAAAAACACCTTTAGTTCTGAAACACTGAAGCATGTTTTATAACTATAGTAACTAATAAAGTTGTCACTTACCAATAGTTTAGATTTTAAGAGAAATAGATTAGAAAGTAACGTAAAAGAAATTAAAAACTGCAAAAGTGTCAAAGTTGAATATTCCTCAAAATTATATACTGCAATACATGGGCAAACCTGTTGATTATAATTATCAGTTAGAGTTGAATTTTCAGTAGCTAGTGATTCTGCTAACACTTGAGAAGCCTCAAGAGCACGTTGCAAGGAAAACTTCTCTTTTGTTAGATCTTCAATATACTGCAAAACAAAAGAAAGCAAAAATATAAACAAATATAACCTTTATTTTTCCCATATAATAATAAAGGAGTGGAAAACTAAGATGTCTATTACATGAGTGCATTTTCACTACAATAATTTCAATACCAACTAAAAAAATTACAATTTACAAATTCAGTTAAGGCATAACAATTACAAACTTTTGAGAGTTGAGAGACATATAAAAGACCTAGCAACCAAACAAATATACAAAGCATAATGTATGCCTACCAACGGAAGAAATGATAAACAAAAGTAAAAAAGATAAGATACAAATATATTCAGCTTCTAATGCTGTTTATACAACCAATATGCATCATTTCATTGTTGCAAGTTCAACACTCAAATAAAATATTTTTACACCCACAAACCAAAGAAAGAATCAAATCATAGTTGACATTTCAAAAGTAGGACCCCACACTACTAAATAGTGAGGTTACATGTGACTGATACAAGACCAGTTAATAAAGTAACAAGTTATAATATTGAGCACTGAAATCAAACACAAGACAGCACTAGAGTTTGCTGTCCCAGAGACAAAAGTCTCCAACAGAGTATTCTCTGTCCACAAACTGCAAATAACTTCACACTGGGTAATTACAAAACCTACTATCAGATGGAAAGACCTCGTACATAAGGTTATTTTCAACATATAACTGCCACCTGAAGTAGTACAAACTATTTTCTAAAGCGGTTATTTGCAACAACTAAATGTCATCCTGAAGTTTCTAATAGAGAACTATTTTATAATAAATTTGCTACTACATGACACTTTAGTTTCTAACACATACTCATAATAATTAAACTACCTCCAATCCCTTAATGAAACTAACTTGGATATAGTTACCCACAAATGACAGACTAATAACTAATATTCTGCTGCTTGAATGGATGAACCAATCTGATGGATAATTTGTATCCACATTCCATTAATTTAAACTAGACAAACATCAACATCACAATAACGTACGGAAATATCTTAGTTCTAACCTACTGACATTTCTTTCACAATTTAAGTACAAAATCACAAAAAATTTCTCCAACTCTAATAAAAAGTACGCACATTTTAGCTCATATTTAGCATATACATATTCCCATCAACCAAATGCCTGTACAAACAGACATTTGTAACTAGTAAATTAAGCAGAAAACTCAATAAACAAAACAAAATCATTTTTTATACTAATCCATCAAAAAAGCATACACAAAGTAAAGCACTAATCCATCATATAACAGACCCCAAGAAAGTAATATCATGACCATAACTAGCAGAAATCACCTGTTCTAAAGCAGCAAAGTCTTCATTTTTTGAAGATGAGTAATACGCATTCTTCTCCATGCCATTTTCCTTAGCACTTAACAGAGTACCATGATTATCATTATCAACAACAGAAGGGGCTAAATGCTCAAGTGGAATATGAACATTCTCAGGTGGCTTAGGGAAATAAGTAGAGCCTGGTATATCATTGCTGCTTGATTCTAGATGATTGGACATAGAGGAACTTTGCTCTGATTGATGAAATGGAGAGCCCAAAGAAGTTTTGGTGACATTTAGAGAATCAAGAAAAGATGGACGTGACCTCCTAGAACTAGATTCCACTGGCAATGGAAGTATTGGTCTATTATAAGAGGAACTTCTTGCTTCCAAACCTGTGGAATGAAATTTTGGCATATTTGCCCCATGAAGACTAGGCAGATTATTATCAGAGCTACTAAACTTGGAGCTGAAAGACTCACTGAAACCTGAAATAAAACATATATTATGCAAAACTACGTCAGCAAAGAGGACTAATGTGATTGTCAGGTTGCATGCATGAAAAGGTAAAACAAGAAACAATTACAAAAATTTAAAACTATAAAAGCACAGTGAAAAATAAACTGTTACCTCCAGAAAGCGAATTATGTGAGTAGCCACTATCTGAAGTGCTAGAATTTGTCAGCTTGATTTGCTGTAGAGCATCAACAGAGTTTTGAGGTATGCTTTTTGAAGGAAAATATGAAGTGAGATTATTAGTAACCGCATAATCCTTCAAAGAGCTGCTACTCTTGTTTGACTGGTCATCTTTCATCCCATGTAAACTAAATTGACTAGCATTACTATCGAATTCTTGACTTTCCTGCGGGTGTAGAGGAACACTTTGGTGGTTTGTTGCCCCTGATGGAATTCCATATATATCATTCACATTATTTGTCTCATTGTTTTGACTAAAATCTGCAGATTCGGTAACTAAAGCATTATATCTATTATATTCATCAGAATTGGAATTTGCCTCCACCAAATTTGTAGGTGTACTAAGATCATTCCTAGCAAAAGATGTTTTACCAGCCAAAGACCCTTGATTACTACTTTGGCTAAACAAATTCTGAGTCTTGTCATTACCAATCCCCAAAGTTGAGCTGTCAGTAACAGCTCCTCCCACACCATCAGATGTCGTAACACCGTCAAACTCGTTAATGCGTACATTTTCAACTTCAGAAGATTGTTTTTTATTCAAGTTATCATCAGAATTGTTAGCTTGGCTAGAGTTTGAAGTCTTCTTGGCTCGCTCTGCAGCTTTCTTTTTACGAAACTCCTCCAGCTGCAAGAGCCAAAAATCCAAAATATTTGAGATTGACAAAATAAAAAACATAAAAAAGAGAATAGCTTTTCAGAAGTAGTACAAACTACAAAGTAGCACAACACAATAACTATGAAGTAATAATGAAATAAGTAATCAAATTGCATTGAAAATATAAGGAATCTATTAGATATAAAACCATTCATATGTGTCTTCATGTTGAGCTTAGGCGTGATGTATTTCTTGACAAGGTCTCAAAGCCTCTAATTACAAATTAAATTATTACATGGCCTGATTCATTTAATTACAAGTTAAATTAAAACACAGACTAAGGTAGACCAATGAATTGCCCACAATTCAAGCCCAGAGAGCTATTACTTAAGACGAGGTGTCAAATATAAAAAAGCACATTCATGAATCTTCACCAAACAATTTTAAGTAGAGATACTGGGTTCTTGACAGAATGGGTGGATTATGCAGAACTATCACAGTGACAGTGACATGCCAATATAGAACCTCTAAGTAAAAGTTAGAGACAAAAGACACCCCTTTTCATTCAAAGAACCCATGTAATTAACTGAGAATTCTGAGATTAAGAGAAGTAATGAACACTTCTATAGTATGACCGCTGATTTCAATAACATTCCAAAAGGAAATAATATTCTACACCTAATAAACGACTGAATCACTTCAGAATAACTACATAAAGGGACTAGAAATAAATTAACTATATACTACATGTTACAAAGCATGTAAAGTCCAACATTTAAGACAAAACATAACTTGAGGCATTTAGCACTCAAAGGAAAATCTTCTTTGGACATAAAAAACGGTTACTAATCCCAAATAGCCGTATAAAATGGCCAACCTACCTAATCTGTTATGGCCAGAAGACCACTATTATGAAATTCCGAATATAAGTTAAATAGTATATACTACATATATGTGTGTGTATGTGTGTGTAAAATAATATATATATATATATATATATATATATATATATATATATAGATAGATAGATAGATAGATAGATGCTCGAGAATAAAAAAATCCACAAATAAAGAAGCAAAATCCCAAGAATTCACGCCTTAAGCAGCACCCAATGTTGTCATTCCAGGGGCAAATAGAAAGAAGTTTTTTCTTTGAGCCACCATAGTGGTTGCTATGGCCATATCCATGACACCACAATGCTGCTATAGTCTGCTATTGACCACTCTGGAAGTAAAAGGAATCTTTCATAGGAAAATTATCAATATACAATATTAGTATTCAGTAAATGGCTTCCTTGGTTGTATGATAAACTAATAGTTTATTCTTTTACATGGTATAATTTCGTAAATTCACTCCCCAAATGCACATGGTAAATTATTATATGCTTGAATTATTTATGTTTACTGAAGCTTATTTTAAAATAGGACTCTTCAAAAAGGGAACTGGGAAGAAGGATAAGTATTATAATAATGTAATATTATTATTCAGCAAACATCTTCCCTGGTTGTAATCAAAACCAAGAGTCAGGTGCAAAATAAGCTGGTGGTTAAAGAAACAGACCTGGCCACCAATGAAACTAGCTAGTAGATATCAAGTAGTCCAATCCTAAACAAAAAGCATAAGTGCGGCTGAGGTTAATGCAATAATGTATGAGTAACATACAAAAGAAGGATAACTAAATCCTTAGAAGGGATAAAAAGTTACTCTCACAAGATTATTATCATTATCCCCAAAACAAAATATAGCAACTAAGGTTTTAAAAAATACGGCCTGCCACCACAGCTTTGGCTGTAATACCATGGTTTTTTGTTTGAATATCCGCAACCACAATAGCAGCCACATTTTTCTAGAATTTCCACCAATATCAAGTCAGATGACTGAACCATGACTATAATTTAAAACCGTGGTAGCAGCCTAAAAGATATCATAAGCTTTGTAAACCCAAAAAATGGATCCTCAAGCAAGAAGCTACTAGATCACCAAGCTCCATCCAACAGTCCCTCCTCTTGCACAAACTCAGAAACAACCACCCTCATTATTCCCTGCTCCTCAACTACCTTAAAAGAGTGACAAGTAATGCGTCATTGAAGATCATAAATTCCAGTTCTTTTCAGCTCCCCTCCGATCATTTCACTGTTCCCTTCCCTTTACCATCCCAATCACGATCAGTAAAACAATCCAAGAGCTACAAAATGTTCATGACATACAAAAATAAAAAAATTCCATCCAAGTCCAGCCACAAAAATTAAAACCCTATACCGAACTACCCACATTACCCCCACGTGCACAAATGCGCGACATTATAACATCAGAAAACACAGCATTAAGCAAATCAACAACACATTTCCCAATCTCAATCTCCAACAAGTCCACAATCAGGACAAAAACGAAACTGCAAAACCAAATCAACCAAATCCATACCCTGCGCTTGCCAGCTTCAAGATGCTCTTGCTTCCGCGAGGACGTGGAGGAGTTAGGCAGCACCTGAGCCGATGCCATTAGAGAACCACGAACAAACGATCTAGAACGAAAAAGAAAAACGCACAAATTCAAAACCTCAACGCGCAAATCGCCATCACCCTCGCATTGGATCCGTATTAAGCAGCCCCAAACCCTAGCATCAGAAGGAATTTCCCAGATCGCGGAACTGAGGAACAATAACGGTGCAATGAAATGAATTCATAAAAATTGGGAAATAATTTGAAAATTTGAGAAAAGAAAGTTTGGGAGAAGCAAAGGAATCGAAATTGCGTGCGGTGTATTGCGTTTCGCGGACGGTGTCCGATCTGATCGGAGAGAGAGATTTTTGGGTCTCTCTCTTGGTCTTGGATTTGGGTTTTCTTTGTATTTTTGGCTTTTTATTTTTGTTTGTAATTTTTCTTTTTCGCTCTGATTTGCAACGTTTTTATTATTTGAGAAGATGGAGGCAGGCAGGTGATGAGGGTTTGAACTAATTTGGGTGCCTCGCTGGGAATGACCAAAAGAGGACATGTGTCCATGCCATTTCATTTCAATCCATTTCTAATGTACGAAACTTGTTTCCTCAAATTTTCTTATAACAACTCGTAAAATAAAAGATTAAAAAAAACTATAAATTAAAAGAATTATAAAAGTTTTATTGCATAAATTTTGTAGAGGAAATTTGTTTTTCTTTTTTAATTCATACAAAAAAAAATTAAATAAATATTTTAAAAATAACATGTTTCAAATCTTTATAAATAAATAATAAATTTGATGTAATATATTTTAGTTTTAATACAATAAAAAAAATAATTCAAAAGTTTTAATTTTATTTCAAATAATTAAAATAGTTAAATAATTAAAGTAATTACATACGTAATGTGTTCATTTATTTCAATTATTAATAAAATTTAAAAAAATACTGTATTAAAAAGGAATGACATAAATACTTATTTATGATTGTTTATTTAAATATTTTTAAATAATTTTATAAATGATTTTATTCATATGAAATATGATTAAACTTTAAGAATGTTTTTTAAGACGTGAATTTACCTTAACTTTGTAAAGGAAATATGTAAACTCCATAAAATAGTATTTTATTATAAATAGTTTTGTTATAAATCAATTTCATTATTTTAGAATGTATCCTCTTTTAGAAATCATTTTTCTAGAGTTCTTTACTTTCTCTCTAAGAATTCTAACTCCTGAGTCATCTTTTTGACGGTCAGGAGGTACCTAATCGACTCCGGCAACCAAGTCTACGTTTCTACCCAATCAGTTTCTTCAATAGAGCAAGTAAGATCAATTCCTTTTTTTTCTTTCCTTTTCCAAATCTGTTTTGGATAATGATACTTTGACAACATTTTTTTGACAACATTTTAACATCATTTATGCGTCACTATGTGATTGGTCTAAAATTACTTCACAATCAATAATAATAATCATCAACACCACCATGGACCAATCACAAAATGACACGTAGATGGTGTTAAAATGTTGTCAAAAAATGTTATCAAAGTATCATCATCCATCCCTTTTAGAGGAATATATTACTGTTGCATGTGTAATTATGTCTCTCCTACTTGTTCTTGGTTCATCTAGAGTTCTAAGGACTCTTTCCGTTTTCAATTTGGTGTTTCGTAGGTTCGTTTAGGTATTCCTAACGGTTCAAGTAATCGGCGAAATGTTTTTAGAGTTGGGCAATTTCTTTAAGAGGTAAGGGAAGCTAGGATTCTTGCTTTGATTATGTTTATATTAATAATTTGGAATCTATATGAATTGTTGTTGATTTTGAAGAATTTACTATGATTGAGTGTTTGATAAGTGTGTTTAATTGTCAATTTGGATGATATGGAGTGTAGGTGTAATTGTGTAATCTTAATGGGTTGTATTGTTTTGTACTAGATTGATAATTGTCGAGTGTATGTTGGGGTTGAAATCTGAGTTATAATGAATCTAAAGTTTATAGATGAAGTTTGAGAGTTGTTTTGAAGGAAGGTGAGGTTTGAGATAGTGAAATTTTGAAAGAAGGATTGTGAACTAGTTTGAGGCATTTAGGGTCTGTTATGAGATGTTTTATGACTTGTTTAGGCATTGAAATGGAGGAAATCTAGTGTAAGAGTGTTTGGTGGTTGATAGGTAGAGTTTAGTTTGGTTTAAAACTAGTTTTTGGGGGGTTTGGACTAGTGAGAATTTGAATTATGGGTGATGTGATTAAATGGTCATTTTAGGGAGTGTTAGTAAGTCATTTGGGACTTGTTGAAGTCCCCAAGTGGTTTGAAAACAAGCTATAACTGGTGGAATTCATTTTGGGTTTCTAAAGTGAGGTGTTGGTTAACTTTTGAGTGGAATCTTGTGGTCAATTAGTTTAAAACGAGTTTAGGATGGTTTAGATACATTTTTCTAGGTCCATTTGAGTTTAGAATACAATCTAGGACTATTAGAAGTTGGGAAAGATGTATAGAATAGGTCACGAGTGGTTGAGAGGTGAAAATTCTGCAGTTTTGGTGTTGTAGAATTATGTAGTCTCATTGAGTGAACTCCCCACTGAGTGAGAAGAACACTTCTAGCTGAGCGAGATTTATCGTTGAGCGAGAGATGAGCAACCAGAGCCCACTGTTTCCGTTTTCACACAATGAGTCTTGGTGCACTGAGCGAGTGGGCTGACAGACACTTTTAGCTGAGCGAACAGAGTTGGTGGCTAAGCGAAAATATCAGATTTTCAACTAAGTTATATATATTTCCTTAAAGTGTGTTTAATGTATGTAAATGTTTGAATGATTGGTTTATAATACTTACTGTGAAGTATGAATTCATTTGTAAAATAAATATGTGGTTGATTATGTGAATGGTGTTGATTCATGTAATTCCATGACTCATGGAGAGGTTACATGGTGGTGCCCTATATTGTTTTTTGTATGAATGGTCGGAGTTAGGTTGAAGGTTTATCCTGATGCTCTCAATAACCTCAATCTCAAGTAGAGATGGATCGTTATGTGGTGGAGAGTAGCAAGAGATCCTAGTTTATGGTCATAGGTCAGGGATATAGATGTTGACGGACTAAACTTATGGATGCAATAGGTTGGTGTTTGTATCTGGATTTGAATGGATATTGTTGGAGGCCACCACAAGTGCATGAACCACTGTAACTCGACATTCATACCATATTCGGATAGGAAGTCTAAGTCTTTGCATGTTAAGATGTTTGGGTTGATGTATGTGATATAACTTATTTATGTATGCTATGTTATAAAGGTGATATGTTTTGTCTTGTATCTAGCTTACCTTTGTCTTTCTTTTTGTTGTTTGTGTGTGTATTTTTTTTTTTACAATGATCACCTTAAAATAGTGTGAGCTTATAAAGGACGTCTTTTCAACATGAGGTTGAAAGAGCAACAACATAGATAGAATTTTGTTCTCCAAATATATAAAATCTTCTTCAATTATAGTTTGTAGTTTGTATGTAATGTTTTATTTTGGTAGTTTTATTATATTAAAATAGGATATTTATAAAATGTTTCGTTATTATTTTAGTACGAAAATCTAATATAATTTCTAAACTTAGCTTTGTATTTTTATTTTTTAAATCATTCATTTTAGGGAAACTCAATCTATTAGGCAATGTGTCTGGTGTTATTTTATTTTCTTATTCCTGATACACTAAATTAATCATGAGAAAATAATTTGTCTATCTATTATCTACATTGTGGATTGAGAAGTAAATATATTCAATCCATATATTATAAAAATATAAAAATAGTTAATCGAATGAAATTCATTCCTTCATATACAACACTCTTATTTATATTTGAGAAAAAAAAACTATTCTTTTAAATTAAAGCTATGGCGGTAAACTAATATATAAATTAAAAAAATTAACTTAGGGGAGAGTAACACTATATTTGTTTTCTTTAATGCCTTTTAATGAAATGAATAAAAAATATTTGAGTAGTTAAAGTAAGATAAAATGAAGATTTGGGATGAATAACTTTTTAACTTTATCCTTTTATCTATATTAATAATATTGATTATCAATTAATGCATTTATCTAAACGTATATTCTAGACTACTAGGGTTGTCTTTTTTTTAATAATGATATTTTGACATCCAAGAAGTGACAAACTTTTGATACTACCACGTGTCATTTTGTTAGTGGTCCACGTGTCAAATAATAAAAAAAAAACAAAATGACATGTAAATGATACGAGACAGGGTTCAAAGTAGCGGTTTCATTTTGGTTTTCAAAATCAGATTTCAAATTTGGGATTCCAAAAACCTTAGAGAGAAGGAGCCCAAGACGTGGAGAAGAGATTTTTCACTTCTACGGATTTTCCACCACCACTTTCAAACCTGCGCCGTTTACGGTTCACCGAAGGACATTCCGGCGTTGTACCGCCGATTGGAACATGCCCCTCTTTCCGTCGTCGTGTCGTGCGTTTCGCCACTCTAAAGCTTTTGTTCGGGGCGTATGATTTTTTTCCTACATTTTTTTCGATTTAGTTATTTTTAGTGTTCTATGGTTGTTTTTTCCATGTATTTGGGTTGAATGAACCATTATAGGATGTGAGAACTTTGTTCATTGTTTCATTACATAGAACTTTTTATTGGGAGAAGTTTTGAACCATGTATGGGGAGCTAAACTACTTTTAGCTTTGGATTCTGTTTTCAATGGTTGAGTTTGATGTCTCTTAATTATAGAAATTTTGTTGTGTGATTGATATTGAATAAATTATGGTATGAGCTTATTTATTCAGGTGAGAGTATTTGTTCTGGTGATGTTATTGGATTGTAATAACCATGGTTTATAATATGAAAAAGGGAATAGGGAGATACATTTTATTCTATTATGCGTGATTAGGTTGTCTATAGATTAAAATCTTTATTTTTGCTTTGCTGGTTATATGATAAACTCTTGTTAAGCTAGACGTTAAAATCTCAATTTTGATATACATGGCTATATGTTAAAATAGGTTGGATGATGAAGTAGAAAAAGGTAATATGTAAAAGATTGGTTGGAACGTTAAGTTTAGAGATATAATTGTATTGAGAATTGGAATGTTTGAGTTGTATGTGCATTCTGAAATAGAGTTGAAGTTTGAAGGTATGCTTGTATAAAAATGATATAAAAATCAAGATAGAAAATTTATGATGGAACCTTAAAGCAGTGGTCAAATTCCTTATAGCAATTTTACAAAATTGAAATTAGTAGGAATTATGATATGATAGATATTTGGATTAGTATACTTTTATAGGTTTGTTTTGAATCAATTTTATATATATTAAGGTATGGAGTAATTTGGGTAGAGAAAACTTGAATTTAGTGCTTTTGCAAATATCTCTTTAATGCTGCGTAAAACTTTTGCAAAATTACTTCTTGCCCCTTTCCCCTTTTTTGTTATACTATTCGGTACAATAATCTTTTATAGGAAAAAGATATTTACTTTCATAGAAAATAGGTGCCCAATATCTCTGCTTACCAGAAATGCATAGTCCTGGAAAAATGATGAGCATTACACTGAGAATAGGCTTATGAACCTTGTTATTATTCTGTTTCCTAATGGTCCCTTGAGTTTCTTGACGTCTTTGTGTTTTGTTCATTACAGATAGTGATTGTTGATGATATTTCTTTTTTACTTTTTACCTTTGCAGAAGGATATCCATCACCTCTTAATTACCTTTTCTTTCCTAAATCTTGCTGCACGTAGGTACTTTTCTTCTGTAATGTTATATTTTTCTCATATTGTCTAAGTATATTTTAAGAGTGAAATTTGCATTATCTAATACGTCAGTTAATGAAGTAATATGCCATGGAATTCTTAATGCAAGGTAGGTGTTTTGTTCCCTTTCTAATTTATCTATATTATGGTTTTTCTTGTTGCCAGTATTCAGTTCGTGGCTGTAATTATTGTAAACTAACTTTCCTGACTGGTGCTTCCTTGGTACTTGACACTATATTAGTGTAAGTGCCACTGACTCACTGAGGGATTATAAGATTAAACTTTAAAGATTCTCTTTATAATATAGTCATTGTGCAGGAAGCTTGAGGATGGTGACATTGTGAATATTGATGTCATCGTGTACTATAAAGGTGTCCATGGTAAGTTGGTTAACATATATATGTTTCACAATTTCGCATGAAGTTCATACATTGATTATTGAATAATTTTGTTAATTGTTATGCATGTGATCTCACTCAAAACATAGTAAAATGCATTTATGAGTGCTTGGGAAGGCAATATCCATTGGTATATATCCATTTGATATCAATTATAATGTTTTTGTCTCTTGTTTAAGTTTCAAATATAATTGAATTTTTGAAACATTATAGCAGTCATGTATCTCTTGTTTGTCTTATGTGTATTGTGTACCATAAATTTTATTATTCATAAATAAAACTACATATTTAATCTTAAAACTGTTGATTTGGTCATTCTCTTAAATCTTAAATTTTAAGGTAATAAAGCATCATATCGGTAAAGTAATAAATTACGACATAAGAATAAGTTGAGTAAGTATATCATATGAGCTACTCAATATGTTGTAGATAAGTATGTATTGAAAGTATTAATAATTGATGTTTATGGATCACCATACAAGATTGCATTTTGCATTCGGATTATATTATGTTTATTTGGTTTGAAATTATATAATTAAAAAATTTATATAATATTTTTGTAATTTAAACTATGGGATTCTAATTCGTCTTTTTTAATTTATATTCATTTCATTATTATAGGAATGGAGCAAATGGGAAGGGATATTACATGAAGTATTTCTTCGACAATTTTGAATGGTCTTCGAGCTATACATCGCGATTCGAAATGATCTTCATAGATTACAAAAATGGTTTGAAAAGATATACAAAACTACCAGCAATGTGGTACAAAAACTTCCTCGATAAAGAAACCAGAATTTTTTCACATTCTTTCGTTATTCTTTCATTATTTTTTCATTGTAATTAAAGTTATATATGTATTTTATTATACTTCGTTTTATGGAAAAAAAATACAAACATATATGATGTAGATCTGTTGATACTACTGGTACAATCAGAATAAAAAAGACATTGTTATGATAATAAAGTTTTCATTTTCCATATCCATCATCTATATAGCAAACATTTTACATTAATTGCTTTCGTGTATTTGCGTTAAAATTTTAATTCATTAATTTGATTGAAATCCTGTTTCTTTCCACACAAGAATTAATAGATAATTTATACATTAGAGGGATGTACATAATGTTTACTTTAAAAAATCACTTGAAATATATATAAGTATTTTTTGATGTGAATGAATGACATAATTGTTTGAATAATAATTTATAAGTAATTATTATATCCAAGTTATATTTGTAAAACTCGTTGTGCAGGGCAATCTACCTGGTGTGCGAAACCCATAACGTAACTCCTCACTTAATTGAACCATGTTCCCTTACGTGTATTGAAGTTATATTTGTAAAACTCATTGTGTAGATACAACACTGTGAGCAGAGGCCAAATAAGTGGGGAGTTCAGCCAAAGTTTCTACACACAGGGGTCAACTATGAAAATGATATTGATTTTTAAGTGAACCATTTTTTTTAAGATTTATTGGACATACAAATGATGTCCAACATTGATTATTGTAACACCCCAATTCTTAGAGGGTTACAGAAAATTCTAATAATTTTTTTTATACTTCACATTTAAAACCACAACATTTATTTATATTTCGCAATAATACCATCACAAATTTTCAAAAGTAATAATTACAATAGAGACTGAATCTAAAAATTTGTTCATAATTACAAGCCAATTATTTCACAACTTAAAATTACATATTTGAAAATCCCATAGAGTTTCTCCCAATGCGTCCTCTCTCTACACTTCTCCAGTATTACTTGAAACATTATCTACTCCCGTATAACAACACGAGTTATACGATCATCGTAGTCATACAAGTAGGGTGAGCTAATCAAGTACAAGGAAGAAACAAGATACTTTAAATTTACTTATACCATTCATGCATTCATTAATAATACTTTCTATCTATCAACTTGTATCACCTCAACGTAATCAAACAAATGAATTTGATTCCCTCTTTATTTTCATTCCCTCGCAATTAGATATCAGGTTTATCACAGTTTATGGGCTTGTCTCGGTTATATTCTTCTTATACATCCAACACCAGTCCCTCATATGGACTACGGATAAGAGTCGTCTTCCACACGCAACTTCAGACACATCTCCCTCATTTCTTCCAGGTCTTATGAGTAAAACACTGGTGAGTAACATCCATTTACCAATCACCTTACTCCACACTAGACTGAAACCTTAGGTGAGATGTTTGTATACTCTCGAGAGAGGAAACTAACAGGACTCGAATCCACCAATCGCCTTACAAAGGCAAAAGAAATCATCCTTTTAACTACCGAGACACAGCATAAATCTTCTTCATGATAAAACTAGAGTATCATCAAGATAATTTTATCAATTCTCTCATTGCTCCAAAAATCACATTCAAAACAATTTGCAATCAATTTTTGACCTTTGCTTAGTGGTTTCCTCATAACTCTTCCTAGAGAACTCCGAATGAGTTGATTCTTGTTTTATTGAATTCTGGACTAAAAAATCTTTAATTTAAAACTAATTTCATAATTTTTAAATTACAAGGTTAGTTGCAGTAAAAATATCAAGATAAGTATTTTGATCACATTTTTTGCCTATCCAACTATGACCTTCGATAACTAATTTACTAATACTTCTCTCTACATAACCCAATATTTTCCTAAAACATGTAATAGAAGTTTCAGTGTGATCTAACGGTTGGTTAAGAAAATTATAATTTTTTCCTTAGATGGTTTTGGAACAGAATTAAGCAGAAAAATCATATACTTTAAAATGTAAAACTTATATCTCTGCATGTATATATTATTATGATAATCTGAATGGTCAAATTCAACATTTATATCTTAAGAAACATTTATCAAAATTTTGAATTAATCTAACGGTTAACTTGTCCAGAATTTACGTTTTTCCGAGGGGACTTAATAATAGGAAATAAAGTTATCATCAACTTATTCTAACTTGTGAGATTTAATTCTCTAAGTATAAACCACACAATATTAATCCGAACGGTCAAAACAAAGTAATATGTCTTATGTGTCATATATCAAAAATTGGACTGCATCTAACAGTACACAAAGTAAAAATTGACAATTTACTAAGATAATCTGAAAAATAGAATTCAATAAATGACATATAGGTAAATTAAATCTCAACATTGACATAAGATAAATAAAATAAAAGCATTGGGGAAATGAGAAGTTGCATCGGCAGAGCCAGTCAGACAACTTCTCATCCTTCCAAAATTGCAAAGTAAATAAATAAATGCAAATAAATAAAAGCGTAAAGAAATAGTAACTTGGGGAAATAAGAAATTGAATTCGGCAGAGCCCGTTAGACAACTTCTCATCCTTCCAAATTTGCAAGGTAAATAAATAAAGGTAAGGAAAAATGTAAAGAAATAATAATGATTTGGGGAAATAAGAAGTTGAATTCGGCAGAGCCCGTTAGACAACTTCTCATCCCTCCAAAATTGTAAGAAAATAAATGAATGTACAATAAATAAAATAAACATAACAGATATAATATATCACACTAAATTCATAAAGAGAAACAAAATTCCAAACATATCCAAGAATTCAGATCATACAGAAACAAAAGACTCAATTAACTCCTCTACCTCTATTCCAGACTTAATCTTCTGCTCAGTCGTTCCTCAAAACTTTCAGAATTTTCCCTCTCGCAACTAGAATATCCTTCAAACTCTCCTCTCAAAAATTTCTACTTCTTGGTGCAAAAAATTTCTTCCTCCCTCCTTGGCTCTTTATAGCCAAAAATTTTACTATTAATTTTTTTTACTATTCATTTTTACTATTCAAAAATATTATTTTAATAAAAGTATGACTCAACATTACGTGTCTTCTTATCCTTTCCTTTTTTTTACTATTTAATTTTACTATTCATTTTTTACTATTCATTAAATTTTTTTTATTATTATTATTTTAACTACTATAAAATTTTCTCCAATACTCATACCATGTTCATAATCGTATCTAACTTAATAAAATACAATCAGATAGTCGTATATATTACAAAATAATAAAAATGGAAACATTTAATCATTTTTTTTTCTAGATCTTACAATTATCACATTTATATCGAACTCCATGGCCAAGGAACAATTCTATGTAAAACTCATTGTGCAGAAACAACACTGAGAGCAAAGGCCAGATAAGTGGGGAGTTCAAGCAAAGTTTTTGCATACAGGAGTCAACTGTGAAAATGACATTGATTTTTAAGTGAACCATTTTTTTTAAACTTATTGGACATACAAGTGACTTTTAGGCATTGATTATCACATTTATATCGAACTCCATAACCAAGGAACAATTCTTTGTAAAATTAATTATGCAGAAAAAACACTGGGAGCAAAGGCCAAATAAGTGGGGAGTTTAGGAAAAGTTTATGCACACAGGGGTCAACTGTGAAAATGACATTGATTTTTAAGTGAACTAACTTTTTTTAAGATTTATTAGACATACAAGTGATTTTCAGGCATTGATTATCACATTTATATCGAACTCCATGGTCAAGGAACAATTCTTTGTAAAATTAATTATGCAGAAAAAACAGTGAGAGCAAAGGCCAAATAAGTGGGGAGTTTAGGCAAAGTTTCTGCGTATAGGGGTCAACTGTGAAAATGACATTGATTTTTAAGTGAACTAACTTTTTTTAAGATTTATTAGACATACAAGTGATTTTCAGACATTGATTATCACATTTATATCGAACTCCATGGCTAAGGAACAATTCTTTGTAAAACTCATTATGCAGAAACAACACTGAAAGCAAAACCCAAATAAGTGGGGAGTTTAGACAAAGTTTCTGCACACAGGAGTCAATTATGAAAATGACATTGATTTTTAAGTGAACTAACCTTTTTCAAGATTTATTAGACATACAAGGGATGTTCGGGTATTGATTATCACATTTATATCGAACTCCATGGCCAAGGAACAATTCTTTGTAAAACTCATTGTGCAGAAACAACACTGGGAGCAAAGGCCAATTATGTGGGGAGTTCAGGCAAAGTTTTTGCACACAGACGTCATCTGTTAAAATGACATTGATTTTTAAGTGAACCATTTTTTTAAGACTTATATGACATACAAGTGATGTTCAGGCATTGATGATCACATTTTTATCGAACTCCATGACCAAAGAACGATTCTTTGTAAAACTTATTATGCAGAAACAATATTGGGAGCAAAGGCCAAATAAGTGGGGAGTTCAAACAAAGTTTTTGCACAGACATATCAACTTTGAAAATGGCATTGATTTTTTAATGAACAACTTTTTTGTTAGCACTTATTGGACATAGAAATGATCTTCAACCATTGATTATCATATTTATATCCAACTCCAACCCCAATGAACCATTCTTTGTAAAACTTTGAAATTGCATTGATTTTTAAGTGCACAATTTAATTATTTTTTACCACTTACTGGGCATTTAGGTCCTGTTAAGCCAATTAATATGACACCTAAGGCAAGTATTTTTCACATGTTCATCAACACAATCCATGCCATTTAGTGCTTAAGTTCACAAATTTTTTTTCAACATTTAATCAACATACAAACCTGTATATAAACATTTAACACGCATAATAAGATTCATTTCCTGAGGATTGCAGTACAAACGTCTTACACAATAAAAGGTCAGTATTCTATTCAACCGTATAATAATGAACACCAAATATAACACATTGATCATTCTTAACTTCAAATTTCATTATCAATAAATGTAACGAATACATTTCTTTGATGATTTATAACAAAAAATATGTACTTTCAAATCTAATCATTACAATTTTAAATAGTGATAAAAGATTGGATGTCCTTGTTGCACTGCTTCTTCTGTGTTGGACAATTGCAGATTCTCCCCTGAAAACTCTGTAATCTTTTCTGGTTGTGGAAATGGATTCATCAGGTTATGTCCACATTGGACTACTCTTGCTTCTATTTCACCTGCAAGTTTCTCAATTTAACTTTTTAGAACACAATTCTCCTCCACCATCTCATTTTTCTCCATAGTCACCTGCCCAATTCAGATGATATCATGAATTTCTCACTATAATCATATTCAAAATGAAAGATTTATTCGAAATCATGAATTACAAATTTCTTTTGTCAGTGAACATGGTGGTCTATTAATGTCTTAAAGTTTAGTCTGAGACTATGTCCATTCGAAAACACACATTAACCACTTGAATGTTTAATTCATGAAATAAGGTAATTTTGTAGAAAATAACCTTTTACAAAATTTCAATTGTTATGTCAAACATACCACTAAAAATACAAACTTTATCCTAAAAATAGATGAAATCTTTAAAATTGATCTTTTCTAAATATGTTTTGATTGATAATTAAAGGAAAAACATGGTTTTAAATAGCTTCCACTGCAATTTTTCATAAGTTGACAAAATAATTCATATTGTCCTCTATTTGATGTTTTCAAATAGAACTTACGCTTTCGTTGTGCCGGTTATAACTTTCATCCACACTTCCCAGATAAGTATCCCTTTTTGGCTCATAGCCCCATGTAACCATTGTTCTAAGTTACCATTGTTCACATATTCATACATCAGTAACCTGCAGATCAGATGGAAACCACACTTATTAAGAAAAGACAATGAATAGAGCTTGTCCAGTTCAAATTTTCAACAAAAAAGTAAGACTAAGGCCATCACAAAAAATAAAGTTAGTAATGTGGTCCAGTATATAATGGAATATTTGCATTTGTGATATTTTGATACATTAAGAACACCAAGTTTATCTGTGAACTCCTTTAACCAATATAATGAGGAGATAAAACAATGAACATACCCATTTGATGTTGGTATGAGCATGGCCATGAAAGGCTCTTATAATGCAAAATTTTAAGTCAAATATCAAGCATTGGATGTAGTATTTTAATTACAAAAAATAGCAACCAACAATAATAGTATTCCAAAAAGCACCACACAATAGGTTTACTGGTATAAAACTGTTAGTATATTGAGGTTGTGAAAGGAGTAGTTGATAAGGTAGAGAAAATGTGGAGATAGTAGAATGTAGAAGTAGTAGTTGGAAGAAGTGTTGTAGTTGTCTTTGTTGTTGTAGATGTTGGCTTCTTGTTTACATCCTTCAAATGGTAGAGTTCATGGGTATTTATAGACCCATAGAATATTCTAGAACATACTAGCCATAACTTATGTGGAATGTTCTAGATTTTCACATATGTAGACTATTCTTGATTTTTCTTCCTATCTTAGGCTTTTCTACAACATTCTAGAACTTGTATTACATTTGAATTCTTCTATCTAAGGTGCTTCTACATTCTTTTAGAATTTGCATTACACTTTAATACTCCTCCTTAATGCAAATTCGGTAACTCCAAGCATAGTACGTAGTAGTTCAAATCTTGGCCTTGATAACATATCTTCAATTTGATCTTCTTCCTCCATTTCCTTGACCATAGTTTTTGCTTGGATGCTTCTTCATAACAATTAGGATTAATCATGGCCATATTGCAAGTTTCATATATGTCTACCAAAGATCTTACTCTTCTTGGACTAGATTCAGGTGAAGAATCTTGTTGTTGTGGAGGTGGAGAAAGCGTACCTGAATTTTCTACCTCTTCTTGAGTTTCTTCTTGAGATTGTTGCACTAGAAGTATAATGTTGCTTTTAACAACTTTTTCTTCTTCCTAATTCCAAGAAGCATTTTCATTAACTTCAACATCTCGACTGATGATGAGCTTTTTTGTTTGTAGGTTGTAGACTCGATAGCCTTTTGACTGTGTGCTATATCCCAAGAATATTCCTTGTATAGTCTTGTCTTCAAGCTTGTGCCTCCTTTGATCAGGAACATGTATGTAGCAGATAGACCCAAATACTCGTAGGTGTTTAGCTGATGACTTTCTCCACTCCAAGCTTCAATAGGAGTCTTGTCTTGGACTGCCTTAGTTGGACATCTGTTTAGAATGTAAACTGCAGTGTAGACTACTTCAGCCCAACAAGTGTTAGGCATGTTTTTTTCTCTTTTAGCATTGATCTTGCCATCTCCATAACTGTGTGATTCTTTCTCTCTGACACACCATTTTGTTGTGGAGTATATGCAACTGTAAGTTGTCGCTCTATGCCTTCATCTTCATAGAATTTGTCAAACTCGTGAGATGTGTACTCCTTGCCATGATCATTTCTGAGTACTTTTATCTGTTTTCCACTTTGCTTCTCAACAAGGGCCTTAAATTTCTTAAATACTCCGAAGACTTCTGACTTTGCCTTTAAGAAATAGACCCATGGCATTCTAGAGAAGTCATCAATGAAGAGGATGAAATACCTATTGTTGTGATGTGAAGGCGTTCTCATTGGTCCACAAACATCGGTATGTATCAACTCCAATAAGTCTTTTGCTCCTCTTCATGCTTTGTTTGTCGAGAATGGTAATCGATGTTGTTTGTCGAGGAGACATCCTTCGCAAGATTCATTATTCTCCTTCAAGCATGGAAAATCTCTCATCATGTTTTTCTGATATAGAAGCTTGAAGGCATGTGTGTTAAAGTGGCCAAATCTCCTATGCCAAAGCCATGAGTCATCAACTTCTACCTTCATGGCAATATTAGTTCCAGGTTTGAACCTTATAGGAAAACTTATATTTCTCTTCTCCATTTTTACTTGGCCAATTTCTATCATTTTACTATCATAAATTTTGCATGTATCTTTCTCAAAATGAAGTGAATATCCATTCTCCATCATTTGGCCAATACTTAAAAGATTCTCTTTAAGATTAGGAACTAGTAAAACGTCCTTGATGAATTTCGTACCTTTCTTTGTCTCAACCATGACAGTTCCTTTGCCTCGAGACTCCACGGTGGTGCCATTTCCTAGTCGAACTTTGACATTGACAGATTTATCAATGTCTTTGAAGATGCTTTGATCTTTCGCCATGTGATTGTTGCATCCACTATCCAAGTACCAAATTCCTTCTCCACTAGGAGATTCTTGATTGGCGTAGAATAAGAGTTTCTCCTGATTATCTTCTTCCGCAAAGTTTGCTTGATGCTTATTTTTATTACGATAATACTTTTCTATATGACCAAATTTCTTGCAATAGTGGCATTGAGGTTTTCCATGATGCCAACAATCTTTTTCCAAGTGACTTATCTTTTTACAGATGCCACATGGAAGATATTTTCCTTGATGAGTCATAGAGAAACTTCTAGAATTTTCTTTATTTCTAGAAATTTCTCCTTTACTTTTATTTCCTTCACATTCTTTTTGAGACCGCAATTTTAGTTTGGATTGAAAGGCATTTTCAACTGAGTCTTCTTAATGCCTTTTCAATCTTTGTTCATAAGCTTCAAGAGAACCCATTAGTTGTGTTACTGACAATGTAGTCAAATCTTTTGTTTGTTCAATCGCAGTTGCGATTGCATCATATTTTTGGGAATAGAAATTAAAATTTTCTCAACGATATTTTTGTCAAGAATATTTTCCCCATAGGCTCTTATCTGACTAACTATTTCTTTTATTCTATAATAGTAGTCTTTGATGGTCTCAGATTCTTTCATTCTTAATAATTCAAACTCTCGTCTTAGAGAATGATGTTTAACATTGCATACCTCGTCACTTCCTTGAAACTCCTCTTGTATTGTGTTCCAAGCTTGCTTTGCACTGGTGGCACCAATTATCCTTGGAAAAATTGTGTCATCAACTGCTTGTTGAAGAACAAATAAAGCCCTTGAATCCTTCTGCTTGTTTTCCTTCAACTCCTTCTTTTGAGCTACAGTAAGAGTGGAAGTGTCTTCTGGAATAGTGTATCACTCTTCTATGATGTCCCATAAATCTTGAGAGCGGAAGAATGTCTTTATTTTGACACTCCAGAAATCGTAATTTTCTCCTGTGAAAGTAGGTACTGGAATTGATGATGTTTGATTGGTAGTTGTCATGAGTTGAGAAAATATTTTTGAGGTAGTACAAAATGGAGTTATAGTTTTGTTTAAGGTAGTTGAAAATTTTATCTACGCCTAGTAGATGACCGAACATAGCTCTGATACCATTGTTAGTATATTGAGGTTGTGAAAGGAGTAGTTGATAAGGTAGAGAAAATGTGGAGACAGTAGAATGTAGAAGTAGTAGTTGGAAGAAGTGTTGTAGTTGTCTTTGTTGTTATAGATGTTGGCTTCTTGTCTACATCCTTTAAATGGTAGAGTTCATGGGTATTTATAGACCCATAGAATATTCTAGAGCATACTAGCCATAACTTATGTGGAACGTGTCAACACTCAATTTCGTCCGGGTGACTGAATAATAGGATTTTGTTTTTGTTTTTGTCTTATTTTATTTTATTTTTTATTTTATTATTTTAATTTTTAGTTATTATTTTATTTTATTTTATTTTGAAAAAAAAGAAGAAAAAAACGAAAAAAGAAAAAAAAGAAAAAAAAACCTAAATAGTAAAAAATAAAGGGAAAAAGAAAAAAAGAAAAACAAATAAAAAATAAAAAATAAAAAATACTATTTCGTTTTACTATTTGCACCTCCAAATTAAATAATTTTTTTTTTCTTAACCCAATGACCCAAAATAATCTCACATTTTTTTACTTCTTCACCACCTATTTTTCTTCTCACACCCCACTCTCCACATCACCCTCCACATCACCTTCCACATCATCTATTTTTTTTCATTTACTTTTTCCACCTCATTTTCATATTAATTTTAATATACCAACTTTTCTAATAATTCCACTTATATTTTTTATCATATCTTCTCCACCAACTTTTTTATAATATTTCTTTCACTTATTTTTCACATTAACTTTTACTATTCATTATATTTTATTCTTCCCACCAACTTTTTATATTATTTCCTTCACTTAATTTCCACACTAACTTTTACTATTTACTATATTTTATTTCATCTACTTTCTCCACCAACTTTTTATATTATTTCTTTCACATATTTTCCACATTAATTTTTTCCATTCATCTTTTTATTATATTTTATTTCACATAATTTCTCCACCAACTTTTTATATTATTTTCTTCACTTAATTTCCACATTAACTTTTACTATTTACTATATTTTATTTCATCCACTTTCTTCACTAACTTTTTATATTATTTATTTAACTTAATTTCCACATTAACTTTTACTATTTACTATATTTTATTTCACTCACTTTCTCCACCAACTTTTTATATTATTTCTTTCACTTATTTTCCACATTAACTTTTACTATTTACTATATTTTATTTCATCCACTTTCTCCACCAACTTTTTATATTATTTCTTTCACTTATTTTCCACATTAACTTTCACTATTTACTATATTTTATTTCATCCACTTTCTCCACCAACTTTTTATATTATTTCTTTTACTTATTTTCCACATTAACTTTTTCTATTTTTCCACTCACTTTTTTAAAAAATTATATTTTATTTAACACTTCTTCATCCTTAACTCTATAAATACCCACATTCTCTGCACTTGATTTTTACACACACTTACTTACACACTTCTATAATATCCATTTTTCTTCTCACTCTCTCTCTCTCTCTCTCTCACACACACACACACACCTACACACACACACACTTACTTATACATTTCCATAATATCCATTTTTCTTCTCTCTCTCTCTCTCTCTCTCTCTCACACACACACACACACCTACAACACACTTACATGCTTTCATAATATCCATCTTTCTTCTCTCACACAAAATCTCTTCATCCAAAAACTCTACTCCATTTTTTCTCTCACACCTTTCCATCAAATCTCATATCAAATTTCTACTCCAAGTTCATCTTCTTTACTTCTCATCCACCTCTTCTCATAACTTGTTGCAATTAAAGTTTTCCTCCATCATTCAAACCTTCAATAAGGTACAAATATTCTTCTTATCCCATTATGCATTTTGATAATTTTTTTTAGTTTATAAATTTATTTTATTTTTCTACTACATTTATTTTATTTTATGTTTTTTACATTTTGTTTCATAAACCTTTCAACTTATCTCTCTCTTAAAATAAAAAAAACCAAAAAAATACAAAACTAAAAAACCACAAAAATAATTTTCCACTCGTTTTATATAATTCAAAAATGCCAAAAAAATCATAAAATCTTCAAAATAAAAATATCAACTCTTTTTCAAATCGTTTTTTTTTACCCTCTGCTTGGCAATGGTCAAATTTTAATTTTCTATTATCGACCCTCTGCATGGCAATGGTCCATTTTAATTTTCTGCAATATCATCAAGATCTTAGCCAGAACTACGTGATCCTTGATTCTCCATCAAAAGTGGAGATACGTAGGAGCAAGGCAAGTCCTTGTCAGGTTCACTTCCCAAAAATCCAAATATTTTTTCCAAATAAATTTTCTCAATAATTTCTCAAAAAAAAAAATCTTTTATTTCTTTATAATGTTTTTTCGGGGATAGTTAAACATTTTGAAAACCACATCTTTATTCGCGTTTTTAATTGAAGGTACTGCCTTAGGGCAGGCGTTGTGGGGTGCTAATACCTTCCCCACACGTAACCGACTCCCGAACCCGAATTTCAGTTTTCGCAGACCTTGCCTAATTTTATGGTTTTTCCGTAGTTTTCTAGAATAAACTATGGTGGCGACTCCAAAATCTCTATGTTTTTCAAAATACGTTTTTCTCTTTTTACGGATCGTCGTCGTCCCGTCGCGATTTCCGGTTGCGACAGATGGCGACTCCACTAGGGAAGCTAGAGAGTCAGGCCATTTAATTAAATACTCGAATTCGATGTAGTTTTGCTTTGTGTTTTTCTTCCCCCTTTTCTTTATCTTTGTTTGATATTTAGAATAATTGCATGTGAGTTTTGTTGCTTGTTCTTTATGTTTGAAATAATTGTTGGATATTGGACCCTAGGATAGATGACATGTTTATATTTGCCTGGGAATTTTTATGGTTGTTTTGCAGGTGAGGGTTTGGGTTGCATTTACATTCTCCCTTCACACACACATTTTATGCATCTATTGAGTGGGGCCCTATACCCGGGTCTGAGCGTAACTTAGAATTAGAGGAGTTGTGTAGCGGTGTCACTCTGGGATATACTTCCTGTCTGGCTATCGTGAGAACTCCAGCTAGAGTCTGTTCTCTTCACTTGTGTCTTCACACCTAGTTGATTACTCGACTGTTGTGGAGATGCTGTGGAGGGGGCCATAGCTCTAGTGACCATTGACTTCTAGGTTCAGGAAACCATCCCTGTGAGGTTGCATATACTTGACCTTGAATCTAAAATGTTGAACCTTTGCTAGGGCACAAAGGGGGATGTGTGCAGCTTTATAATCCTTATCTTTTGCTTAATAAAATCAAGCACAGCCAAATTGAAAACACAAAAAAAATTAAGGCAATTTTGAGTCATTTGTTTTTCTTGCAATAGTCAAACTCTTATTTTTCAAAAATAAAAAAATAATAAATCAAAAACAAAATTCGCAATGTCAGACTTTTCCAAGGTCAAATGTCTAACCAAAAATAACAATTTGACATTTTTGTCAAGACGTTTGTGCGCATGTCGCTTGAAAACCTTCACCCCTCACTTCTCCCAAAATAAAGGATCTTTCTCCAACAAACATTGTCACTGCCCTCAGTACCAAAGTAAACCTTTACACTGGGGCAGATTGGCTTGGCCAAAAGTTTTCTCGCTTGCGCTAGTAGGGTGATCCCCGAATCCATTGAGACGAAAAAAAGAGAGGAATAAATAAAAAAAACAAAAACAGTAAAAAAGAAGCAGTTCACTAGATCAAAAACCTGAAAGGACGGTCTAGAAAAGAAAAAAAAAAAGAAAAAAGGACTCATGTTGAGGTCATCCAGTCGCAGAATTAATCTTTTGAAAATAAAGCAATCAAAATTTGAAATGACGTGTGGCCATCTTTCTCTATCTAAAAAGAAAAAAAATTATATCCATTGTCACCCTATTCGAGCCAAAAATAAATTCTTTTTCAAAATTATCCCCAAGTAAGGGTTATCATCAGGTAGGAGTCAACTCATGATGCAAATGAAGAGCATTCAATGATCAAACAAAGAGAATTCATCAAGAAGAGTGAATCAAAACACAAAAGAAAACCGAAAAGAACAACAAAAAATCACAAAGTGATGTTGAACAAAAGGAAGAAAATCAAAGTTCAAGAAAAAAGCAAAGTGCTCAAAAGATCAAATAGTTGATGCAATGTGTAGATGATAACCCTTGTTTCAAAAAACATAACTAACAAACATTCATTTGGGCTTGTATATCCTTTTCTTTCAATACCTTGTAGCCCTTAGCCACGTTACAAGCCTAATAAAGTCCATACAGATTGGATAATGTTTGCTCGAATTTTCATAAAGCTTAATTTTGCGATGAGGCGATTTTCACAGTGTCGTAAAAAAAAGTTGAAAATGAATGAACGAAAAAAAAGAGGAAAAAGTAATGTCTCAGGAAGAGGGGATCATCCTACCATCTAGACAGAAGCACACAAAAAGAGAATCAAACCAATTGGGTTCATCCTTTTAGCCAATCCTCTTCATGCCCACCACCTCTTCCAAACATAACCCTATGCCAAAAAAAAACTGGGGCAGCTTGGTGAATCTCATCATGCATCTTCGCCCTGGAATTCATCAACCCATAATCTCAAGACTGGGGCAGCTTTACGGATCTCCTTTGAAATTTTCATCCTATTTTCCATAAATCCAAACCCGAGCTCATTTTTTCCAAACACCAGACCGGGGCAAAATTTTGGTGTATCGTGTTTTTCTTGACAATCACATATTACATTTCCTTTGAGGATTGTAGTGCCCACGTGCCTGTCCCAAAAAAAAACAAAAAAAAAACAAAAATCTAAACAACTCTCATTCTCTTCAAAACCATCCTCTTGCCAATAAATTCAAGCATGTGTGCACTGATGTCAAGAAACAGATAGCCAAACATATCATCATATCTGACATTAGACCTCAGATGTATGACATTCCACAGTTTTCACAAAACGTTGAAAATAAATACCAATTTGATGATTGCAATTAAGAAATTTGAATAAAAAAAAACTCAAAACAAAAAAAATATCAAAACAAAAATTCAAAAAAAAAATCAATCACAGAAATCAAAATCCAAAATCAAAACAAATCAATTTTAGTTTTCTGTTATCGGCCCTCTCCTTGGCAATGGTCGAATTTAAATTTCTGTTCTGTGAGTTTGGCCCTCTGCGAGGCAATGGTCAAATCCAGGTTTTAATTTTCTGTTTTCGGCCCTCTGCTTGGCAATGGTCGAATTTAAATTTTTGTTCTGTGAGTTTGACCCTCTGCGAGGCAATGGCAAATCCAGGTTTTAGTTTTCTGTTATCGGCCCTCTGTTTGGCAATGGTCGGATTTAAATTTTTGTTCTGTGGTTTGGCCCTCTGCGAGGCAATGGTCAAATCTAGGTTTTAGTTATCTGTTTATTGGCCCTCTGCTTGGCAATGGTCGGATTTAAATTTTTGTTCTGTGAGTTTGGCCCTCTGCCAGGCAATGGTCGAACTCTCTTTGTTGCATCATGGTGCTTTTCATTGATTTTTTTTTGTTATCATATCTACGTGGATTGGCTTTTATTTTTGCTTTTCTCTTTTGAAACCCAGACGAAATTAGTGTTTCTATCTTTACTTAGCTTTACTTAGATAATACAAAAATATCAAATTTTCATATTATCCAGTAAATCTAAGTAAAGAGGGGCAGCTGTCAACACCCAATTTCGTCCGGGTGACTGAATAATAGGATTTTGTTTTAGTTTTTGTCTTATTTTATTTTATTTTTTATTTTTTATTTTAATTTTTAGTTATTATTTGATTTTATTTTATTTTGAAAAAAAAGAAGAAGAAAAAAACGAAAAAAGAAAAAAAAGAAAAAAAAAACGTAAATAGTAAAAAATAAACAAAGGGAAAAAGAAAAAAAGAAAAAAAAATAAAAAAATAAAAAATAAAAAATAAAAAATACTATTTCGTTTTACTATTTGCACCCCCAAATTAAATAATTTTTTTTTCTTAACCCAATGACCCAAAATAATCTCACATTTTTTTACTTCTTCACCACCTATTTTTCTTCTCACACCACACTCTCCACATCACCCTCCACATCACCTTCAACATCATCTATTTTTTTCATTTACTTTTTCCACCTCATTTTCATATTAATTTTAATATACCAACTTTTCTAATAATTCCACTTATATTTTTTATCATATCTTCTCCACCAACTTTTTTATAATATTTCTTTCACTTATTTTCCACATTAACTTTTACTATTCATTATATTTTATTCTTCCCACCAACTTTTTATATTATTTCCTTCACTTAATTTCTACACTAACTTTTACTATTTACTATATTTTATTTCATCTACTTTCTCCACCAACTTTTTATATTATTTCTTTCACATATTTTCCACATTAGTTTTTCCACGAAAACAGAATCCAAAGCTAAAAGTAGTTTAGCTCCCCATACATGGTTCAAAACTTCTCCCAATAAAAAGTTCTATGTAATGAAACAATGATCAAAGTTCTCACATCCTATAATGGTTCATTCAACCCAAATACATGGAAAAAACAACCATAGAACACTAAAAATAACTAAATAAAAAAAATGTAGGAAAAAATCATACGCACCGAACAAAAGTTTTAGAGTGGTGAAACGCACGACACGACGACAGAAAGAGGGGCACGTTCCAATCGGCGGTACAACGCCGGAATGTCCTCTGGTGAACCGTAAACGGCGCAGGTTTGAAAGTGGTGGTGGAAAATCCGTAGAAGTGAAAAATCTCTTCTCCACGGTCTGGGCTCCTTCTCTCTCTAGGGTTTTTGGAATCCCAAATTTGAAATCTGATTACCACCACTTTGAACCCCTGTCTCGTATCATTTACACATCATTTTGGTTTTTTTTATTATTTGACAAGTGGACCACGAACAAGATGACACGTGGTTGTGTCAAAAGTTTGTCACTTTTTAGGTGTCAAAGTATCATTATCCTCTTTTTTTTTCTATAAACAACTCAGTGAGAGTATCTACTATTTCTTAAAACTCTCCTACATGGTATAATAATGTTTTATGACATGATTTCAGCCTTATAATGTAGCTTGTAGGAAACTTCTCACTAGTAGTATAAATCCCTAACTCACTTACTAGTTTATTTATTAAAATTGAATATTTATTTTTATGTTTATTATTTTTTTAAAAGACATATAAGTATTTTTTTAATATTCAAATAACACGATAAATGTAATTATATTTAATAAATTAAAATAATTAATTATGTTATTAATAGCATGTTAAATATTTCTCAAATATTTTAGTAATGTTGCATTGCGTATTAAGTGTTTTTAATAAGATAATTGATTATATTTTTAATTGAAGAGATATATTTAAAAACTATTCGAATGAATGAGTAAAATTATTACTGCAATAATTAGTTATTGTAATAGTACTGAAATTGGTTAATTATATAGCATAGAGATGGAATATATTGGAAGATGAAGTTAGTCTTTTTGTTTGGCATGGAAGAGACGATAAGTTACAAGTTTTAATATAAAAGTCATGTTCAAGATTCTCATATTTATAATAACATATTTTGATATTATGATATTTGTAACGAATTTATCTAGTGAAGTAGATATTAAAATCGTCTAACAAATGTAAAATGCTAGGTCAAGATTAAATGAATTTCCTAAAGATTGGATGAGATGCTAGATGCATATGAAAATCAAAATGAAGTCTTATAGCAAAACACATAAAAAAAAGTAAATATGTTGATCTTTTGATGTCCCGTAAGAAGATCAAAGATGCGTGTCTTGGACATTGAATAAAAGTGTTTAGTATTAAATACATCACATTGACATAAGAACGACTAAGAGTCACAAAGTCCCCTAAAAATATATCCCAATAATGCATTAACTACCAAAATTTGAGTTACAAATTTTGAATATAATATTGCAAAATATCTAATTTGAACGTTATTAAAAAATAATAATTTTGTAAGAGATATTTTAGGTTATGGGTCTGATCCACTTCCTTCACTTTCTCCGTTACAAAACACCAAATTTAGTTTTTTTTTTCATTTTTCTCTCTTCTAAGTTTCACTCTTTCTTCTTCTTCTAAAAATTATACTGGATATAAACTCTATCCTAATTTCTTGCTTATTCTGTAATCTTCGAATATTTTAGAGAAGTTCATCATGAGAGACTTGCGGAATACAACACGGATAAAAAAAAAAGATAAATAATAGTAATAAAGATTCTTCTCTACATAATAAAGATTGTGGTAAGTCGACATTTATATAACAAACAAAAGTGTAAAATTTAATGTTATTTTAAATATATGTATAATGAAAGATGGGTAATTTTGTAGGGGTAACTTTGTAGTTTTACAAGAAGGTTTGTTTTATCCTTTTTTTCATTTTCGTAGGTTTGTACCGTGTTTTATCTTCCATTTTGATTTTTTATTGGCACATTCTCTCTTTTCATATAGATTTCTACATTTGTTTTGTAGTTTTAGTTTGGGTGAATTTGGTTAGTTTTTATCCGTGGGACACTTGAACCAGTTTGAGTGGCTTTTTTTACTAATGTGGGTGTTTTTTTAGGTGTGATAATCGTTTAAGGTGGCTTCCAGCATCTTTAATCAGTTTTAGCGAAAAAAAAGGTAACATCTTTTATTAGGTATTTTTCCCAAAACATGGAGTCGACCAACTTTTTTCCAAATTGAAAATAAAGCAAATGGGTGGTGCCATGAGTAATGCAAACCCTATTTTTTCCAATTTCACTCTCGAAAATAAGAGTGTCAAATAGAAGAGTCTGAAAGAGAAGATTCACACTTTTCGTTGAACGTGTTAAATAAACTTCAGATTAAAAAAGTTGTTTTTTTAGTTTTTATTAGGTGTCCGTATTATTATTTTTGTTTTTTTTATTATGTTGAGCTTATTTTATTCAGATAAAATATTGACCAACTAATAAAGCTAGGCCTTTTGGTGTAGTTTTTATTTTGTCAAGAGAAATTAGTATGATTTTAGTTTTTATTCCATAGTAATGTAAGTGTCAAAGCTATTTAAAGTCTATGAATAGTAAATGAATTTAAGACTCAATTTCATGAAAATATTTGAGTGTGTAATGTGAGATTTTTAACAAAATGGTATCTGAGCTTTATGTTCTGAGTATCGAGAGGAAAAAAAAAGGAAATAGTCAAACACCGTGAAAGAAATAGTGAGTGCTTGAGATTTTTGTGAGAAAGATGACAAAGGTTATCAATGGTATGAGTGTGTCACAATAAACGAGAAAAACCAATTATGATAATTGGTGCCTACAAATGAAGGTGTTATTCAGATCCCAAAACATTTGCGATATGGTGGAAGATATGTACGTTGAACCTGATGAGGACGAACATCAGACGGTGGCACAAATGAAGTTGAATAAAACACGTGCAAGAGATGGGTCAACATTGTATTTTCTCTATAATGCAGTAGATGAGTTTGTCCTACAATGATTTAATTGACAAGAATTAAAGCATTGAATATGTCCTATAATGATTTAATTGGACAAATTCCAACTTCATTTTCCAATTTGGTACAAATAGAGAGAGTTTGGATGTTTCTTTTAACAAATTGAGTGGTAAAATTCCCCCTCAAATAAGTAGATTGTCTTTTCTTGCCATATTTAGTGTAGCACATAACAACTTAACTGGTGAAACACCAGAGCGGAAAGGTCAGTTTATTATGTTTGATGAAGTAGTTATGAAGATAATGCTTTTCTTTGTGGACTGCCACTGCCAAAGTAGATTGTCTTTGTTGAAACATAGGGAATCTTCTACATTTCTTGAGTTTCTAAATATCCATTTGGGCATTGATTGTGACTGAACTTGTCTCCCTTAGTAACCAAAGTATCCCCTAATTTACAATCTTACATGTCAAACCTTTTAAGCACCTTTTTGACATAGCTCCTCTATAATAATATTAGAATACCTCGAGATTGATATCAATGTATCTAAATTCCTAATACAAAGGAGGTGTCACCAAGACTTTCATTTCAAAATTTCTAGATACAAATCTCTTAATTTTGTGCAACATGTATATATTGTTGGTGGCAAGCAATATGTCATCAACATACAAGACTGGAAAAATATACTTACCCCCACTAAATTTACGATACACACAATCATCAACAACATTCATCTCGAAACCAAATGAGAGAATCACTTGATAAAATTTGTTGTACCATTGACGAGATGGTTGCTTTAGTCAAGAAATGAATCTTCTCAGTTTGCAAACCATATTCTTTGGGTCTCCTAGCACAAAGTTTTCTAGTTGCACCATATAAATCGTCTCGTCAATGTTGCCATTGAGAAACATCGTCTTGACATCCATATGATGAAGCTCTAAATCATAATATTTAACAAGAGTCATAATTGTCCTAAACGAGTCTTTCGATGAAATTGGAAAGAAAGTCTCTTTAAAATATAGCCAATAGGTGAGCCTTATACCTCTCCACATTCCCCTTAGTCTTAATATCCACTTACAACCAATGGGTTTCACACCTTATGATAATGGGACAAGTTCTCAAACCTTATTACCTTGCATGGATTTATACTCCTCCTTTATTGCTTCAATCCATTTTTCTCTATTAGGATCTTTCATGGCTTAACAGACGTTGATTGGGCCATCTTTCATCATACCATTAAATTCCTCATTTGCTTGGAGAAATATCACATAATCATCTAAGAATAACACTTCTCCTTTCTCTCATGGATCTCCAAAAACATATTGGCTTATGAAGCAAGGTTGAACATCTCGAGTTTATTCTTATAGAGATTTTGAACTTGCTAGAGGTTTTGAACTCTCTTCATTAAAAGCAACTATATGAATCCGATTTGGAATTGTCATTGATTCTTCTTCTAAAACAGTCTCTAATCATATTTTTCCCCCAAACTCAATATCCCCAAAGAATTTTACAATTCCCGTCTAAAAAAATATCTTTAATTTGGGATCATAGAATTTATAGCCCCTAATCTCGTTGTTTTGGTTTGTTTACCTTTAACGCATTCAACACAAACATCAAGACTTATGAAGTCAATTTTAAGCTTAGTACCTCGTGATTCCATATTTAAGAATTCACTATAAGAAATCACCATATCAAACATATATAGATTATCATTAGCAAAATATGAATCGATTCCAACAACATTTGAATTAAAGACAATTTGAATTTATTATTTCCAAAAATCACAAATAATGTAATTTGTCCAAATAAGAAACTAAAATCAAATTATGCCTAAATGGCGACACAGTAAAAGTGTGTCTCAAATCCAAATAAAAAACCAACACACAATAATGACCTAAAAGGCCATATAACTTCCACTTTCATCAATTTTCCATCTCCAACATATATCCATCTTTCATAATCAATTAGTTTTCGGTAACTTAGACAACCCTTTCTTTACACGCCATGTGTAATATATTGTTGAACGACGACGAGAATGAAGGGCTCACGAAATGGGGCTTCAACAACAGCGTGAAACGGCAAGAATGGAGTTCCTTCAAAGAAAGGCGCCCAAGAAAGGAAAAGAAAGGTGGTGGTAGACCGTGGAGAGCTCTTTGCCGTCTCAACAAAGAACAAACGGAGGAGGAAAAAGAAGTTGTTGCAAGGTGGAAGCAATAATGTTTCCAGAGAGAAAAGCTTTAGCGAAATGAAGAAATGAACTCCAATGTGAAACATTGGCGAAAATTAAACCTAGATAGAGTTTTATGCTTTAGTTATTAGGAAAAATTGAAACATAAACCATGATAGGTTTTAGTCCCACTAAAAAAAATGCCTATAAACCTTTGAACTCAGTAAAAATTTTGAAATTTTGTTCAACTTTTTGACTCTAGTTCTATAACAACCGAAACAGAGCATATGAATCGCTTTGATTATGCAAACTGATGCCTATAACTCTGTGTCATGGTGAAATAATTGAAATATAGGGACAATTTTGAAAATTTTGCATATTTATAGATTCTAGTTGTAAAGAAACTGAAACAAAACATATGTATAACTTTTATTTCTTTATAAATAAGATATATAAATTGGTAAAATTTTCAAAATTGTCATGGAATCTTTATATGTTTCTTTATATATTCGTTTGCTTGAAATATAAAGCATATCACATTATTTTAAAAAGTCAAAACTGAATAGTGTTTTTCCATTTATTTTCATTATTGATGGTGACAGTATCTTTAGAGCTCAATGACGCTTGTAATATGCGCACACCCTGCAACAACACCATAAACATACTGTGTGTTAATCCACTACTTTCCTTCATGGAAAAGATGAAAAGCATTTTACGTAGAAACTACACTATGAATTGGTTAGGACTATATCAGCATAGTGCTCTTACCTCCTCCGTGCCAATGCTAACCACTTTCTCTTGCAAGTCATCAACGGGAATGCTCATACTGCTTATCAAAGACATAACAGAAATGGAAGACGACGGCGTCACGACCAAATCATCTGTTACCATATACGTTGTCGGTCCTTTTAAATATCCTTTATCATTGTTATTTGTATAAGATATGGGTTCCACAAACTCTACAGGAACACACCTTTCCAAGTATGGGTCGCATGACTTCCGCACGGAAGTTAAATAGTAATCTATGATTCCACTAACATGTCCGTGTCGTTTTTGATTGTCATGATTAACGTAACAAAAATATTTGGGGAGATAGTCGCACGTTAAAGGTAGCAAACTATCCAATTTGAACTGTGGGGCAAGTACAGGATCAACACATTCATCCTTCACATCCTTTGTGGTAAAATGATCTTCATCCAAATCAATAACACTATTATACAATCCATCAAGACTACCAACACAAGAACACCCTTCCATCAAATTTACCGCTCCTCCTAAGGGAATAGTTAGCAAAATAAACAGAAAGTTCGCAAAATCTTCTTTTCCTTCAGCAAACACTATTTTCCCATTAGATTTTCTCTGCATTATCTTCACTATGATTTTACCACTGTCATCATTTGCTTTAAAATCAAAGGGAGCGATTCTTTTCCTTTTATCTAATCTCTCTATAGGAAGTTTTTCTAAGAACAAATCTGTCAAAACCGTCCTTGAACACAAACAACATTTCAACATATCTACTACCTGTAAAAAGGAAAATTCGAACAATAATCATCACAACCTTAAATCGGTTGTTAAATAAACAATCCTAAGAAACTGAAAGCTTAAACAAACCTGATTTTTAGTTATATTTACCGACATTACGTTTACTGAAGACATGCTTTTTATTCCACTGTTCTTTAGCACATTAACGATTTCATCCATTGAGTTAGGGATAACTTTCAGATCGTCCGTGATCATAAAACGAGAATTACTCTTAACAAAACCATCAATGACACAAGAGGTTTCAACAGAAATCGGTTTTGCAAGCATGCAGCCACATCGGCATTTTTTATTTTTGAAGCTGCTTAACATGACTGGGCTTGTGCGTGAACAATAGATCAAGTTGTCACAAACAAAATACTCGGTGGGTTCTGTGTCGTCAATGTTTAGCTTCAATCTCCTACAGTAAGCTTCCATGGAGTTTCTGGGACGCAGCAGCATTTCTCTACACGTATCTGTGCAAAGATACCCATCGTCAAGATTCTCTACGCTTTGATAGAGGCTGCTCAGTAATGCAAGTTCAGGTGGCTCCACCTTTGACTCCTCACGCACAAGTCTTGCAATGGTTCCTAAAGGTAACGTTAAGAAGCTAAACAGAATATCCACAAACTCCTTCCCTGCCTCTGCAATGACAACCTTTTTTTTCCCTTTCATTACCATAAGCTTCAAGGTAACATGTTGCTCAGTTCCATCGGCAGCCCTTGTAGAGGAAAAGATCAAACTTTAATGATCTTTTTTATGAAGAATGCTTGAAAGTATCTAAGGGGATCTCTAATTAAAGATACTTAGAAAGACACTTTGACTGTAAGGAACAATTTTAAGGCTTTAAAGAAGAAAAAAAAAAACCAAGAGAATTTATAAAAAAAAATAAGACGGTCAATCTATTTTGAACTGAATCCATCGCCTTTTCGGTTTCTAACATTGAAAAGACGTTATCATTTTATGAATTATTATATTGTGCAATGAAACGTTTCATTAATATAGAAAGGGAATGCAAGAGTTACAAAGAGAGTGGTAGAATATGCAGAGTCCAGAAGTAACAGAAAGAATATGATTATAATCTTTGAATGAGATAATAATACCCTCTCATTTTTTAAGGTGAACTTTTACACGCCAATTTTGTCAGTATTCTATTTCAATAACTATATCAACTAAAAGTTTTACTAATAATTGAATCACAGCTGGGGTTAGTATTATAGTTTCGGTTTTTGTGTACAGATATATTCATAAGATGGAGTACAAGGAGATATCCTTCTTATAATGCAATCAACAGCTACAACTTTCGAGATTGGAAAAGATTTCTCCATTAAAATTTTCTTAATCGAGATGCATATTGAAAATTTTATTTCGATTTCAACTATTGAAATTATCCATAATGAATATTTGAATTTATTGTGAATTATTTTTATTCAAATTCGTTTTGATCTTCGACAAAGATGAACTATCTCATCCTTTAGTTAAAATTGATTACTTTCGATCTTTTTTAATTAAGATTGATTCTGTTTCAACCTCTAACTAAAATCCATTAACGTCAACATTTAGTTATAGTTAATTTGTTTCGAAATTTTTTATTAAAGTTCACTCAGCTAGATCTTTTGCTCGAGTCGATATTTCTCTCTAGTTAACTTAATTCGACGATTTAGATTGACTTAGTTAAATCTTTAATATTAAAGACCAAGTTGATTTAGTAAGAGAAAAAAATAAGTAAAATCAACCATGATCGATGTTTAAATAAGTTAGCTTGGATAAAATTTCAAGCCAAGTCGTTTTTAACCAAAAATTGGATCGAATAAGTTGATTAAACCAAAAATATTTTAAAAATAGAATTTTATCTTAAAAATAATAATTTGCTTTACACAAATAAGAAAGGCTTAATACCTCCCTTGGTCCTCGTATTTGTGTGAAAATCTCAGTTCGGTCATCAAGTTTTGAACTGTCTCAATTGGGTCATAATTTTTGTAAAAATGCACACATTTTACCCCAACCGTTAACTGATCTCAAACGGCGTTAAGTTTAGCTGACGTGTTGGCTTAATCCTTTCTTGGTCCTCGTATTTGTGTGAAAATCTCAGTTCGGTCCTCAAGTTTTGAACTGTCTCAATTGGGTCATAATTTTTGTAAAAATGCACACATTTTACCCCAATCGCTAACTGATCTCACTGTGCAACAGTTATCTTCTACTATCAGTGAAATAAATAGCTTAAAGGCTGGTGATGAACCTATAGGTTACCAAGTTGGTTCATTTGCAGAAAAGGCTATGAGACTCATTGCACTGGTTACGCGAGTTTTCCGGTGACTTTATTTTTTGAGCCGACGAGATAATCTGTGTAAAATCCCTGATTCTCAAAGAGATGAATAAAATCCCTAATTCAAATAAACTAAATAATAAGCATTGTGCCACGTGAAATACTGCTTATTTTAAAAAATAATTCATATAATTAAATAATACACGTCAGCATGTCCTCTGACTACCACGTCAGCTAAACTTAATACCGTTTGAGATCAGTTAACGATTGAGATAAAATGTGTGCATTTTTACTAAAATTATGACCCAATTGAGACAGTTCAAAACTTGAGGACCGAACTGAGATTTTCACACAAATACGAGGACCAAAAAGGGATTAAGCCAACACGTTAGCATACCACGTCAGCTAAATTTAACATCGTTTGAGATCAGTTAACGGTTGGGGTAAAATGTGTGCATTTTTACAAAAATTATGACTCAATTGAGACAGTTCAAAGCTTGAGGACCGAACTGAGATTTTCACACAAAAACGAGGACCAACGGAGGTATTAAGCCAATAAGAAAATTAAAATTTAATATATATATATATATATATATATATATATATATATATATATATATATATATATATACACACACACACACACACACATAAGCAAGAAAGAAAATTTAATCGTAAATAATTTAAGATTTAATACCTATTTTGGTCCTACGATTTGTAGGGTCGGTTCAAAGTTGTCTTCCTTTTTTTTTTTAAATTCACTAACATCCTACTTTTCCCAAAAACAGTTTAAGTTGATCTTTTTTACTTATGACCGTTAAAAAAATAACAGCAGAGTTGCTCTATTGGGCAAAATTAAATGATCTGTCTAATTAGTCTAATTAGTTAGCAAGTTTAGCTAATAAGATATTGCCACGTGGCAGTTCCCTTTCCACTCAAAAGCTTTATGACACTTCTTCATCTTTTTCAATCACAGTAATCATAGTCATCATCACTGTAATTCAGATACCAAGAAATAAAAAAATTAAGTTCATGAGATTGTTGCTCTTTTGTTTCTTTGTTGCTTGAATCAAGTGTCAACGCTAACTGAGAAGAAGAATCTTACGTTTGATGAGCGTTTTTGGGGTCATTGGCGTTGTTGTTCTCTGTTTCCTTCTTCTCCGCTGTGAAATCCATAATCGCACACTACTTCCCAAACCTTAATCCCCTTTTCCCAAACCTTAATCCCCTTTCCCCCTTTTCCCAAACCCTAATCCCCTTTTCCCTTTTTCCCAAACCCTAATCCCTAATCACACGCTGCTTCAGAATTAATTTAACCTATTTTTATATATTTTTATTCAATTTTGTTTTACTGGGATAAAAACATCACTATCTTCCAATCCCAGCATCTCACCCTTGCCATGGGAAACAGTATGCAGCGACAAAGGGAGGAGAGAGAAGCGAGAAGAAGCAGAGGGAGAGGGAATTGAAAGCGGGGGAAAACGAATGTGCGATCATGAAAATAGGGAAAACTGAGAATGCCACGTAATAATAAATTGTATAACTCATTCAAGTTTCGCCAGGTAGGCAACTCTGTCGTTAATCTTTTTAATGTCGTAAGAAAAAGGACTAATGTGCATCATTTTTGCGAAAAGTAGGATATTAGTGAACTTTTGAAAAAAGGGAGGACAATTTTGAACAAACCATACAAATCGAGAGACCAAAATAGGTATTAAACCATAATTCAAATACTATATATTTTAATTTTTTGGAATTGTTAAAATTTTTATCGGCACAAATTTAAAATTACTACGTCAACACGAGGAAGTAAAAATTCAAAGGGTTAACCTATTTGCTTGTATTCCTGTTATATAACTTATTTTTCACTTGAATGATTACCGGAAATATTTGGAAAATGTGTGATAAAATAAACTACAGTTTACGCAACCAATCACAAGCCTATAAGGAATCACTTTTACCAATTTAGATTACTACGTAATTTAAGTAACAAAGGTACCATTATGTGAAAATACACGTGCATCCCAGTTATATAAAACATCTGAACTCTAATGAATAATATTTATGGAGCTATCAAAATAGGTAATCTAACTAGATCTGACTTAGTGAACCAACCTAGTTCGATTCACTTATTAGCGAGTCAACAATTTGAACCCGACCTGATCCATTCCGGGTTGAGAGGTTAAATGGGTTGACTCACTTAATTACAATTTTTTTAAAATAAAAAAAATTACAATTTTTTAAATTCAAATTTAAATAAGTTTCATTCTAAAATGATCTTAAACTCCAATGACAATTAAAAAAAATACCATACAATCCAAGTGTAATCTAAAAACAAGCACAAAAGGCGAACAAATAAGTTTTTAATATTGATAACTTTTTTTATCACTTATGTATTTATAAGATTAGAGTTTTTAAAGGATAAGTCCATAATATTTTTCCCTCTTAAAACACAAAATAATAAATAATTAAATTAAATTAGGTGGGGATTGGTAAGCCAATTTGGCTCATCCGTTGAATCCGTGATGAGTCGGGTTCTGAGTAGGCCGAATTGAAAACTAGTCAATATAAAAAAGTTACATCTTTTTTAAACCAACCCAACCTGAATCCGTGATAGATCGGATTGGCATGCAGATTACAACCTATTTTGACAATACTAAGTAGTTAGGCTCAGGAGAAGTTCATCTTAACACAAGTTAAAAGCATGGATTTGAATACTAAAAAATTTTCAAAGAGCAAAATTTTCTTATTCATGGTGTTTTAGCCAACTACGTGCATAAAGTCTATATATGTCGGTAGATTTGGTTAATGTGGTTTGGAAGGCTCTCGGATAATAGAACTCATGACAGTTAGAAAAAAGGTAGCATATATGCCTTTTGGAGTGTACTTGGAGCATGATTGTGGGTATTTGAGGAAAATATGTTCGGCTAAACTTGTATGTAACATAGCATTAATGATAGAAAGATTTATCTTCTAACTAAACTATTATGCTTTCGTCTCATTTGTGAAAATCATGACTTATCAATCTCCGGCGTAAAATTCGGATATAACCTAATTAATCTCAAACATCATAATATAGAGTTGTCTTATGTTGTATTGCAGATCAATCTTATTAGAGAACAGTATTGTTGATGAAAGTACTTAAAAGGAAAAATACAACATGAACAAATAAAAATTAAAATATCAGGCACCGAAGAGTGGTCCAATGTCGTTATGCAGCGGAGGTGGAAGAAAGAGGAAGCAAAGTTAGAATGAAAGAGCTGCAGGTGTTTTTTGGATAATTGTAAGTAGAAATCGAAAAACATCCAAATAAGTAGAGGAAGAATAAAAGATATTTCGTTCTCACGGTCAAAGTATTTAAAGAAGCTATTTCCAGGCAGTATAAGGAGAATACTTGCAACTTGCCATTGAACTTTATTTAATACAAGTCCAAAGTATCATATACATGATTTGCTGTTCTAAACATCCTGACGACTTAAACCTAAAATAAACAATAAAGGGCACTGTATTTCATTGATAAATGCCCTATTGTTGAAAGGAGCTACTGTGTCCTTTTGTTCAGCTTCAATTAAGCAATGGGGTGTAAATAACTCAAGAATTTATTGATATATGCTTTTGACTTTTACACGGTGCTGAAGGCAAGAGGTATAAGATGTTCTAAAAGAAAGGAAATCGATGAAGAGAGAGTAGTTAATATTTTTAAGTTGTAATGTAGTTTGGATTATGCCTATGTATGGAATCCATTATAATATTTTAAGGGACATTTTCTATCCATGTGTACTTTGTAATTATTGTTCTAAATAAAAATTTATATCTGCTTATAAAAAAATTAAAGACATCGCGTCAGATCATCCAACTAAAATAAAAATATCAAATAATAAAGCATTGAAATTGTTGTAAAACTGTTAGTATTTTGAGGTTGTGAAATGAATAGTTGACGGGATAGAGAAAATATGGAGACAGTGGAATGTGAAAGTAGTAATTAGATTGTTTTTGTAAAAATATCTATAATTTGGTCTTTAGTTGGACAATACTCGAGTCAAATTTGTTTAGTTGTCACTTCATCTCGAATGAAGTGATATTTAATGGCTATGTGTTTTATTCTTTGATGATAGACTGAACTTTTTGCTATTGCTATTGTCGATTTGTTGTCGCAATAGATAATAGTCGGTTCATCTTGTGGTTCACCCATTTCTTCAAGTATTCTTCGTAGCCATATTGCTTGACTCGTGATTTCAACAACTGCTACATACTCTGCTTTTGTTGTTGATTGTACCATGATTGCTTGCTTATTTGATGCCCAAGATAAAATACCTAATCTTAGTGAGAAAGAATATTTTGACGTACTCTTCATGTCGTCCATTGATCCTGCCCAATCACTATCTGTGTAGCCAATTATCCTTGAGTTAGTCATAGTTTTGTACCATATAACAAACTCCTTTGTGCCTTGTAGATATCTTAAAATTCTTTTTCCGACTCCATAACGAATATGACTTGGCTTTTGCATGAATCTTAATAGAAGACTTGTAGCATACATAATGTTCGATCATGTGGTTGTGAGATACATGAGACTTCTAATCAAACTCTTGTAGTGTGATGTATCTGCCTCTTGTGCTCCATCATCTTTTTGTAGCTTCTCGTTTACCACCAATGGAGTAGAGACAGGTTTGCAATCATTCATCTTGAATTTCTTTAGTAGAGCCTCAATGTATTTCTTTTGAGAGATAAATATACCTTCTTTTTTATGTTTCACCTATATACCGAGGAAATAATTCATCAAGCCAAGGTCGGTCATTTCAAATGTCTTCATCATGTCTTCTTTAAATTCTTTCATCATCTCCATATTGTTTCCTGTATAGATAAGATCTTCAACATATAAAGCAACAATGAGATGTGCCTTAATATATAGTGTTGGCTCACTCTTGCTCCTCTTGAATCCTTGATCGATGAAGTATTTATCAATCTTGATATACCATGCTCGAGGAGCTTGTTTCAGGCCGCATAATGTTTTTTTAAGTCTTAGTACTTTGCCTTCACTGCCTTTGTGGGTGAAGCCTTGTGGTTGTTTAACATAAACCTCTTCTTTGAGCACCCCATTTAGAAAGGCTGATTTGACATCCAATTGATAGATGTTCCATCCCTTTTGTGTTGCAAGAGCTATTGTACTCTAATTGTATTTAAGCGAGCAACTGGAGCAAATGTCTCATTGTAGTCGGTTCGTGGTTGCTGTGAGTAGCCTTTAGCAACCAATCTTGCTTTATGCTTTTATATAGTTCCACCAAGATTGAGCTTTGTTTTATATATCTATTTCACTCCAATGGTGTCTTTTTCATGAGGGTAGTTTACGAGTTCTCAAGTGTTATTCTTCTCAATCATTTTAATCTCTTCTTCCGTAACCTTGACCCATACTTCTTGCTTTGATGCTTCTTCATAATAGTTAGGCTCAATCATGGCCATATTGTAAGTTTCATATATGTCTACCAAAGATCTTACCCTTCTTGGACTAGATTCAGGTGAAGAATCTTGTTGTTGTGGAGGTGGAGAAAGCGTACCTGAATTTTCTACCTTTTTCTTAAGTTTCTTCTTGTGATTGTTGCATTGGAAGTAAAATGTTGATTTTAACAACTTTTTCTTCTTCCCAATTCCAAGAAGCATTTTCATCAACTTCAACATCTTGACTGATGATGAGGTTTTTGTTTGTAGGTTCTAGACCCGATAACCTTTTGACTTTATGCTATATCCCAAGAATATTCCTTGTATAGTCTTGTCTTCAAGCTTATGCCATTTTTTTTTATCAAGAACATGTATGTAGCAGATAGATCCAAATACTCATAAGTGTTTAGTTGATGGCTTTCTTCCACTCCAAATTTCAATAGGAGTCTTGTCTTAGACTGCCTTAGTTGGACATCTATTTAGAATGTGAACTACAATGTAGACTTCTTCATCCCAAAAAGTGTTAAACACACATTTTTCTTGCCATCTCCATAACTGCGCAATTCTTTCTCTCTAACACTTCATTTTGTTGTGGAGTATATGCAATTGTAAGCTGTCGCTTTATGCCTTCATCTTCACAGAATTTGTCAAACTCGCGAAATGTGTACTCCTTGCCATGATCACTTATAAGTACTTTTATCTATTTTCCACTTTGCTTCTCAACAAGGGCCTTAAATTTTTTTAATAATCCGAATGACTTTGTCTTTAAGAGATAAACCCATGTCATTCTAGAGAAGTCATCAACGAAGAGGATGAAATACATGTTGTTGTGATGTGAAGGAGTTCTCATCAGTCCGTAAACATCGATATGATAATCAACTCTAATAAGTCTTTTGCTCTCCATGCTTTATCTGTCGAGAATGGTAATTGATGTTGTTTTCCATGGAGACATCCTTCGCATGATTCATTATTCTCCTTCAAGCATGGAAGATCTCTCATCATGTTTTTCTGATATAGAAGCTTTAAGGCATGTGTGTTGAAGTAGCGAAATCTCCTATGCCAAAGCCATGAGTCATCAACTTCTACCTTGACAATATTAGTTCCAGGTTTGGCCAATTTCTATCATTTTACTGTCATAAATTTTGAATGTATCTTTCTCAAAATGAAGAGAATATCCATTCTCCATCATTTGGCCAATACTTAAAATAATTTCTTTAAGATTTGGAACTAGTAAAACGTCATTGATGAATTTTGTACCTTTCTTTGTCTTCACCATTTTTATCCGGTACACGAGATATTTTCATCATATTTGCTTTATTGTTAGGACTTATATTTGAGGATAACTTAAAATTGATAAGAATTGGGATGGAAATTGACTTGCAATCTTGCATGTTGAAGTGTTGTAAGATCTTGAGTAAGTAATACTTTTGAGAAAGCCAAACCTTCCTATCTTTTTTCTCTCGAAGAATCTGCATCCTCAAAATATTATTTATGAGTCCCAAGTCCTTCATATTAAATCCCTAACCAATTGTGCTTTCAATTTATGGATTCGAGATTTTTTATGGCCTACCGCCAACATTTCATCTACATATAACAGAAAAATAATAAGTCTGTTGTATTTCATCCCGAAACCTATTATAATAAGTACATTGGTTTGAACTCAGTCTGTTGTATCTGAGGCTAATGATGAAGGAATTAAATCTCTTATACCAACACCTTGGCATCAGCTTTAGGTCATACAAAGATTTATTGAACCGGTAAACAAAGTTTTCCTTCTCTTTAAATACTTTTGGTTGGAGCATATATATTTCTTCTTCAAGTTCTCCATGAAAAAAAAGCAGTTTTTACATTTAATTGTTCAAGATATAAATCAAATGCAACAAACATTGCTAGGACCATTCTGATTGTTGTCAATCTAACAACAGGTGAGAATATCTCATTAAAGTCAATGTCTTCTTTCTAAGATATACTTTAATCACCAATCTATCATAATATCTTTCCACTTGATCATTTCCCTCTCTATTAATCTTACAGACATATTTGCAACCAATGACTTTCTGACATTTTGGAAGTTCAACAAGCCTCCATGTCTTGTTTATGTGAAGAGCCTCCACTTCTTTTTGTGTTGCATCCATCCACAGAGATACAGTAAACGCCCCAATTACTGGCGGACTTTTACCGAAGACCTTAGAGTCGTCGGTAATGCTTTGGTGATTTTAAATACCGAAGGGCCTTAGGTCGTCGGTAAGGGGCTCGATGAATTCAGATAAAAATTTGGGATTTCCCTCTCATCAAATTACTTCGTCCAGTGCTGTAAAAACCTAATTGCGCTTTCTTCCCTCCCAAAGTTGGTCGTGGTTCTTCCCGGCAAAGTTGCTCTCGTGTTTTTCATCGGCGAAGGTGCATTTGGGTCATTCGGTTATAGTTGTGACATGAAGGGTGTGGGCCATTGACAGTGTGATGAGGACGTTGGTGTCCTGAGCAGAGGCGATTGATACTGTGGTTGGGCGATTAGTGCTGCGGTTGGGGGATTCCTGCACAATCTTTGGCTCCCGTGGTGTAGGGAGGCCGTTGTGGAAGTAGGGTGTCAAGAATCATCCCTTTCGTGCAGAAAGGTAACTCTTTTCTATTGTGCACTTTCTATTATTGCAATAAGCATTTAAAGTGTAATAGCCATTAAAGAGAGTCGCAGGCTAAAGTTGTAAGCCATGAGAATGTGAGCCTTTTAAGTAGCGAAGTATTCGTTTGACAGCTTTCCAGTGGTCCAATAAAGGCTGGGTCACGACAGACCTTGTTCACACTAACTTATTCTAGGCTTTGTAATAGTAACATATTATAAAGCACCAAAAGTAGAAGGATAAAGAACAGGATCATCCACGTAGTCGAACCCAAGTGTAGGTTTATCAAGAAGATCACAAACTAATGTACATATGCAATTATAAGTTGATTCATGTATGTATTAGTGCATTGATATTTTAGGGTTAAAAGCAGTGTAGTAATCTATGCTTTAAGTCACTGAATATTATTACTAGCAATATGAATTCCTAAGGCTTCTTAAGCACTATTGCACCACATTATTCATCTTCACTGCAAACAAATAAATATGAATTCGTTGTTATCCCAATTGAGCCTCCTCCTCATTAATCTTTGCCTGCTGAAGAGTACTAGTTCATTTGGGTATTATGAAATAGGTTTAATTAACCTAAGCTCATGCCTTTTTTTTTTCTTATTTTTATGAGTTTATCATTGCTTTTATGCATTTTTCTTTGATGCTGGTTTGTTTGGACTTTGGAGTATCAACACCAAACTTGTTTAATGTGTAGATGTTTTACTCCATCAGTATGCTGAATAAAGTGAGACCCCTAATCACTTACAACTCTACATGCTTCAAAATAAAGATAATTCAAAGATATCATCTTGAGTCTTTTGTCTATGAAAACAAATTTGTGGCACTTTAGTTTCAATATTTTTCCTTTGTTCTTTATTCAAAATCAATGTCTGTGCATCTCTCTCAATTAACTACTTTTGCAATCACAATCTCTCCTCTAGTTTACTTACTTCACCATGGATGCTGGAACTCATTTTTTGATTTCATATTCTGACCTTAAGCTATTCTATTAGGCTATAAATTAATTTAAAGAGAATTATATTAGATGAGAAATGTTAGTATGAGCCGGGTTGATGAGAGGCTTTTACATATTATCAAATTGGAAGAACTTTTAGGGGTAGTATACTGCATGATATATTAATAAGTCTGAAAATATTGGAAATAGTATATATAAGACTTAATAGCACTAATGGTCCCTATTTTGGTTACGAGAATTCGTTTTGGTCCCCATTTTTTTTTGTTCAATTTAGTCCTAAAGAATGAAAATTGTGTTCAATTTGGTCCTTTTTACAAACACCGTTTAAATCGTTAACGACAGACACTCCAACAGTGCCCAACAGTGTTGATGTGACATTTAACTGCCCAACTGGAGTCTGTAGAGGCACACTGAGGTGGAATTATTAATTTTGAAAGAAATGTGAATTATTTATTGTACCCCAATTTATGACCAGAGGGTGGAGAGTGAAATTAGGTTTAGGTTAGGGTTTTTTACTTTACTTCAGTGAGCGAAAGTCAGGTTCGTGGTTAACCTTCCCAATCTTCAGAGTTGATGAGCCATGTCTCGTTCACAATGTTCTTCTTTTTGCAATACCTCCGGCACCGAAGTTCTAATTCGTCACTTGGTGGTGGTTCAATAGGGGTAGGGATAATCCCTATTTGCAATTGTGGTGAGTTGGCTGTAGTAAAAATGGCCAAAACTTCAAAGAATGTTGGAAGATACTTTTGGGGTTGTCGTAACTACAAGGTGATGTGAATAAAAGCATATGTAATTAAAGCTTATTTTCTTGCCTATTTTCTTTGTGTTTGTAATTAACAATGTTTTTGATGAATAACAGAGTGGAACTGGTAATGTGATGTCTTGTAACTATTTCAAGTGGTGCAATGAAGAAAAGGTTTATGAAAGGGATGTTATCATTGGTAGTCAAAGGAGGAAGATTTGTGATATGGAGAACATAGTGAGTGCTTTGACGAGAAGGAACCAATTCTTAGTTGTAGTGGTCTGTGTTCTTATTGTAGTGATCGTAGTTATGTTGTGTGTGTTTTTAGGTTGATGTGTCGAAAGTGTGGTTGATGTGTTGAAAGTGTGTTTTTAGATTGATGTGTTCTATGTTTCTAGGTGGTCCCAATGTACTTTACTTTTGCGTTTTGAAGTATGAGGTTCTTAGGTGGTCGCATTAGACGACTGTGTTTTGTATTAAATCAATAAACGAATAACATTTGTTGTTTAAATTAGTCCTCATTTCAGTTAAATATGTGCGCATGTGGTCCTCATGATGTTGAAAGTGTTGTGTGCATAAAATGGAAGTGGTCAAAATCAATATCAAAACATGCATGAATATATTTTCACAATCAAAAGTCAGTTCATGGGTACACCATCAAGTTACATAATAGCACATCATTATAGATCCAATGCCAAATATATCAAAACATTATAAAGTATTTCAAAACATCACTAGGAAAGTATTTCAAAATAGATACAGTGTCAAGTGCACGAAATTTATAACATTACAAACAGAAGGTCTCCTAATTGGTAACTTGTCCCTTCTGATATGCTCAGTTGGTTGGGGTGATGGTGCTTCAGATGGTTGTGGTAGGTCTGGTTGATCTTGAGGATTGCGGTGGCCGCCTTTGGTCATCTGGGTTTCATCCCTCCTTAGCTCCTAACTCTCCAACCTTCTCTTTTTCTTTGGTCTGCCAGGTAATTTTCTTTTAAAAGGTGGGAGGACATTTTGGCATGTTGTGTTTTCCCATAAATGTTGCCCATTCACTAGAAATATGATTGAAGCATATGTTTCATCATAAGTTGACCTTTTGAACCAAACGGGCACATATTCTTGTGGATCTAAATTTAAGAATCTCATTGCTGCAATAACATGGCAACAAGGGATGTCACTAATGAGCCATTTCCTGCAGGTACAGTCTTGGTTGTCCAGGTTGACTGCAAACTTGTTTGTAATCACTGCACAATGCCTAACTTCAAAAATTTTTTCTCGAGACCAACTGCCATCAAATAAGACATGATTAAAAGTTAAATAAGAAGTCCTGAATATGAACAATTTTATCACACACCAACGGACATGAAATAAAACTGGGAAAGGAAATGCTTACCTAGGGATCCAATTCTTGGATAAATTAGATTCTTTTGTAAGTCTCTTTGTAATCTTGGGACATATATCAAAGTCCATATTACACATTTTGATTATGTTGGTCGCCCATTTTTTCATGATGTAAACTCTAATTTCCTCTAGCATGGTTACAATGGGCTTTCCTCTAGCATCAACAATAACACTATTAAAAGCTTCACTCATGTTATTGACTAGTGTATCAATTACTGCTCGACCTGTAAATCTAGATCTAGACCAATACCTATTACAAAGAATAAGAAATTGTTAGGAAGCTAAAAGTATGTAAGAGGTTGCAGTAAGGAAGAAGAAATACCTTGGAGGAATAACAATAAGGTGTTTGTAAGCTTGACCTCTTTCATATTCAACATTTCTCTTTCCCAAGCTTAGGGGTAGGTACTAGTAGCAACCTTCCACATCAGTGTCTTCAAGGTGTGCCCTCTGAACTTTTTTCTGAAATTTGCATATAAGTGTCTCATGCAAAATCTATGTTCTGCCTTAGGTAAAAGTGCTTCCAATGCTGGCTGCAAACCCTGTGTAAAGGGACCAAATTGAACATTTTTAATATAAAATGGGGACCAAAGTGAACTGATGTACATAACTAATATCAAAATCCAACTCGGCAAAATATAACAAATACATATACCTTTTGTTGGTCAGACATAAAAGTACATGCATCCATTACTTCAATGCCCCCAAGGTCTTCTATCAACAATTCCAAAAACCAAGACCAAGTTTCTTTGTTTTCTACTTCCACAATTGCATATGCCAAAGGTAACATATGCTCATTAGGATCTTTAGCAACCGCTGTTAATAACTCCCCCTTGTACTTTCCTTTTAGGACACATCCATCCAAACCAATAAAGGGCTTACAAGAGACGAAGCTATTCTTGCAAGCTTTCAAACATACATAGAACCTTTGGAAGGTGGTATGACCATTTTCACTATCCACTTTAACTTTGATGGTTGTTCCCGGGTTACATCTTAATAATTCATGTGCATAATAAAAAATTCTTCTAAACTGATCTTTGAATGAACCTTCAAGTTTGCATGATGCCATTAATTTTGCCCTACGGGCTTTAGATAGTGAGACATTTGTATTCCATTTCCTCAAAGCTTTTGACCGTATGTCATTTATCTTCAAATTCGGATTTTCAAGTAGTGTGGTATCTAATGTCTCACTCAACCACTTTGCATTCATCATTTTGATATTGAATTGCCTACTGCAGGTATGGGTATCCATAATTTTTCTCAATTGCCAAGTTCTACATCCTTCTAAATATCCACAGTAAGTCATCCATGGACATTTTTTTCTGCACCCAAGCATCTCACTCGAACCCTTCTATTGTCATTCTTAAGAAACTTCAAATTCCTCCTTGCATGCACGACATAACTTCTAACAGCCTCCATAAACTCATTCTTATCACTGAACTTTGTTCCCACTTCCCACTTGTATTCTGACATATTTTTTTGCTTAACATACGTCCCAAATGGACCACAACTTTGCCTTTCATCAACACCATCCTCACTTCCACTCTCTTCTGGACTGTCCAATGCTTCTGATTCTCAGTCATCATTAGACAACCCCCTGTCCTTTGGGTTTCTCCGTATATGTCCACTATCATCTGTGTCTGAATCATAGTTGTTTTCATTCTCACTATATTCTACTGACACAAACCCTAGTACGTCGTTATGTAGTACCCCTTCATCAATATTAACATCAACATCAACTAGTCCTTCATCCACTTCTTCTTCATCAACTACTCCATGAGGAACTTCACCATGCACCACCCCTGCATCATCACTTGAACTAAATTTTTCAATGACAACTTCTTCCTCCACCTGCCCGTGTTGTTCAATAACAACTTCGTCCTCCTCCACCCCAACGTTCTGTTCAACCATATCCTCCACTTGCACAACCACTTCCTCCTTCTCCACCCTAATGTTCTCTTCAACCATATCCTGCACCTGCACAACCACTTCCTCCTCCTCCTCCCCCTGCACAACAACTTCATCCTCCACCTGCACAACAACTTCATCCTCCACCCCCTGCACATCCTTTTCTTCATTCCCACTCTTTATACTTCCAAGACACAACAAATGAACTGGTTCATTTAATTTACTTTGAACAATAATGTCTGGCTCCTTATCCACAAAGTGCACCACAAACAAGTTAACTTCCCCTAAAATCTTGGCAATGCCTATCATGTTCATTGCATCTTTGTCATTGAACAACTTATACAGAATATGGTCAATGTAGTAAAATAACTCAGACACATTAATATAACCCAACTCCTTAACAGAATCTACCACTTCAAAGTAACTCCATTTGTCTGGGTCCACACTCCAATAAGTGACTTCTCCACCAACATATCGAAAAGGTATATCCGTAACTAGGGTCCCACCATGGTGGACCACAACATTAAATCTCTCCTCAGACATTCCAAACGCAAGCCTACAAAATGAACTTTATGGGCATGAGACCACTATGAAAACGGAAAAAGTAACTGCTTTTTACGCTAAAATAAGTGGTAAAACCTATGGGAAACAATAAACAATAAACCAACAATCAACAATCAACGAGACACAACCCATTATAATATGTTAGAGAACAATGCCCTAAACAGTTCGCACAATTTCTCAAGAAAATCTAACTTTTGAAAAAATGTAACACTCACATTTTCATGTGTGCAACCAAGTTTACACAAGAATGTCACAACACCCAGCTTAGTTACGAGATTAGAAACACAAACATGACTGCCAAAGATCAATGCTTCGAATTGGAACTGGACGTCACTGATGTTCTTCTTCCCAATCTTCCTAGAGCACGTAAGAAGTTTACTTCTCAGAACCCTTAAATTAATTTTCAAAAAGGCAATCCCTAATATCTCCAATTGGAATTTCAAATTTAATAATTCCACCTCAGTGTGCCTTTACAGACTCCAGCTGGGCAGTTAAATGCCACATCAACACTCTTGGGCACTGTTGAAATGTCTACTGTTAACGATTTAAACGGCGTTTGTAAAAAGGACCAAATTGAACACAATTTTCATTCTTTAGGACTAAACTGAACAAAAAACAAGGGGACCAAAACGAATTCTCGTAACCAAAATAGGGACCATTAGTGCTATTAAACCTATATATAATATATAGTGTTATAAATTAGAATAAATAGGTAATATGTTTGAATTAATATCATTTTGTTTGGTCTAAATATTGTGGCACATTAGGCATGATTCTTTTTGTGATGGTCTGAATATTGGTCTGCATAAATAGTTATTCCTGACTGCTTTCTAGGTAAAGGTTGAAGCATTGCACTATGCCATCTAACCAACGAAGTGCGAAATAACACGTTGAGTCTATAGGGTTGGGGTTGAATAGAGTTCAAAGCTTTACTTGTAAAACAAAGTGATAAGAACACCAAATATTTTGACTTTAAACCACTTCTGGCTTTCACAAGTATTCTTTAATATGCCACTCATGTTCCAGGAAAAACTCTCTTACAAAGTTGTTTGATAGAGAATTAACCTTACTAGGTGAAGGGTATGATAATATGTTTCTCTCAAAGACTAGATGGTCTAGTTGACAGTCTAGCTGGTACTACTTTATATTCTTATGGGATTTATGAAGACTCTTTTCATGCAAATTTTGTAGTTTTTGTTTGTGGTCTTTGGTCTTTTATAGGCTTCTTTAAAGTATCTGTTGAAGAATTTGTTCAATATTTTGTTTATTGATGCAAATCTTATTGTGATCTTCGATTTTGTTCAATTTTTTGCGTTGCTAATATTTCGTGTTGTCCAATACTCTGCTTTGCTAATCTTTTGATTTGACGATATTTGTTATAAACATCAAGAATGGAAAATAAAGAGCATATCTTAGGGATTAATCAAATATTTCCTTTTATGAGATATTATATTTGGACCAGAAAAATAACCCTTAGTAGATGAACCATGTTAGATTAAAACATATGAAGACATTCTTAATGATTTGGTTTTAGATTTTTAAAATTACTGTGGGTCCTTTCAAATTATAACGCATTGGATGCCGAATTTAATATAATAAATATGTTGATGAGTCTGGTTAAGTTTTTTATTGATTGAATTTATTTGTTACAGTTTTTCATGTAGGAACTTCCTGTAGATTTCAAACTTCGTCTAACAGTTTGAGAATTATTATTTTATACGGGTAGATTGTCTGCTGTTCTTGAAGATAGAAAGTCAATTTATTTGAAGTTCTATTATTGTTTTAGTTTAATGATGATATGTATTTCTTATTACTAAAAACATATTTTAATTAGCTATTATAATTCAAAACTTAATATTATTTATTATAGCTAAAACACTTAAGTGTATGGATCATCCACTATGCCTGTCTAGAGTGTTTTAGACTAGACTATCCGGAATTAACCAAATGTTTTCTTACATAAGTTATGACTTTCAAGAATATTACAAAAAGTTTTTGCCTCTTGTATTTTACAGTAGATTATTATGAGTTTGAAATAATAAATCTTTGAGGACTGCGAATTGCTTCACGCTTCAGGCTTCAGGCTAGTGTAAGGCTAACTGCTAGTGTTTACATGTACTTAAAAAATTTGGTGTACTGCTACTGTAAGGCTAACTCCAGGAACCGTTGCAGATGTTCTAAAGGTGATTTTCAAAATTTTATCTAAAGACTATGATTTGGTTTTTCCTATTTTATAATTTCGTTTAGACTCTTATAACTGTTTAAACCTTAAAACTGTTGGTACGACGTGTTATTTCGGATGTATGAAGCATGGGTACTAAAAGGTTATTGGCATATATGTTCATTCATATTTGATACTATTACTTCTATTATTATGCCACATTTCTATTTGTGATGTTTTTCTATCTTTTCTATTTGAAAAATCTGATATAGAAATCAATGTCACGTTCAGACCCTTCACTTCCTAGATAAGCATTTTCTCACTATTGCAATCATATGGCATAGCTATTTTAATACTTTTCAAGTGAGTTAGTTGTATAGTGAAATGGCTATCAAAGTATCTTGTGTAAGATGCTGTAATTTTGCAATAGTTTTTTTCAAGTTCAATTTAATTTGAATTCAAGGTCCTCATATTTGCAGTCACAACCTTATTTACTTATGGAAGTCTATATGGGTATTGTGGTTTGTCTAGCGTCTTGTATCCCTTTGTCATCTATAGCGAGTGTCAGGCTTATCGAACTTTATGTTAACAGTATGCGAAATGATATTTTAACACTGGAATTTGAGACCATTTTGACACTAGCCAGGTGTCAAAATGTGATTGGCACATTTGAATTAAAAAAGAAATGAAAGGAAAACCTGAGGTGAGGGCATAACTGGAAAGGAAAAAACAAAAATTTTCATTTGGCGGTTTCTTTTCAATTGGTTTCGTGGTTCTCTGTTCCATATTGTGTTTCTCGGTTTAGGATGCAATCTCTCTCGTTGGTTTTTCTTACTCGTGCTCTGTTCTCCGTTGTCTCGCTATTTCTTCCGGTGAAGCCATTGCCTTCTCTGTTTCGCTTGATTGTGGTGTGTCTTTCATTTTCCAGGTCATTCTCCGGTGAAGCCATTGCGGGGTCTCTCTTGCTTGAGGGTGCTCTGTCTTTCATGGTGTCGCTCATTTTGCGCTGAAGCCATTGCAGTCTGTGTGTTGCTTCAAAGCATTGTGGTAAAGCCATCAGTCCCTTTCTCTTACGCTCATTTGTGTGCTGTGACTCATTGCTTTTTCTCTTTCGAAGTGGTAAAGGCAACGGTATCTCTGTGTCTGTGTGTTTGGTGAAAGCATTACACTGTCTCGGTTTTTGGGTTTGGTGAAAGCTCTTCTCTGTGGGTTTGTTGCACCGTTGTCATTGTGTGTTTGTTTTGTTTTTTTTGGTAAGTGGAAGTGTTGAAAGAGTAACGTATTCTCCAGTACATAGGTTCTATTGTTGTTTCGCGAAACCTAACCATTTTCTACACATTTGCCCTTATGACTGCAGGTCCAATGGCATCCCGAAAACCAAGTGTAAGGCTTAATGGAATATTTAGTGCACATTTGGTATGGATGATGTATTTAGTTACAATATTTATTATATTTATGTTATTTTTTTGTAGAAGCGGTTGCGTGCGTCCATGGATTCGGCAACCCTTCTTCAAATGAATAGTTTATTGCGAGACGCTCACATAGAGCGTATTAGGATGACCCCATTTCATTGGTGTGTACAAATATTAAACCCTATTGAGGTCAATTTGAAATTGTTGAAACATTTGTTGAAATAGTGGTCTGGGAATGATGTTTGTTTTAGGGTTAGTCAACAACTTGTTCCTTTTAATGTTGTTGATGTATTCATGGCTACCAGTTTAGGTATGGGTGGTTTAGATGTTCCATATGATGAGTGTTTAGTTGGAATGGTTGGTCAGATATTTAATTCGAAAACCACCACAAAAAAGGACTTGATTGACATGTTTCATTTGATTGTGAAAGATGATGATAAATGTTTTGGTTGTATTATTTAAGATATGATTGTGAAGTTATCAGGTTAAAAGCCATGGAAATTTGGGATGGAGAGGACAAATACAACGGGAAGAGCATGCCAGCGTACACGAATGTAAGTATGAATATCATTGTTAGCACTATTTGATGATTTTGTTAATTATATCTAAAGTTATATATATTTTTTGGTTTCAAGAGGAGTTGAGTCAAATTAGAAAGAACTATGTGAAATACTGGATCCTAGACAACGAGAACAGTACAATATTCGAAGCGCTAGATGAATATGGGTTCTTGTACGTAGGATTGGATGGACATGTACAAATTTGATATGTATTTAGACCAAGATTGATATATGTATTCATGTTATATTGTAATAAGTAATGATTTTTACAGAAAATGATAAATGTATACCAATTGTTATTTGAATACCATACGATTTATATCCAATTAATTTTATCTCCAATGTGTATTTCTTTATTTTGTTTGTGTATTGATCATAGGTTATAGGTCCATATTAATAAGTCCTTTTAATAAACGCAATAGTTGTCCAATTGAAATGAATGTCTGAGAATTCTGCATCATAAAAGTCATTGGTAATCGTTTACAGTGATTGGTAATCGTTTAGAGTTGAGGACTTTGTCAGTTGTGTATGAAAAAAGTGAGTGGTAATCGTTTACAGGCCCTTGTAAACGATTACACGAATGAGTTTCAGGATTTGTACAGAAAGTTCTTTTGAAGGGGCCAGTTCTGGTAACGTAGGGGATCACCCTTTATATCTGTGATTTTTTTCTAAACCCTAAACCCTAAACCCTAAACCCTAAACCCTAAACCCTAAATTGTGTTAGCAGTGTTGGAGATGATTTTTGGGCAGGCCACGTGCAAAGATATGACCCATGTTTGGGTTTTGGGCAAGTTAAGTGTTGGAGGTCATCTTTGGCCACCCAAGGATCAAGGATTTGAGCTATGTTAGTGCTTTGAGCAACCTAAGTGGAGTGTTTAGACTTGTGGATGAAAAAAGGCCCTGGTAATCGTTTACAGGCCACTGTAAACGTTTACGCGAATGAAATGGACAATATGTACAGAAAGTTCTTCTGAAGGGGCCAGTTCTGGTAACGTAGGGGATCACCCTTTATATCTGTGATTTTTTTCATTAAGTGCAATGATTCTTGGTGGATCTTGTTGGTAGACTGTGTTAGCAGTGTTGGAGATGATTTTTGGGCAGGCCACGTGCAAAGATATGACCCATGTTTGGGTTTTGGGCAAGTTAAGTGTTGGAGGTCATCTTTGGCCACCCAAGGATCAAGGATTTGAGCCATGCTAGTGCTTTGAGCAACCTAAGTGCAGTGTTTAGACTTGTAGTTGAAAAAAGGCCCTGGTAATCATTTACATGCCATTGTAAACGTTTACGCGAATGAAATGGACAATTTGTACAGAAAGTTCAACTGAAGGGACCACTTTTTATAACACAGGGGACCAACTACTATATCTGTCATTCTTTCCCTTCACTTGCAATGCATGTTGAAGAAAATGGTTGGTGATAAAGTTCAGAGTGTTGGAGGTCATCTTTGGCCACCCAAGGATCAAGGATTTGAGCCATGTTAGTGCTTTGAGCAACCTAAGTGGAGTGGTTAGAACGAGGTTTGTCTATTCAACGCTAAATGTTTCCTATGTCCAATAACTCCATCAACACTAAAACAATCTGTCAATTTTAATATGTAACAACTAAATGCTAACATTATTTCCCAATTTCAATAACATTACTCATTCATTTAACTGTAACACAATGACAAACAAGGATAGTTCAATGTAACATTTGTAAACAATAACATTACAATTGAAATTACAAAACACTTCTGTCCACAACAAAACATTTGTCAAAAATAAGACTTCTACTAATTAAAGTAAATAATCTCTAAACAAACGTATAATAATGTCACACATGTTTTATTCTTAGAGTTCTAGTAAAACGAGTTTTAAGAGCTCTGCTCTTGAACTGCCTTCGTGACCCCATCCTGACAAAAGTCTTCATTGGAGCTGGATCAGTGGGCAACCCTCCCGGGGACATGCCTCCCGTGGAAATGCCTCCCGGGGAGAACGAAGGATCTTCACGGGGCACACTCTGTCCACCTTCCTTTCCTCTTCTTCGTCTAGCTTTCTCATAAGCAACCTCCTGCTCCAACTGAAGGACCTCATGCATCAACCACAAACGAAACAACAGACATATTCAAAACCTTAAACCTGGCCAACAACTACACAATTAATGCATAACGAAAAAAGGAAACCCCATTTTTCCATTTGGACAAACAAACTACGAACACCATATTTACCTTATTAGGAATAACGAACCCAAAACCAAAAACGAAATACCCAAAAACAAAATGGACCAAGGAAGGAACCGACCACGAAACACCCACAAACAAAACGGGCGAACACAAGAACAAACTTACCTTGCTGGTCGAAGCAGATTGCTTAGTGGAAGCATTCATTTTGCACACAGAGGCCACACACAAGACCGCGAAAACAAAAATGCGAACGATGAATGATGCAACAACGAAACTGTCCAAGACCGCCAACACAAGATGGTCACAACCAGATCTAACGGAGACAGGGAGGGAGGGCCAAAGATTGTGACAAGGAAGATGGAGAAATGAAAAAAACCAAAATGAATGTCCAAATATGATGAAACAGGGGTGAGGGTAAATTTGGAAACCTAAATTTTGAAATCCCTCATCCATTCTGCCGTCACTTTTTGAATTTTTTTTTTAAAAAAAAAACTAGTCAATGACGTGATGACATGTGGCAGTGTCAAAATGGTGTTAAAAAGATGATGTTAAAATATCAGGACGCTAACGATATATCAACTTTTATGCATTTTATTTCCTTTTCATACAACTTAGCTTTTTATATGCATGCTAACCACAACCATGCATGCTAACCACAACCACCAAACATTCTCTTCCCTACCTTGTCCATACTCTCCTCTTTTCTCATAAAACCTATACACACTCTTCGTTACTCCATACTCTCTTCCCTTTCATCACTCACTCCTAGAGTCATCTAGGCTTCCTACTTCTTCCCATACTTTCCGCTAACTCCACACTAAAAAACACCACTCTCTTTTTATATATCCCAAAAACCTCCTTTTCTTCCTCTGACTTCTCTGTTCCCTAACTCTCCACTTCTTTCTTACTGTTCTTTCCCATAATTAAGCATCAATACCCACCATCTCTATGTCTCTCTCTCCCCATTTACTCCTTCTTTGCTTTTTATTCCTTTTCAGTTAAACTTATTAAATAAAAAAGAAAAAAATATCTAAGCCCACACCTTACCCTCTATTAGTGTTTCAGAAACATAGAAAATTCAATGACCAATTTTGTCTTCTCATAAACAGTCATAAACTACATTGGAAACAGATGTCTCGGATTTCAAAGTAGTTTTTAGGTGATTTCAGAACCAGGCCACTTTCACTTGATCTTGAAATTTGAGAGGGTATGCAACCTTCTTGCCCTCTCATCTATGTACTTAAGTACTGCTTGTCTTACTTTGGTTTTCACTTTTGCTTCTCTCAACTCTTTCTTGGGTTTAGATAACTCTGAATCACTAAATATAACAACTTCAAATAGAGTTCTCAATATCTAAGGAAATTTTAAAGACAATTAAAAAGTTAAGACATACTTAAATCAGAGAAAATACCAATAGAGTAAGCACATCGGTTCAAGCTGTAGTGAAAAGAAAAATAAACCTTAAGTAAGCATATTAGAAACATACTCTAGAGAAAAGTTCAGCACAGTCAGAAATGAGTCCAGATACATTAAGAGCAGAAGGTGAGGTAGTCAACTCTCCAACAATGACATGGGTGAAATAAAATGTAGCCAAGTTGTCAATAGCATAGGCGCACTACAAATGCAAAGGACACATTAGAGTTTGTAACTAGAAAAATACCATGTAATAAGAAATTGTCCCTAGTTCTCAATTCAAGTGCATATACAAATTTTATTTATATTATAAACCAAACTTTATAATTAATACCAGTAAATAACATGAATTATATTGGGGAGTCAATGTCCATATTATTTAGCTTCGGTAACTTTTTGGTATGTAAAACAGGATAAAAAAAATGAACATGCAGGAATGGTGTAGTTAGATGTACTTATTGATGAATATAGGCGGTGGAGATGTTTTATGTGGGAGTTTGGTGAAAGTATATTTATACAATGCATATGAATACACTATAACAGGATATCATTGTTTTTGTAGGCTTCTCTGGTTTCTAAATTGTACTGGCAGACCACTTTGCTTATAGTCAATAATAAAACTGCAATTTAAATAACACGTTCACCTTATGTAATTAATAATCTTTTTTATTTCATGAATATATATATATATATATATATATATATATATATAATATAACATGTGTTTTAATTTACATTCACTTCACTTGAACAGGGAGGCTATTATTTTACCTTAAACCAATTTGAGATGCCATGTTTTATTATTACCTAAGATTCTATGTTTGGTACTGAATGCTTCTCTGTCTTCCGTGACTTGTGTGTTTCCATCTCCCTTTTTTATATGCTATTTGTTGGGTGTTTCTCCTTTAACCATTGTTTTTTTCTTGTGACCTCCTCCCATATGAACATTCTGAAGTTACGGTATTTTGGTGAATGATTGTACAATCAACTTTCTTATTAACTTAGTTAATCTTTCAATTTTTAGTGTTATTCTCTGATGTATATTGCTGGTTTATTTGTTGCCTTATGAATAATATTTTGCATTCTGTGTCTGAAGGTGGGGATTTGTGAGCTTCCGTTTAATACCATTAGCTGAGAAATAATTGGAGTTGGTGGAACGTAAGTCATAAATTTGATATGTCTTCTTTTCTATAAATTATTTTCTTCAGTCTTTTTCTATCTTTCTTTTTACACGGTAGAGACATTCCTTGATCATAATCTAAACATTTCTAAGTCTGATTGAGTTGTTCTCTTATACAACTTGTTGCAGAAATTTGATATCAAACGTGCAGCCCACCAGCCACTGCTCTCTTGATTGTGATTGTGAAGCTGCTTCTTGACCAAATTTGGTTTGTCGGTAGATAATTAAATAATTATTGTGATTGTGATTGTGATGGTGTATATTTATTGTGTACTAAATTGTTTAAACTAAACTTACTTTGAAATGATGGGATGATTTGTTTTTAGATCCTTTATTTTATCTTGAAACTGAATAAGACATAGGTGGAGATATGTAGGCTGAGAATATGTAGTGTTCATGTCAAATCCTATGGTAGTACCCACATGTGTAGTATTTGTAAGTACTCTATAAAAGAAGACTTCACTACAGTAATAATACTCAGCATGACCCTTGTTGCATGCCTATGACAGTAGTCAATGTGTAAGTACTCTATAAAAGAGGACTTCAGTACAGTAATAATACTCAGCATGACCCTTGTTGCATGTCTATGACAGTAATCAATGTGTAAGTACTCTATAAAAGAGGACTTCACTACAATAATAATACTAAGCATTGTTGACACATTGGAATACGCCACAGTACCACATTAAATGTGCTACCGCCTAGAAAAATAGGGCATCTAAAAAAGGTGGTGTACTGCATACTGGAGGATCAATCACTACACATGAACATGCGATTCGTATGGTAAAAATCTTGATTCTTTTCTTATCAATAACTCTATAACATCATGTACTTTGAAATTAATATATGTGTCATTCGTATGTTTTAAAATATTACAGGCAACGGAGCTTGGATGGGTTGTTCATGTCGATGAGGTCTTTACACATACTCATATTCGCAAAGGGATTGGCGAATATGTTGATGAGAGGTCTCACAAGACCATTGTAAGTAAACTTTTTAACAACATTCAATTTGGTACTCTTTTTTTTCACACTTTCAAATTCATGTTACTGACGTTTTCTATCTTATTTAACAGGAAGATTTTTTTGCAAGATTGACACAAGCGAGACCAGAGGAGGGATATAGTCCTGATGGTAACTCTAGAGAGATGCAGACGAAGAAATGATCAGGACCCAATGTTGGGTTGATACGGTCGGGGGAAAGAAGGAAGGACGACTGTATGGGGTAGGACAAGTTGCCTCTCATTATAGTATTGAAAGAGGAGGATTCAGACATCAACCATCTACTTCTAGCACATTTGACCCCAACAATGTCGTTAGTAAAGACGCTTATGATTCACTTTTAGCCAGATTTGAAAATCTGGGAAATCTGGTTAGGACATTGGTACCTCAGGAAGGACATATCACCCCGTCATCATCCTAACAGCCATGCCTATCTTAGCAGTCATGTCCACCTCAGCAGCCTTCCCATACCACACTTGTGCAAGACGAAGATCGTGATGATTCTGATGATCCTGATGAGTTTTGATATTTAGGAACTTTTGAAAACATTTAGTTAGGTTCTCTTTTTTAAAAGCTTTGTTTTGACACTTATCAAACTTTGAAGTTATATTGAAGTTAGTATTTTATTATCAAACTTTGTTTTGCATTTAGTCTCTTTTGAAACTTAGAATGATTGAAGTTTTCTTGATGAATGTTGAATGATTGCATTTGAATTGCCTCGATGAATTGGCTGGCTGAATTGATGTTTGGGATTGTTGATTTTTCATTTGCAGGTTATGGATTTAATGCAAAAGAAAATTGCACTGAAAAAAGTGATGCGCATTACCGACGGCTTGGCCGTCGGTAAACCTTACTCATATCGTTGTACCGACGGCCCCTAAGTCGTCGCTACATACTGCCTGAATTATCGATGGCCACCAAACCGTCGCTAAACCCACACTTTCGCCTAACGTTATCGAGAGCTTTCACCCCTTGATAATTCCGACGGCTTTTGGCTTTCGGTATTATCGAAGGCTTTTGGCCGTCGATAATATCGAAGGTCAAAAAGCTGTCGGTAAAGTTTCCGACACACATATTAACGATGACTTTTAGGCCGTTGAGAGGTTGTCGGTAAAGTGTGTTTACCGACAAGTTTTTGTTATTATCGAAAACTTTTGGTCGTGGGGAAATCCCTTCTTTTTTGTAGTAATTTGTGGATCACTCCCATCCTCTTAAAACTTTGAAGGTTCCCCTTTCCTCACTTAGGAAACAATACAAATCATGATAGGTCATCACATTATGAATGTTAAAATAGTTCAAATCTTTCTTTTGTTGATCGTCAAATTTCTTCGTCACCAACCTCGTTTGGCTCATACTCTTTGTGCTTCTCCTTTGACTTAGAAGAATCTTTTGAAAGGTTCTTCTCTATCAATATTATGACTTCAAGTTTTCGTTTGTGTGTTATTTTGCAAGAAACTACAAGAGTGTTAATACGAAATAATATAATATAAGATAATATACTTAAAACAGTGTTAATACGAAATAATAGGCTTAGTGTTGGATGAAAATATTTATTAAACTTTATTTAGTATTAGTACATAAAGATTTTATATTGAAACTAGTATATATATAGTCATAAAATAATCAATTAAATAAGTATTAATATATGAAAGAAAGAAATTAATCAACTCAACAACAACGTAGATCATGGCATATGGATTATCGTATAATTATAAATATTATAGTTCCAATTTTAAATGCATTCATCATTTTTGTGAAACAAGAACGTTTAAAACTGACAACAATAAATAAATAAATAAATAAATAAAAAAAAAATAAAAATATATATATATATATATATATATATATATATATATATATATATATATATATATATATATATTTTGAAAATTTGTCTGTCGAAGATTCTACTCGGTGGAGGTTGGTCTCTGTTTTAAGTCAAGTCAACTTTTAGCCTATCTTTTACGTTTAAGTAATTAATGTAATATATAATCATATATAATATGTATAAATATTTATTATATAATGAAAATTATTATAAATAAATTATACGATAATTAAAATTTATTATAATAGTTTAAAATTTTAGATTTAATGGTTTATATTGATGTAATTTGTTTTAATTATAAAATAATTATTGAGTTAGTCTTAATTTGTTTTTGTAACATTCCATAATATATAGCAATGTATAGATATAGAATGTGACAATCATAATTAAAGAAAGCAGTGAGAGTAGTAGATAACCATATAGGTAAGTTACAGTCATCCAAAATCAAGGTAAATTAAAACGAATAATAATTAAAGTACAAAGGTCAAAGGTTTCTCAAAATAAGATACTACTAAGAGTCAGGAGATTCTAAAAAAAACGTTCTCCAAAATAACAGTCTAAAGAAAATAAGAACTAGTAGGCATCCTAAGTACTAGGTGCTGGATCTTCCTCGGTCTCCAACGTCTGCTCCAGAGGTACATCATCACCTACTCCTCATATCCAAAGGATTGGATGATCATTGCAAGGGGGAAGACAAACACACACAACATACAAGTGCAAGGGTGAGCTAGGTTTCAAACAAACATACAAATCATAGCAAAGTGATCTAACATTACCGAAAGCATAAATTTACATACAAGCATACAGGTCATCATGAACATAGGCACTTATTTCATAACTTAACCGAATCAATCATCTTATCATGCAAAGACTCCTAGACACGTCCGAACATAAAATGAATGTAGAGCTGGGGCGAGTTGTGCACTTGTGATGGCCCCTACTGCTTTGCAAAGCCATTGCCGAGGGGTTTCACCCGACCATACACAAGGCTAGTCCGTTATCGCAGTATATACCTCCAGTGATAGCGTCTACCCTAGGACCTCCCACTACTCCCACCACACGCGTCAATCCTCTCTAAGTGAGAATGAAAGACCGTTGGAGTGTTAGGGATAACCCCCCATATGGAAGCCTCTATCATTCGTTCAATACACTAATCGACCTCACCGAGAGATCATAATTTCACAACCGAATCCAACCAATCCAATCACATGATATTCCTCCAAGCCATATTAATCATACATACATCATATACTTCCACCATTCTTACATTTTTACAACATCCATCACATATACCTTAATTCACCACAACCAATTAGCTAAACCAATTAACCACAAGTTTTAAGCATAAACCGAATACTTAGAGCAGTGGCCAAACCACTGGAACTGAATTGGGTGCCAAGACCAAGCACCCTTGCCAGACCGAACGGTCAAGAGAAGGGTCAGCCCTTCTCTGACCGAGACCCTGCAGACCGAACGGTCGTACAGGTCGAGGGCTTCTAAGGCCGAGAGGAATCCAGGCAAAGAGCACCTAATGTCTTGACTGACCCCTACAATCAAACAGAGTGTCAGGACCGAGCACTCCTGCACAGACCGAACGACCACGAACTATCATGGCTCAAGTGAGACAAACCACCATTGACCGAGAGTACCTACCAGACCGGACGGTCATACAGACCGAGAGCAATACCAAAACCTAGAGCCGTCAAAATGGGTCACAACCCGCGGGTCAACCCGGCCCGTCACGGATTCGGGCCGGGTTGGGTTGGAAAAATACAACCCACTTATATGCGGGTCAGATTTCAACTCGGCTCATTTAGACCCGGCTCATGCGGGTTGAACCCGTGGTGAGCCGGGTTGGCCCACCAACCCACCTACCTAATTTTATTTTTTTTAATTTATTATTTTATTTATGAAACCCTAAAAAGTAAACCTCAGTGTGTATACCAAAAAAGTAACATCTGCTCTCACAAAGTGTTTGCTCTCATTTGACGATGCTCTCACCCTCACTTAACTGAAATTCTTCAAGGAGCAGGTAAAACACCCTTCATTTTTTCTTCTCTTTTCTCCACATTTTTGTTTTCTCACTTCTCTTTCTTTTTTTTTCAAAAACCCTATAATGACAAAAATAGAGGTTTGCGAATTTGTTTTTTGTTCTGGGGGATTTGAAGACATGGAATGATTTTTTCATGTTCTGTCATGCTTCTATCAGATTTTTTTAATTTTATTTAAACAATTTGAATATACATTATTTGAACAAGCTCTTTTTTATATCTTTGAATTTGGAAAATTATGTTACAGATTAAACTATTAATTTTTTGTTGATGTTGTTGAGAACTGGTTCTCTTTTTTTTTACTAATATTTTTTTTATTGATTGTCGGAATTGTTCTAATATTAGGAAAATATTTATTAGTGAATTTGGAGACAACAAGAACAAGGATCAAGGGTTACAACAATTGATGTGATAAACTACATTCAGGTTGGTTTCACATTTCCTACTTTTGCATATAATATAGTATTATTGTGCTTTGTGCATGCTTGTGCGGTTGAGATTGAAGATTGTTCTGTAGCAAACAAACAAAGATAATGACAAAAAGTTTGTTTAAATTTAAATTACAGAAAGTTTGTATTTTTTTTTTATTTAAAAAAAAATTAAATGGGCTAGTGAGCCAACCCGTTTACCCACCAACCCGTGGTGGGTCGGGCCGGGTTCAAGTTTTTCTGGCTCGCTAATAAATGAGCCGGGTTGGGTTGACTCACTAAGTGACCAACCCGTGGTGGGCCGGGCCGGGTCGAGCCGGGTTACCCGTTTTGACAGCTCTACCAAAACCGAGAACCTTGTATGAGAACGAGAGTATCTAAGACTGAGAGTCCTGGGTGGCCAAGAACAGTGCCAAATCGAACGGTCAAGAGAAGGGGCCATCCTTCTCTGACCAAGGGCACCATACCGAACGGTCAAGAGAAGGAAGAACCTTCTCTGACCGAGAACCATACTTGACACGAATAGTACATGACTAAAAACATCTAAGACTACATTCCTTATATGGCCGAGAGGTAGGTGAGACCGAGAACTGTTGAGACCAAAGACCCCATATTATGGAGTCACTTCAAACTGAACGGTCACTAAGAGAGCCTACTCTCTCTGACCCACAGTACCAAACCGAACGGTCAAGAGAAGGAGTCATCCTTCTCTAACCAAGACCAATACCGAACGGTCAAGAGAAAGAGTCATCCTTCTCTGACCAAGGTGCACTAGGCTGGACGGTCAAGCGAAGGAATCACCCTTCTCTGACCAAGGCCTTCCAAATCGGACGGCCAACACTTTGTAGAATTCTGCAGAATTTGACAGATTCTGTTAAGACCATTTCTAGCCAATTTTGCCAACTTCTAACACTTCTAATCTTTGTTTTAATCATGATTAAACTTACCTAAGTGATTCTAAGCATTACTACCACATTTTTAAAGTGATTTAAGCTTCATTTCAACTCTAAAACACTCATTTTCCCAACTTATGGACCTAAAACCAAATCTTACCATCTTACACCTATTTTGGCTAATTTAGTGACTCAAACAAGTCACAATACACTAAGTGAAACTGTCCCAACAGTCCACAAACACAACAAACCCCATATACTCAAAATCACTACCTCACTTCCCTTAAAATGGCTAAAAAGTGACTCTAAAGCACTTGATTTTCTTCCAAACACTACCATAACAGATTTCAATCATCAAAACAGTCCCAATTATGCATAATTCATCATACCAAGACATTCCAAACAGTCCATAATCCTCAATCATCAATTCCACACAACGTACACGTTTCCATACATACATTTCAAACCAATTCAACCAATTTCATGCTTCCAACAACATACAACTTCAAATTTATCATACATTCACAACATACTACAAAAATGAAAAGAAAACTAGCTCCCCTTACCTCTAGTGCGTACGGTCAACTCAAGGAAGGATCCTAGACCACGTACTTTGAACCCAAAGTGTGAGAATCACCTAAAATCATCAATTGATGATGGAAAACGAATTTTAGAACTAAATTGAAGCTAAATTGTGAATGAAAACGAAATGGGTTGCATGCAACAAGATTTCACATGCTAGAAACCCTAGGGCAAAGGGAAAAAGAGGGCTTTCTTACCGGTTGGACGAAACGGAAACTTCAATCGGTAGAAATGTTCTTCTTGGAGTCCTAAAGGCTTAGACAACTTCAATTTGAGAAATGAACGGTTAGATTATGAGTTATGGTAAATGGAAGACAAGGAAATGAGGGAAAATAGTAGAAGAAGAAGAAGAAGTGTACAGGGAAAGTGGAGGAAATCTGATCTTAGAAAAAGTGTTTTAATAAAAATCCCAAAACTCTGCCCAATGCTAGGCTCCCACGTGTATTCCACTTAAAATATTTTTTTTCAAGGTATTACAGTTTTAATAAGTATTAATAGTTTGGTTAATATATAAATTTTATAGAACTAAAATTAATAATAAATAAATATTTTTGTAACGAATGATTCTTTTGTTATACTCAGAGACGTGAAAAGATTTAGTTTGATGTAGTTTAGTGAATTTAGAGAAGAGATCAGGTTCAAAATCCGACCTAGAAGTATGACTTTATATTTGAACCAATAATCGAGTTATCTGATCTCTTTAAGATAAGATAAATTTTGGATCGGACTGAATATGATAATAAAAGTGTGACGTTTGAGTTGAGTTGACGTGAAGTCGTCTTATTTAAATATTATTATGCATTGGAAAATCTATAGAAGATGCTTTCCGACCGAATTATTTATGAAATGAAGAGGAAATTGAAGAGTGTGTTTCCTCAGCTGAAGATATTTCAACTTTCTTTTATATACTTTTCAGCGATATTGTCAAATCTCCAGCTCCTTAGCTTGAGTAATAACTATCTGGATAATGCTACCACCATTCTATCTTGGATGGCCTCCCATCTCTTAAGTATCTTTATTTAAGTGAAAATAAGTTCAATAACTAGTGCAAAAAGCTAATTAACATCACCTCTTAGACGTCGGTTAAGGGTAAGCTTGACGTATATTGATGATCGTTGACATTTTCGTAAATAAGTTAATTATATATAGACATCGATTAAGAAGGGTCCAGACATCTATAATCTTTTATACGTCATACGTCAAGGCTGTCCTAACTAACGTCTATATGTCTGACAGGTGGGTGAAAAATAATTTCTTTCAAGCCAAATAGTCAGTTTGGAAAGGCCCCGACGTCTATAGTCTTTTATACGTCGGGGTTGTCCTAACTGACGTTTATATGTCTGAAAAGTGGGTGAAAAGTCATTTCTTTTCAAACATATAGACGTCAGTTAGGAGGGGCCCCAATGTCTATATGGCGGAAATTACTGGCTGTTCACCAACCTGTCAGACATATAGACGTCAGGTAAGCGATAACCGATGTCTATATGTCTGCCAGGCAGGTGAAAAGTCATTCATTTCCGTCATTTAGGCGTCAGATGCCTCCTCACTGACGTCTATAATCATATATAGACGTCAATGGCCTTAGTAGTCGACGTCTATAAGCCTCGCGAATATTAATTTTTAAATTAGAAAGACGTCGAATTAGTGAGTTAACCGACACCTTTTCCATTATAGACGTCGGGCTCGTGTGCAATCGACTTCAGATTTCTTTTTAAAACAGAACCAACAGTTTCACGTACTTCATCGTCTTCCTTGGCTTTTCTCTCCGCTCCTTTGAATTTACAGGTGCGTTTAATCTCTTTTGATATGGTTAAACTTGCTTTTAATCTGATTAAAGTAATATTTGATGTATTATCTTTTAATTGAACCGATTAAAATGTGTTTTCTTTGTATTTTGGTGTGGTTTCTTCTTGTGTCTTTGGGTAGCATAGTGCACCTTCTCCCTTTGTTGGTTTCCTCCTAAGAAAAACTTACATCTTTTGGATATCTCATGGCATTCCAACCCAAAGACGAACCTGGGTCATTGCATAGAGCCTTTTCTTGTGTCACCGTATTCTCACCGTATTCTTTTTTCATTGGCGGTCGGAGTGGTCCTAGGCAACGACCCAGGTTCGTATTTAGGTTGAAATGCAATGAGAAATCCAAAAGATGAAATTTTTTTCTTACGAGGAAACTAGCAAAGGAAGGAGGTGCTACTACGCTACCCAAAGACACGAGAAAAACCGCATCAAAACACAACACATCATAGACGTCGGTTAATGTAATGATTGACGTCTATAGTGCCCATAGACATCGGTTAATGCAATGTTTGACGGCTTTATAGACGTCGAACGCGTCACTAAACCGACGTCTAGTGTGCCCTCAGATCTCGGTTAGTGTAATGTCTGATGTCTTTATAGACATCGAGCTTTGGCCTTAATCGACGTCTATAACGACGTCGCACATGCAGAAAATCGACGTCCCATTAACGTCACTCGTAAAGACGTCGGTTCCAAATGTAACGTTAAATGCCTATAATAACCGACGTCTAAAACCCTTTCTGCACTAGTGAATACATCTTCATTAAACCAGGATGAGTACCAATTTTTTTATTTATTTAAAGAGATGATAACAATATTATTTGTTATTATCACGAAGATCTTCTATTTTTTTATACTATATATTTTTGTTCACATTTGTTGGGTTCTTTGACAACTTTTGGTGCATATATATGTAAGTTTTTGAAAGTGTGTCACCAAAGCTGCGTAGTAATCTAGAGGTCCTTGACATAAGTTGGAACCATTTGATTAATGACATCTTGCCATCCCTTGAGGGATTCACATCTTTAAAGGAACTGTATTTGGGTGGAACTGAATTGGACTTGGATCTTCACTTGGACGGTAACTTTTCTACTTCATTAATATAGCTGAGTAGTTGTTAACATTGGTGGTTCTGTTAAAGTGGTGGTTTCAAGTATCATTAGTAAGAATGTAAGGTGCTCAGTTTTGGAGGTTATCCTGACATTCTAATGGTCTTTCATTTTTAAGTAGAAAAGATTGACACATGTGGTGAGAGTAGCAGGAGGTCTTAGTCTTGGGTGCTTCCAGTATGATCAAGGTATGGAACAAACTAACCTTATGAGTGTGGTAGGGTGAAACCCATTGGCAATGGTTTTGCTAAGAAGTAGAAGCCACCAGAAGTGCACAACCCGCCATAGCTCGACATTCATTCTAAGTCCGGGCAGTCTAGTCAAAGTAATCATGCATAAAGTGTTTAGTTGGTTGGTGTGATATGTGTATCATGTATATAATGTTTAAATGTTTATATATATATATATATATATATATATATATATATATATATATATATATATATATATATATATATATCATTGATTGTTTGTATTATAGTTTACCCTTGCATTTTTGTTGTCTGTTTTCTTTACAATTGCTCCAACGAGAGATAAGGATGAAACAGTTAGCAAGTCAGATGATTCTACATGTGTAGATCTTGTCTTTCATAGGTTTGTGTTCTTATAATAGTTTCGTTATCATATATGTAATATTCATTTTAGTACTATTTTACTAATAAAAATGGAATGCTACATCTATTGATAATTTTTTCCGTCAAATAGTTATGTGTAAAAATTTTATTGATAATTTTTTTCTTGTTGATAATTTTATTTCCGATAATCCATTCTTTGTTAAATTCTTTACGAACTTTATCATCAATTAAGATGCTTTCTATGCGTAGGAGCAATTGTTGCTCGAGGTACTACCTAATACTTCTTAACTTGGTAAATTAATTTCATTTTTGTTACATTAAGCTTCATATCATTTTCTGTTTTGTACATATTTTTATGATTTAAAAAATCTAGAAAGTTTGATACTTGATGGAAGTTCTAACCTGGAAAATGATTTTTTTTAAAGTATTGGAGATTTGACTTGTTTGAAAGTTGTCACTTTCGGAATGTTACATAAATGGCACATTTCCTGCCGCTGGTAACGTTCTTGTTAAATCACCTTTTACGTTATTCAATATATATTTTTTCTCCATTTGTTAAAATATTTACACATTTTCACTGTGGGTTTAATTGTTTTCTTTGCTCATTATAGTGTGTCAAGTTGGTCAAATCTTTTAAAAAAGTTTTAATTTCGTTTATACTTGATAAAATTTGTCTCAATCAAGTCTCTTTCATTAAATACAAACTAACGAGTTAAGTGTTTGATAATTTGGCAGAAGACAGTGACAACATGATATTGTCTAGCAATATTGCTTCTAACGTGTAAGTGAATATAGGGTGACATGGAAATATGATTTAGAATTGGGGAAATTATAATCTTAATACAATTAGGGGTTTTATGAAGAAAATCAAATTAGGACATTTGTGATAGAGGGTTCCTAAGTTCGTTACGAAGAGGGAAAAATTACAATTGGGGGTTTCAAAAGTAGAATCATGTTTGGAGGTTTGGAAGCGCATTTGCCATTTTTCGTGGGGTATTTCGAACAACAAAGTGGGTTCCATTTGAAGGTGTGTGTATGATTGCTTTCGTTCTGTTTATGGTTGCTTTCGTTGTGTGTATGATTGCTTTCGTTGTGGTCCCTCATAGAGTTTGATTTGCGTTTGGTTGTTGTCCCCCATTATGTCTATTGTGGTGCCCCATTTTCGTTGTGGTCCCCGATTATGTCCTGTTAAATTATTTGTTTATGGTGTGTTTATGGTTCCCTAGAAAGTTGTTTTACTTGTTTATGGTTTCCTATAGTACTTTTTTGTTATCATTTTGTTTGTGGTTTACAATTAAATTGATATTTGGTGTCAAAAGGGTTTAATAGAAACTATGGAGTATATGTTCTATATAGTGTAGATAACATTTAGGGTAATCATAGATTAAAATATCAAATGGCTAGTGAAAACAATAGTGTGAAATATTGGTGTAGTTTACAATCATAGCCACAAAGTTAAAGATAGCCAATTAGTGAACTTCTATTATCTGGCTTGGGAGTCCTACACTAAAGTTGTTAAAGTGAGTCATTCAGTTTGATTGAGTGTTGTATCTTGATGGGTTGACAGTTCTACCACTAGTACAAAATCAACCTTTTAAGTCTGTTTTCAAATCAACAGACTTAATAAATGTGCGGTCACATTTTGGTAAATAAAAGTCCATGCTTTAAGTATGTTAATTTCATAACAGACTTAAATTTTGGTTTTAAGTCTCTTGGAATACAAACAGAGTTAAAATTTGAATTTTTTAACAGACTTAAATTAATATTTTAAATCTTTTCTAATATAATAATACTTTAATATTGCAATAGTTAATTTGCTATCAGACTTAAATCTAGGTTTAACCAAAATGAAAACTTTTTTGTGGTTATCTTTCTTCTTCTATTCTTTTTCTATTCAAAACATAACCTTTCTCTCTTATTTTCTTCTCTTTCTCTCTTCATTTTCTTCTATCTTTAGAGATATATTCTTTTATCATAGTCGTCGGCTCACCTCCCGTAGACTGTCGCCTCCCATAGGTCGCAGCTTCTCGTAGGCCACTGCCTCGCCTCTTGCAGGCCGCCGCCTCGCCTCTCGATCTATCGTCGTCATCTCTCGATTTAACACTGTCAACCTTCGATCTGGTGTCATCACCTCTCAATTTTTGTCATTTTAGGTTTTGGTTTAATGATTAAATAAATAAAATTAAAAAATAGTAAATTTAAGTTCACAATAAACTTAAATTCATTATATTTTTTTTTATAATTGTATAAAGATCTAAGTCCCGGTTGGTCAACAACAGACTTAAAATTTAAGTCTATTGGTAAACAACATACTTAAAATTTATGTCTGCCGAATCTAAGTTTGTTGTAAAACAGACTTAAAAAGCTTGAAATAACATACTTAAAAAGCTTGTTTTGTAATAGTATACCCTGATGGTTTTTATTTAATAGTTTGTACCTTGTTATAATGTAAATGTAATGTTATTTCGATAAATAAAATGTAATGTTATTTGGGTAAATGTAGTGTTACATCAATATATTTGTTATAACTTTTATATTTTCATTCATTACTTTGACAAATATAACTTTTCATGTATGCATAACCATGGACATTGTAGGTGTGTTGAAGCTATCTTCATTTTTAAGAGTTTGTTTTTACATTGTTATCTTAGGTCCTAATTTTACATAGATTTAAATAATCATAAATAGTTTATGTACTTGGTAACTAATATATATATATATATATATATATATATATATATATATATATATATATATATATATATATATATATATATATATATATATATATATATATATATATATGGGGTTTGTTAACACGCGTACGCCTGTTTTTCAGTTGGTACGTTTTAACAATGTGTACTGGATTATAGTAGACAAAAATACCCTCATTTATAATGGATTCTAAGTCTTAAGGTCAAGGATATTTAAATAATTTTCATTCTCAAAACTAAAAAAAAAGAAAAGAAACCCCCAAACCCTTACTCACCTCCCTCATTCCTCTCAACCCTTTCTCTTTCATCTCTCTCACTCCAACATTTTCTCTGTCATCCCTACTGTTGCCCCAATTGAGAAAAAAAAATCAGAAACCCTTGCCTAACCCTAATCCACCATCCTCACTTATCCAATTTGTTTCTCTCTCGTCTCCATACTCTCCCTCAGCCACACACAACAACCTACGACATCGTAATTTATTGCTCTTGCTCTGTTCGTTCATTTGGAGAATGTGTTATATATTTTCCCTTCTTATTATTATTAAATTTCATTTTTAAATTAAATCATGTAAATAAAGCCTTCATAAATCAATTAAATTTTCATACATCATTTACACATCTACACCACATTTCATTATATTTTTAAAGAACAAGATATTTCCCTCTATTGTCCTTTTCCCTTTACACAAAGTGTTTCTTTTTCCTTTCTCTTTTGGTATGGTATACATAATGTAAGATTACAACCTAGAATTGAAAGAATTGTACTCCTAGGGAGCTCTTCTATATCTATCTCTTTAATTTCCTAATGTCCCTTTTTTATCACTGAATCAACTTCTGCATGCGTTTAGAATAAACTATAACCACTGTGCAAGATAAAAAACTGTAAAATCATTTTTTACCTTTGAGATTTGGAAAGAGTAACATAAAGTGACAAAGTTTATATTCATTTTACACACATTAATAAATATAAAATGATTATAAAAGAGTAATTTTTTTCAATTTTTAAAAAGGATTAGGGTTAGGTAAGGATTTCTGATTTTTTTTTTCAATTGAGACAACACTGGGATGACAGAGAGAATGTTGGAGTGAGAGATGAAAGAGAAAGGGTTGAGAGGAATGAGGGAGGTGAGTAAGGGTTTGAGGGTTTCTTTTTTAGTTTTGAGAATGAAAATTATTTAAATATCCTTGACCTTAAAACTTAGAATCCATAATAAATGAGGGTATTTTTGTCTACTACAATCTGGTACACATTGTTAAAACGTACCAACTGAAAAACAGGCGTACGCGTGTTAACAAACCCCTATATATATATATATATATATATATGAGGTTTGCTAATGTGCGTATACTTTTTTTTTTTTTTTCAGTTAGTACATTTTAGTAATGTTTACCGAGTTTTAGTAGACAAAAATACCCTTATATATCATAGATTCTAAATTTTAAGGTTAACGGTATTTTAATAATTTTCATTCTCAAAACTAAAAAAAAAAACAAATCCTTAATGACCTCTCTCATTCCTCTCCACCTTTTCTCTTTCATCTCTCTCACTCCAACCTTTTCTCTATCATCCCTACTTAGTTCCAATTGAAAAAAAAATAAAAAACACTTTCCTAACCCTAATCCACTTTCCTCAGTTATCCAATTTATTTCTCTCTCATTTCCATACTCTCTCTCACCCACACACACAACAACCCGCAAGAACGTAATTTGTTGCTCTTACTTTATTCGTTCATTTGTTTTCCAATTTAATAATCAAAATCAACTCATGACTTAATAATAGAATATAGTCCTCCAATAAAAAACCAACCAGCATAAAATATATATATATATATATATATATATATATATATATATATTCTTTTTTTATCTTTTAAAATTATATATAAATTTATGATAATTCAATTTAATACTAATTTATAAACTTAAAAATATTTATTATTTATTTGAATTTTTAATATAATATATATTTATTAACAAAAACATACATAAATAAACACTAACTCGTCCTAGACAGGAGTTTAAAATTAACAATAGAATAAAATATTAACACGGCAATTTCAGTGTGTGTGACCTGAAGTCTAAACCATTTGTCACGGGCACAGCTGTAGTCAAACTATACAAACACTATTAAAATGTATAATTTATAAAAGAGTATAATTTAATTTGGTAATCAAACTATACAAACACAATTAAAATGTACTTCTTACTTAAAATAAAAACACATAAAAAATAATCATCATTAAATAATGAAAATTTACTACACAAAAAAGAACACTAGAAACTATTAGAATTTTATTTTAAACTAAACAAGGTTAAACGAAATGGAGAAGTATTTTTGAAATGAGAAGAAATTGTAAAGCTAATTATTTATTACGACACATAATATCTGAGTCTATCCATATGATGTGATATGCTAAGGCACAACCAATTAAATATAAATAATAATTGGAGAAATAATATTTTCTTGGTGGAGCTAGCAGAAGTTATGGTCTTCCCTGTTGACCTGAAGTCAACAGTCTTCATTTACACGTCTTGATTCTTTCTTGAAATAATTGTTGAAAGAACTATTTTCTATTGGATTTTTTTTAAATACCTTTTTTTTCCTAGTTTTAATTGGTAATATTTGAAATTGTCTCAATTTAATTTTTTGTTCAACGTAGTTTTAAATAAAATAGTTTGTATTCAATTTAGTTATTTTTACAAACTCTGTGAATAATAAAGAATGACTAAATTAAACATAAATTAGGTTCTTTAAGACTACATTTAACAATAGAAAAAGACTAAATTGAATAAAATTATGTTTTTTAGGACTACATTGAAAAAAAAATAAAATAGGAATCATTTCAAATTGTCAACCAAAACTGGAACAAAAAAAGTTATTTTATCAAATTTTTTTAACAATATTTTTTTTTGACAATGCATATGTAACAATTTGTAATGGATTCATTTTAAATATTTTTTAAATATAAATTTAAATAAACTAATACTGTTGTAAAAAAGTCGTTAAAAGACGTTGTGAAAATGACTATAGTTTTCTATTTAAGGGATAGGTTGAGACGAATAAGTGGATGAAAAAGAAAATGAAGAGTTTGAGAGTGTGTTTCCTCATTTTCCTTTTATTGAAAACCCTATGCTGTGAAGGATGTTGGACGGAAGAGAGAGAATCACTTTTAGACCTACTTCGCGGTGAAGACGGTGATTGCTGTGAATGGTAAGGAGTGCACTGCAATCCCTCCACAGGGAGAGTGGCGCAACTCGATATTTCTTTTGACGGCTGGAAGTCAACACAACAATATATAAATTACACGGATTTTTCTGTTTTCAAAGATTTGAAGAACTTCTCCTTGACATAAGTTGGAACCATTTGACTAATGACATCTTGCCATCCCTTGAGGGATTCACATCTTTAAAGGGACTGTATTTGGCTGGTAATGAATTGGACTCAGATCTTAACTTTAAAGGTAACTTATCTACTTTATTAATAAAGTTGAGTAGTTGTTAACGGTTGAACACGTAACGTGATTTTTGTACTAGTGATATTTTTTGTTTGCAGGTTTATGGTCAACATTGAGGAATCTTGAGGTTCTTGACTTGTCCTTTAACAACTGCAGCCAAATTGATATTGGTTCTGCTCTCAGTGGATTCTCATCCCTCAATTCTTTATATTTGTTAAATTTAATAGGTTCGGAGGTCTTTATATTTGGGGGTTTGTTTCAATTGGGTCCTTCAATTTTGGAAGTGATCAATTGGATCCTTAATTTGGTCAATTTAATTCAATCACAGCCTTTCCATCAAATGCACTCAACGGACGTTAACTTTTTTAATACGTGGACATTCAATTTTAATATATGAGCATCCAGGTGGCACCATTGGAACTCTATAGATGGATTATAATATTTTTAATTGTTAATATATTAATAAATTAAAATATAATCATGCACATTACAACACACCATCACTTTGCTTATTTTTTAACATTTTCACGCATCTCTGGAACCCACCATTTTTCTTCCTCACTCTCCTTCTCCATTCCTCAACTTCAAACCTTCACCTTTAATACAACTTCTACATTGAGCTCATGGAGTGAATTAGGTACTACTGCCACTAGTTATGGGCACTATTTAATCGTATCGTGGATGACCAAAGAGGAATGTTCGACGATTAAGAAGTAAAACTATCTGATAATTTTTAAAAAAGGGCGTATAAAGAAGATATGGGGAGTATCGCAGCTTGATTGGTCTTTGACGGGTGTAACGGTGCCACTCTGTCTCCAATCGATCTTAGAAGGAAGGTGTAAGAGTGACGAGGTTGTTGATTCTGAACCCGCTTGAATCGAAGCAAGGAAGGGGAAAATCCAAGGCGTGAGGTTTTGAATTCATGGTGGGTAAGATCGGCGAAAGCGTTAAGGGAGAGAGTGTAGGTGGAATTGTTAACATTGGTGCTCTGGTTGTGTTGGGAGACAAAGGAATGGTTGTTCTCGAAGACGCGGAACCTGTAGCGTTTCTCTTCCTCGGAAGAATAGGTTTTGGTGTGTTCCTTGCACCACCTTTCGAACAGATCGGAGGTGTCGTGGCCGGCGATGGCTCCGGCAGCTGGTTCGGTGGTGGTTGTGGCACGCGGACGGAAGTAAACCCCTCCCTCCCAGGTTTGCGGTTTGGAGAAGAAACTTGGGTCTCAGAGAATGCAAAAGGGGTGAAGAATGGGCAGAACCCTATTTTAATTTTAATAATTTAATATGTTTAATAATTTTTAATTATATTTTCATTTATTAATATATTTAACAATTAAAAATGTTATAATCCCGTGCCACCTGGATGCTTAGTTTGCCACATATTAAAAAAGTCAACGTCCGTTAAGTGCATTTAACGGAAAGGCTGTGATTGAATCAAATTGACCAAATTAGGAACCTAATTGATCACTTCCAAAATTGGAGGACCCAATTGAAACAAACCCCAAATATAGGGACCTCCGAACCTATTAAACCTATTTGTTAAGCAGTGAATTGAGTTGGAGATCAATTTATAGTAAGCCTCCATATACTTTTCATATTACAAATTTTCATGGTTTGTTTTTTTTATTAGAAAGGATATCTAAGAGCCTATAAATTGTTAGATATTTCAAAATTGAGTTCTTTGGAGGTCCTTCACTTAGGCTGGAGCTACTTGAACGAGTCTGAGAATATATTGGGGTCTTTGAAAGGTTTGTTGTGATTAGTAGTTGATAGTATTTTTATATATAAAGTATATATCACTCTACTTCAACAAGCATACTCTTCTTTACTAATAAGTTTATGCTTTCAACTTTGTTTTTTTTACCAGAAAATAATATATTTAAATGGCCAACCACGTTACAACAGCTAAGCCTTTCTGGAAACAGTCTAAGCAATACATTTCTTTCGTCTCTGAGGGAGCTTCCACATCTCCAGTACATTGATCTAAGCGAAAACCAATTTGAAGGAGCGCTAGATATAAGCGGTCAATATTTGTATCCATTATTTTTTTACAACATTAAAAAAAATATAGTGATTACCAATAATTTGATGCTTTTAGTTTTGTTTTATTCTAACCACATATTTCCATTTTGTTTTTATCAGAGAACGAGACATTTAAATGGCCAACCAATTTACAACGTCTACACTTGAGTTCAAACAGTTTGAACAACAGCTTTCTTTCATCTCTGAGGGATCTTCTTCATCTCCAATATCTTGATTTAAGCTACAATAAGTTAGAAGGAACGTTAGATATAAGCGGTCAGTATTTTCATCCTTTACTTTATTACAAGATATTATAATTGACGTAAAACACAAGAAAACCCAAACTAAGAATAATAAAACAAGGATCATATTTCACATAAAGTAGACTAAACATCTTCAACTACAATTAATATTCAATTACTTTCGTCTAAGATATATAAGAATCTTCAACTACAATTAATGATTGTAAAGAAAAATCATCTCACTCAATATTTTCTAAAAGACTTGTACTACCCACCAAAGACTAGTAATTACTCATTAGAATCATCACAAATAAAAAATAACTTTAGAATCTTATGTCGTAGCGACTGACCTATAAAGAGTTATAATAACACTATATCATATACAAAATACATCACTATGTATATCATATTAAGATTAAGATTATAATTTACGTAAAGCACAAAGCACCCTAACTAAAAGTAAACAAACAGGGTGAACTAGTGATACAAAATCAATCATATTATATATATATATATATATATATATATATATATATATATATATATATATATATATATATATATATATAAACATGTTATGCATACATCATATTTTTACAGGGAGGGGTTAACACTCACACATACACATAAGTCTTCACATTGATAAGATATTGTCCGCTTTGGGCCAAGCCCTCACGGATTTGCTCTTGGTATCATTCTAAAAGGTTTCTTATTAATGAAAGTATCTTATGTGTATATAAACTCATGTCCATCTCTTATTTTTTCTGATGTGGGACTTTGTTTGTACCAACATCCTTCCCTCAAACAAAGGACCACCTCTCTTACAGTGGACGTCTTTTTTCTTTCTTATCCTCGAGTACACCATGGTCAACACTTCTCTCTTACAATCCATGGTCAAACACTTTTCTCTTGCTCTCCACCTCTCATGATTCACTTCCAGGCTATTAGCCACTGTCAACCTTCCAAGGCTTCACCCAATCATGGAGGGACGTACTCGTCTGAGTCTGGTCACCAAACTTGAACCATGGGCTGTGATACCATTTGTAGGGAGGGGTTAACACTCACACATACACATAAGTCTCCACATTGATAAGATATTGTTCGCTTTGGGCCAAGCCCTCACGGATTTGCTTTTGGTACCACTCTAAAAGGCATCTTGTCAATGAAGGTATCTTATGTGTATATAAACTCATGTCCATCTCTTATTTTTTTTTATGTGCGACTTTGTTTGTACCCAACAATTTCACATAAAATAAACTAAACATCTTAATCATGTCAATGACGTAGACTGGACTATTCATATATGGTATTAAGGTCGAGCTATAATGAGTCATACACTTGTGAAGACCTTTATTACTTCGCATAGTCATTGCCAATGGATTTTACCCTACCATACTCACAAGGTTAGTTTGTACCACGTCTTAGCCATATTAGAAGCACCTAGACTAAGACATTCTACTACTCTCACCAGATGTATCACTCCTCTCTAGTTGAGAATAAATAATCATTAGAGTGTCAAGATGACTCCCAAGATTAAGTTCCTTACATTCATACCAATAATTCTTTGATACAACCATTAAGAATTCTCCTTAGATTTCTTACAAACCTCACATCCATCCAATCATATGTTCTAAACCATAACACAAACCATCATATCATTTAAAACCATGCACATAAGAGAAAAGACGCTAGTAAAAAATATGGATTATACAGCGCACATTATGTCACGGTTCACCAGAAACCGCGACATAATGGTGTGCGGTGGCAGTTTTGTAAATAAATTGAACTTATATGCCGCGGTTCCCCACTTAACCGCGGCATATACCCCAGTCTACTATCATCTTTGACTCCACATAAGCAAAAAAATTTAATAAAGGGCGAATATGTCGCGTTTCTCTGACCAACCGCGGCATATTCCCCCTTCTACCTGCTGACATTCCCCATCAGTCAGCCCCCGAAATAAATTGGCAGGGGAATATGCCGCGGTTCTCTGACCAACCGCGGCATATGCCCCTACCAATTTATTTCAGGAGCTGACTGATGGGGAATGTCAGCAGGTAGCAGGGGGAATATGTCGCGGTTCTCTGACCAACCACGGCAGATACCCCTGCTACCTGCTGACATTCCCCAAAAGGCAGTTGGGAGGCAGTTGGGGGGATTCTGAACGTTGGGGAATAGGCTGCGGTTCTTTGACCAACCGCGACATATACCCCTGCTACCAGCTGACATTCCCCAAAAGGCAGTTAGGAGGCAGTTGGGGGGATTCTGAACGTTGGGGAATAGGCCGCGGTTGGACAGAGAACCGCGGCATATTCCCTGATCTGAGTAAATTTTAAAAATTTCAGAGAATATGCCGCGGTGGGGCGCTGAACCGCGGCATATAAGTTAAAAAAATTTCAAAAATGCCATTATGGATTATTTTTTTAAAATGAATCGCGGTTAAGTTTAGAACCGCGGCCTATTCCCCCTTTATGTCGCGGTTAAGTGCAGAACCGCGGCAGATTCTCTTCTGAAGGTTAAAAAAAAAGAGAACAGTTTTCATCTTCTCCACGCGATTCTGAAGATTTCTCTCTGCCTCTGCCTCCACGCGAAATCGCCACTGCGCCATCTTCGTCTTTGCCGTCGTCGTGCCCTCGCCGTCACGCCCTCTGAAACCCAGGATATTTCGTTTTCTCCGCCGCGCCATCTGAACTCGCCGGTGCAATCCTCTGTCGTGCCATTTTGTGTCTGTCGCGCACATTCCAGGTACTTCCTTTATGCCTTTGTCAAGTTTTCCATTAAGCCTCTATGTTTGCTTTCGTTTCTTGATGCATATGTTGTTGTGGCTTTGATCATTTTTGTCGAATTTGTTGTGGTTTTGGTCGTTCTTTAAGAGCCAAAGTATGTTAGCTTTTATTGAAGTTTTTATTTTTTTTATCAGCAATTTTTTTTTTAATAATATGCTATGAACTTTTTTTATTTAAGTTTTTATTTATGTAATTATGTGTGATTGAATGTTTGAATTGATAATTTGAATGATTATTAATTGTATGATTGTATGACTGAATTGATTGTATGATTTTAATTATATAATTTTATATAGAAAATTGTATAATTTTAATTTCGTAAAATATAGGAATGGATCGAAATTGGATTAATTTACCACGTATTAGTGCTGAGTACGAGAGAGGTGTAGAGGAATTTATACAATTTGCGCAACGTAATGAGGGGAGAAGTGACGATGAAGTGAAGTTTAGATGTCCTTGTGTGAACTGTTTGAATGGGAGAAAGTTGAACGCAACTCAAATTAGAGAACATCTTATCTGTGATGGTTTCCTAAGATGCTATACAACATGGATATGGCACGGCGAAGAAATGCACTTTCCGACTGACTCGAAAACTGAAATTGTTACTGATTCAACCATGGAAGAAGATCGACCGGATGAAGACAAATTAGAGGACATGATCCGCGATGTTGGCGCAAAAAATTTTGCCAAAGCTCATGTGTATGAGACGATGTCGACTGATGTCGAAACACCTTTGTATGTCGGTTCAACTAAGTTCACACGTTTGTCAGCTGTGTTAAGGCTCGTGAATTTTAAGGCGAGCAATGGATGGACTGATAAGAGTTTTACAGAATTGTTGACGTTGTTGAATGAAATGCTGCCAGATGGAAATACACTACCCACTCGTAATTATGATGCGAAGAAAATTCTTTGTCCAATGGGTATGGAGTATAAAAGGATACATGCTTGTCCGAATGACTGCATTTTATATAGGAAAGATATTGAATTTTTGACAAAGTGTCCAAAATGTGGGTTATCACGATACAAGTCAAAAATCAATAGTGAAGGTAATGGTCAGATAGAAAAAAATGGATCTGCTTTGAAGGTAGTTTGGTACCTTCCAATAGTGCCCAGACTGAAGCGTTTGTTTGCGAATCCCAAAGATGCTAAAAACCTTAGATGACATGCAAATGAGAGAAAAATTGATGGGCTGCTTCGTCATCCAGCTGATTCAAAGCAATGGAAAAATATTGATCAACAATTCCCCGAATTTGGTAAAGAGTGTAGAAATTTTAGGCTTGGTTTAGCCACTGATGGAATGAACCCATTTGGTAATATGAGTACCAATCACAGTTGTTGGCCAGTTATATTGATAATTTACAACTTATCTCCTGCATTGTGCATGAAGAGGAAGTACATGATGTTGTCTATGATGATATCTGGTCCAAAGCAGCCTGGAAATGACATAGATGTTTATCTAAGCCCACTAGATGAAGACTTGAAGTTGTTGTGGGTTGATGGGGTTGAAATATTTGATGCATTCGCTTATGAGACTTTTCTTATGCGTGCAATGTTATTTTGCACCATTAATGACTTTCTAGCTTATGGTAATTTGTCAGGATACAGTGTCAAGGGTCATAAAGCATGTCCTATCTGTGAAGAAAACACTGCAGCTCATCAACTGAAACATGGAAGAAAGACGGTGTATCTGCGTCATCGGAGATTTCTAAAACGTAATCATCCATATCAAAGGTTAAAAAAAACATTCAATGGAGATCAAGAGAGGGACGAAGCACCAAATCCACTTACTGGCCTTCAAGTTCTTGAAAAAGTTAATAAAATACATCATGTATTTGGGAAAACATCCAAGAAGTCATCTATAACGACCCCTTGGAAGAAGAAATCAATAGTCTTTGATCTTCCATATTGGTCAAAGTTAGATGTTCGACATTGCATAGATGTGATGCATGTAGAAAAGAATGTGTGTGATAGCTTGATTGGTACACTACTCAACATTCAGGGAAAGACAAAAGATGGAGTGAATGCTCGTTTGGATTTGGTTGACATGAATATCCGAGAAGAGTTGGCACCCAAGGAGATTGATAAACGTACTTATTTGCCCCCTACATGTTACACAATGTCTAGACAAGAGAAGATAAGTTTTTGTCTTTGTTTAAAGAGTATCAAAGTACCACAAGGATACTCTTCAAATATGAAGAGTTTAGTGTCACTGCAAGACTTAAAGCTTGTTGGCATGAAGTCTCACGATTGCCACGTCTTAATGCAACAGTTGTTACCGGTGGCTATTCGTGGAATTGTGCCCAAAAATGTTAGGCAAACCATAAACAGGTTGTGTTCATTTTTCTCGTCAATATGTAGTAAAGTCATCGATCCTACAAAGTTAGATGAACTTCAAGGCGAGATTGTTATCATATTGTGTCAACTAGAGATGTTTTTCCCTCCATCTTTTTTTGACATCATGGTACATTTACTTGTTCATTTGGTTAGAGAAATCAAGTTGTGCGGACCGGTATACTTAAGATGGATGTATCTTATTGAGCGTTATATGAAGATTTTGAAAGGGTACGTTAAAAATCCATATTGTCCTGAAGGTTCGATGATTGAAAGGTATATTGCTGAAGAAAGTATCAAGTTTTGTTCAGATTACATGACATCAACGAATCCAATAGGAGTTCCTCGCACATCATGGTTGAATAAATTTTCTACAAGTAAAAGCATCTGAGGTGTGAATGTGGTGACAAAAGATCGTGATGAATTGTTGCAAGCGCATCTTTATATATTCAACAACACATATGAGGTGATCCCTTTTTTGGAAACACACAAAGCCATTGTTAAGAATAAAAATCCAAGACAATCAGAGAAATGGCAGTTGATGGAGCATAACAAAACATTTATGTCTTGGTTCAAATCTGAAATTGACAAAGAGCCACATTCTTCTCAAACTTTATTGTGGCTTGCAAATGGTTTGAAGTTTGATGTTGTGTGTTGTACAGGTTATGAAGTCAATAATTGCACATTCTATACGAAGACTTTTGATGATAAAAGCACAGTACAAAATAGTGGAGTTAGTTTAGAAGCTGAGTCGCTTCAATTTTCTACATCAAAAGATCAATCTCCTGTACTTGGATCAATGAGATATTATGGTATAATAGAAGAGATATGGGAGGTTGATTACACCAAGTTTTTTGTTCCATTGTTCAAATGTAAGTGGTTTGACAATAAGAGTGGTGTCAAAATAGATGAATCGGGTATGACACTGGTTGATTTTCAAAAGGTGGGTTACCGAGACGAACCTTTTATCATGGTTCATCAAGCATCTCAGGTGTTTTATGTCAAAGATCCTGCGTCTGACCATTGGTATATCACTCTTCAAGGCAAAAAACAAATTGAAGTTAACGAAGAGAATCTGATTAATATTCATATTGCTGACAACCATTCATTGCAAACTACAACAAATTTGGATGACCAATCTCTAGTTGACGACAATGTACATGCAATTCGGTCAGATCATGATGAGGGAATATACATATGATGACAATGGAACTCTTTATGTATGCATTTCCAATTTTTGTATAAGTATTTTATTAATATCACATAAGTTTTCCTTTTATATATTTCATATGATTATTATTACATGTTTTGTTAAATTATATGATATTACATAATTCTTTTATTAATATTTCATGTTGCTATTTATTTTGACAGATATATGGCTGATCATCCACATTCTTCAGGGGATGAGGCTCCCCCTACCAGAGCCACTAGAGGACCCACCAGGATGAAACAACTTTTGATGAGAAAGAATAGTGGTGAAAGAACTCCATTGAATGTGAACGTGATCACGGGTGTGGCAGTTGGCCCCTATGCAGATGATTTCCGATCATACCTTGGAGTAGTGGCACGTGATAGGATTGGTATTCTCACTCCATCTTTTGATCATGTGTCCGAGGTTGATCGGAACATCATATGGAACGATATATTGGTAAGTTAGTTAATATCATTTGAATTAAAATTTGTTTATGTTGATAATTTTGTACTAATACAACTTTATTATGTTTATTTCAGCTAACATTTGACATTCCAAATGTCACAACACTTAGAAATAAGTGTTTGTCAACTGTTGCTGAAAACTTCAGAAACTTTAAAAGTAAGTTGACATCAAGATACATCTTTGGAGAACTTAAACATAAGTCTCCATGTAGGACATATAAGTCCATTGATGAGGAGACTTGGCGGCTTTTTAAAGAGAGTCGGATGACAGAGGAATGACAGGTTAGTATAGTTGATATTATTCAATTCCTCATTAACAAATATATATCATATGAACTAATTAATTCATGTGTATGTGATTGGCAATTAGAAGCAAAGCACAAGGAACAAGTGCTCATAACAAAAACCCCCACCTATTATCTCGTGGTGGGTATAGGAAGCTTGAGGAGAAACTCCTCAAGCAAAAGGCAGAGGCTAGACCACCATCTCAGGGTGGTAGCCTCCCTCAGCCTCCTTCTCCACCTTCTAGACATGAAAAATGGAAGTTGGCTCGTATGAGACCATCGGGCGCCTACTCTTCCGAGTCTGCACGAGAAATTTCCGAAAGAATTGTAAGTTATCACTATTCCTAAAATAATAATAATTGTAATTATTCATACTACATTGAACTTTTTAAAGAATAAAGATGTTTTGTAATGTACAGGATTCCTTGGTTGAGCAGAGCTCCCAAGGTCAGTTCACTCCCATGATCAGGGCCGAGCTTAGATCAGAGCTCAGGGCTGAATTCAGCGCCATGTTCCAGCAGCAGTTTGAGAGCTATGGCATGCGCCCGGTGCCATCTCCTGTACAGGAACCGAAACATGTGCCTCCCACAGGTAAACTTAATAAACATTTATGTGCAATTATTTCTATCTTTTGTATAATCTAACATTTATTCTGACAGGGAGAAGCGGGAAAGGAAGTTGTTCCGCACCAACCGTCCCAGGGGATGACGTGGACGATGCTAGTCCATTTTTGCTATATATTTTGGACGATACTGAGATGGTCCTGGTAGCTCGTGGAACAGAGTTTAGGTCAGCGACTGTATGTCATGGTATGCAACTATTAGAGGATGAGGTGAAGGTCTCAGTGGATGAAATGATCATGCTAGATGCCTCGGTTCCTCTGGCCACAGAAGAGATTTTCATTGTGGAACAAGCATTTAAGTCATTTATCAGTTGGCCTAAATTTTTGGTTAAACCAGTTTCTGACCCCTCGGTATGAATTTCTTCTTTACACTTCTCAATTTTAAAGGTTTTTTATGTCAAAACTTATCTTATTTTTTCATGTAACAACAGACGCAGGCACAGGAGAAGATTCCTCTATTTGAGGATGATCCTCTTGCTTCATTGCATCTACTAGATGACATCCTTGAAGATAAGTCTTTGGAGGTTGAGTATGATGCTAATGTATTTGGGATAGGCTCTGAGGTCCCAATATACCTTCATAGCCAAGATGTCAGAGAGCTTGCGTCGGGAACACAAGAGTTGAATATTTCAATTATTCAGATATGGATGATGTAAGTCTATGAGCAATAATTTATATATAAAATTGATTTATATATCAAGTATCCTTATATCAAAGTTAATTTTTGATTTTAGGTATATGTTTGGGGTCAGTAACAAGTTTGGGCGCTCTGATGATTATGGATTCATTGATCCCCAATCCATTCATGAATCAAATGATTTTGATACGATCAACACACATCTGATGAGTTGTTTTGCAAGCGGCAAGAAAATATACTTTTTGCCTTATATATCCGGGTAAGTGAACTTTGTTAACATAATAAAGTTCCATATGTGATTTTAATATATATATATAATAGTTAAGTTATTGTGAATTTCAGGCGCCATTGGCAGCTTCTTGTTATGTTTATGCAAGAGAACTATGCTTTGTGGTTCTACTCATTCCACATGCCTCCTCCCACACAACTCAGACAAGCAATTGATTGGTAAGAACCTCAATGTTTGGACTTTCTTTGTTATATAAATAAATGCTAAAACAATTTCTTGTTATATATAGTTCTATACCAACAAGTATCATGATTGTTGGGAAATCAATTACTAACAGTAGAAAGATTGCTTGGATTTCTCTCAAGGTTTGACATATGCTAAAGCCATACTTTCTTATAGTTGTTTTATTTTAATGTTATTCACTAACTATTTACAACTTTGATCATATATTGTAGTGTAACAGACAGACTGGGTCATATGAGTGCGGTTATTATGTAATATATTGGATGACCCACATTGTTCGTTCCCATATCACAAGAGGCTGGGAAACGGTAACATTTAACTTTAACAAATTTTGATGTTTTCCAAAAGTTAGAGTTGAGATACACTAATTAATATCAATTGTCTTGTGCAGAGGTTCAAGACTACTACACCAGTTCTGAGAAGCCACTATCATTCATCAGGAAAGCTGCTACAAAGTATCTAGTTAGGTTATATAATAGTTATTAGTTACTGGATTTAAACATTGCATTTGATTAGATTGTAATTTATTAGACTTTGTACTTATTTGATTTTGAAATACATTTGAAGATGTTTGATCTGTTCAAATTAAATATGTATACATGTTTTCATATACAAGTCTGTTTTTGTGGTATAAAGTAGGGGAATATGTCGCGATAGAAAGTTCCACGTTTCAATTTTAATTTTTTTTTAAATTAGACTTTTGGTCGCGGTTGTGGTACGAACCGCGGCATATTCCTTCCTTTTTACCGCGGTTCCAACCGCGGCATATAAGGCTGGGATTTTTGGATTTTTTATTTTAAAAAAACACAGGTTTAGACAGCGGTTCCTAAAACAACCGTTGTCTATTCGCCAGACATTCTGTCCCGGTTACAACCGCGGCATAAAGTCCCAGACTTTCTACCGCGGCTGAATATGCCGCGGTTCGGGGACCGCGGCCAAAGGGCCAAAACAACCGCTGTCGTTTCCCCTGACTGCACTAGTGAGAAGTTAAAACACCCAAAAAGACTTAGATCCACTCGGTCAACGCCAAAAACAAGGTTTCCAGTGAGCACAAACTCGCTTAACTAGCATCCTCCACTCACCCAACAAGAGTCAAAATAGTGAGCTCTACAAGCTCGGCAAGTTGGCTCGCCTAGCAACTGAAACCCACTACTAGGACCCTCAAATACTCACCTAACAAGCCAACTCACTCGCTCCACAAGCCCAGCGATCTGGCTCGCTTAACCTCTAAAACCCTCTAAAATACGACCAACGAGTCTCCCAGGCTCGCCTAGCCACTTTGCATAATTCTACAAAACCAAAATTTGTATAATCTGCATCCCTCAACCCCACATGACCTACCTTATGCACTTTTACCTTACTTGATATAGACTAGAAATTGATCGATAGATGTTGGAGAATGCACTGATGTGATATCGTAAGCACTTTCTAATCGTCAAACAAATGATCGATGAGTTAGAATTTGTAGAGAGAAGGAAGAGGGAACTTAGAAAAAGAGTTCTAGAAAGATGATGAATGTTTTAGATAATGAGACGAGTTTATAAAATTTTGTTTATATTATTGAATTATTTAACTTCAAAATACTCAATCTCATTAATTTAAAACACTTATCAACTCTAATATTCGATTTTCTAGGTTTTTACATTTAAAATGTGACTTTTGATTGGAGAAAGATTAATAATTGAAATAAAATTTTATAAATTGAAGAAAGAAAAAATTGTTTAGAGAGATAGTGAAATTTGGAAATTCATATACTTTACTTAATTACAACTTTGATTTTTGTTATTTTTAAAACCATTTCTACTAAACATCAAAACAAATATTAGAATCAATATATAAAGTATTTGGTCTTATTTTTAACATTTATACAATGCTATCGTGCGTAAGAAAATCTATTTAATCAATCAATCAAGTGATATATCATAATTAATTTTATTTTTAAGATAATCAATATTTCAAAAGTTCATAAATTACAACACAAAATCGTTTGTATCATAAAACAAAGTATTACACTCTTATATAAACTATAGATACTTATTTATTCATAATAAGAAAAGGTTAAGAGACTAGATGTTGAGAGACAACAAGAAGATAAAAGAGAGAAAGAAGAAGAAAAGAAAAAAGAAAGAGAAGAAGAAGAGAAAAGAGAGATAGAAGAAGAGAGAGAGAAGAGAAGAGGGAAAGAAAAGAGAAGAAGAAAAGAAGAAAAGAAGAAAATAAGGAGAAGGAGCTCTTGCTCACGAAGGCAACTCCTACTCTTACCATAACCATGGAACCTAAAAGGGAAGAGTTTTCATTCTTTACTTCTTTTCCAATTATTTTGCACTCTTCCATTATTAATTTTTCTTTAAAAACAATTGTCATTCCATATTCTTTGCAATCCCTTTCAAAACATGGCAATTCAAATTTTGAGTTAATGTTACCCTTGTGTAAACAAGTAACTCAAGATAAAAATTAAATAACTTGGGAATATGGACTTCTCCATTTTTCCAAGACTAATTTTCAAAAAATAATTTTCAAAAATACAAGACTTTTCTTTTGTCTTCTTACTTTTTCTTCCATCTTCGTCATACTCATTTTTTCTATCTTTTGTAACTATATTTTTGATCCAGGCGGACAACAAAACCCAAAGTTGTACTTCTTTATTTCTTCCCGATTTGAGGACAAATCGTTTTTAAAGAGGGAGGGAATGATGACAACCCCTTTCGGGACTTCCCATCCAAAGAAGTATCAACTACAACTAAGACTAAAGAAAGGGAAGTAGAATAAAGATTTCCAAAACTCTTTCCTTATCTAATTCTTAGATAGATTCTCCTTAAACTAAAAATCTTTACATTGTTTTGTAGGATATCAATAAAGGTGGCAGACCTTGGGGAAGCACCTAAACAAGGTTGGTTAGACATTGGAAGCAAGAGAGGTCAAAATGGATTGGAAAATACAAAGCAGCGCCCAGCCACACCTCCATGGCGCCTAGTGTTTTGTGGCAGCCTTCATATCCTTTCCAACACGAGTTTGGTATTGAACATAGGCATCACATGGCCAGCTGGATGAGCTTATGCTGCAAGCTACAATTAATCAACACATTTTCAATAGCTTAGCTTGCTTTACACGGATCTAAGCTATCTCCATCTATAAAAGAGAAGCTTAGATCTCTTGTAAACCAACTTGAGTATGAAATGAAATGCTGCTGAAATTCCCAGCCATTCTCTCAAGTTCAAGACCTTGAGCACCTTTAGCTTACTCTCCCTCTAGCTCTTTTCCCTTTCGGAAAGCTCTCTGGGTTAGAATTCTACCTACACACCATAGCCAAACACATTCACGCATTCTATCAAACACATGTCGTGCACCATAAACCTCCATCCAATTCTCTAATTCCACTGCATCTCTCTGCGTCAAGGAGTACTCTACTGCGATAAGTGGAGTTGCTTCTATCATCAAGCTTATGTCACTTTTGATCAAGAACATGTATGTAGCAGATAGATCCAAATACTCGTAAGTGTTTAGTTGATGGCTTTCTTCCACTCCAGATTTCAATAGGAGTCTTGTCTTAGACTGCCTTAGTTGGACATCTATTTAGAATGTGAACTGCAATGTAGACTGCTTCAGCCCAAAAAGTGTTAGGCATACATTTTTCTTTTAGCATCGATCTTGCCATCTCCATAACTGTGCAATTCTTTCTCTCTAACACTTCATTTTTTTGTGGAGTATATGCAATTGAAATTGTCGCTCTATGCCTTCTTCATCTTCACAGAATTTGTCAAACTCACGAGATGTGTACTCCTTGCCATGATCACTTTGTCGCAACCGGAAATCGCGATGGGACGACAATTCAAAAAGAAAACGATTTGGAAAAAGAGATTTTGGAGTCGCTACCATAGTTTATTCCAGAAAACTACGGAAAACCGTAAAATGATAAGGCAAGGTCTACAAAACCACATTTTAGGTTCGGGAGTCGGTTACGTGCAGGGAAGGTGTTAGCACCCTACAACGCCTGCCTGAAGGCAGTACCTTTAAATAAATACGCGAGTTTGATGTGGTTTGCAAAATGTTTAACTATCCCAAAAACAAAAATATTTTTTGGGCCCGACAAGGATTGACCTTGCTCCTACGTATTCTCCGTCGTGTCGTCACAAGCCACTGTCGGACTCGACACCGTCGTGTCCCTAGGCGCACAGCCATGGCAGCCGCCACGCGATAACTCACCTCCGCCGCCATTGTCTTTGCTAAAACGGCCACCGCGATTCGCTTCCCCCAAACCATCGCCACCGGTCATGGCCTAGGTCACCGCCAATCGTCGCTGACCACCTTCACCACCACGACCAAACCTATCTCTACCCCTAAAAACCCATTTTCACAGCCACTACCGAGGACACCGGTGCACCCTCCACCCTTGGGGGCTCACCGTTTAATTTACGGAGAAAACAGCCATAGAGGCACACCAAGACGATGCTTGGAAATTCAGTGTGATGAGTTTCGGTTCTTGAATCTTTTCATACTGCAGGTGCTTGTTCAAATTTGGCTTAGCCGAGGGGGGTTTTGGATTGACTTGACGCGTGTGTGTGTTTGGACCTGTGTGAGTAACAGAGGGACTGGCGAACCTTGGGAATGTAATGGTTTTGGGTTTTCTGTTACGGTGGTTGAATGTGATGATGAATGTGTATCATTAGAATATAGAATTTTAGGTGGCTTCCATGCTAGAGAGGTGAAGAAGATGATGTAGTGAAGTGGTCTTACTGGGTTGGCTTTGTGGAAGAAGGAGATGAATAGGTATTTCGATGAATGTTTGCTACCGTGTGGTGATGATATGATGGGCATGTTTGAATATGGTGTATGAAGAGGTGCTGACGGTGGGGGAGACCGTGAATGGAGATGGTTGGGATTTATGGAGTTGAAAATGAGTTCTTGTTTTGGGTTGTGGTTGCGGTAATTGATTCAGGGTGTTTGGGTTGGTTTCTCTTTTTGCAAAACAAAGGCGTGTGTTAAAAATCAAGGTTAATGGGGATGTGTATGAGGGATATCGGTTGGAAGGGGAGCAGTGGTGGCTATGTTGTGGCCGAGAGAAGTGTTATGAAAATGGCGAAGGTGATACTCGTGAACAACTCAGGGAGGATGGGGTAGTTTTTCTTCGTTTGATTGTTGGCTCTATTGGAAACAGGTGAGGAAACAGAGCATGAGACAATGGGGGATAGTGATGGGGAACAGGGAGGATTCAAGTCATAGGATCATACACATACACAACAAAATCGATAAAATTCTCCGTAACAATCATAGCAATAGCGGCAATGCAACAGTAAGATGTTCAAGGGCAAGAGCATGAAGTGCAAGGAGTCATTACTTACCTCTTGAAGACTCGATTGCCAATGCCAACCTTGCTTATCTGATAGGTCTCCTCCTGCTCCCTCGGCGCGGTTCCAACCAAGTATTACTCTCACGCCTCTTGTGCTTGATGCAGCCAACAACCTCTTTCTGCCTCGTATTCTCTTTGTAAAAAAACTGATGAGAAAAATGCCCTCCTCTCTCTGGGTAGTAAAAAAAAAAAAATGAAAATAAGAATACAAAACAGAGAAAAAAATAAAAAAAATGAATAAAATGAAAATTGGGATAAAAACGTAAGACCTAAAACTAATCCGGACGAAATTTCGTATTGACAGTTGCCCCGCTTTACTTAGATTTACTGGATAATATGAAAATTTGATATTTTCGTATTATCTGAGGAAAAGCTAAGTAAAGATAGAAATACTAATTTTGTCTGGGTTTCAAAGGAGAAAAAGAAAGGATAAAAACTCGAGCTGGGCTCGGGGGCCAGTATGGAAACTGGGCTTTGGGGGCCAGTGTAGAACTGGGCTTATGGGCCAGGCGAATCTGGGCTTATGGGCCAGGCGAAACTGGGCTTATGGGCTAGTGTAGAAACTGGGCTTATGGGCCAAGTGAAACTAGGCTTATGGGCCAGTGTAGAAACTGGGCTTATGGGCCAGGCGAAACTAGGCTTATGGGCCAGTGTAGAAACTGGGCTTATGGGCTAGGCGAAACTGGGCTTATGGGCCAGTGTAGAAACTGGGCTTATGGGCCAGGCGAAACTGGGCTTATGGGCTAGGCGAAACTGGGCTTATGGGCCAGTGTAGAAACTGGGCTTGTGGGCCAGGCGAAACTGGGTTTGTGGGCCAGGCGAAACTGGGCTTATGGGCCAGGTGAAACTGGGCTTGTGGGCCAGTGTAGAAACTGGGCTTATGGGCCAGGCGGAACTGGGCTTATGGGCCAGGCGGAACTGGGCTTATGGGCCAGTGTAGAAACTGGGCTTATGGGCCAGGCAAAACTGCGCTTATGGGCTAGTGTAGAAACTGGGCTTATAGGCCAAGCGAAATTGGGCTTATGGGCCAGGCGAAACTGGGCTTATGGGCCAGTGTAGAAACTGGGCTTATGGGCCAGTGTAGAAACTGGGCTTATGGGCCAGTGTAGAAACTGGGCTTATGGGCCAGGCGAAACTAGGCTTATGGGCCAAGCGAAACTGGGGGGCAGGCGAAACTGGGCTTATGGGCCAGTGTAGAAACTGGGCTTATGGGTCAGGCAAAACTGGGCTTATGGGCCAGGCGAAACTGGGCTTTTGAAATTTTGAAATTGCCAGATGAAACTGGGCTTTTGAAATTTTGAAACTTGAAATTGCCAGATGAAACTGAGCTTTTGAAATTTTGAAACTACCAGATGAAACTGGGATTTTGAAATTTTGAAATTTTTGAAACTTTTAGCTTTGTGAAATGTGTTGGTGATTTTCGACAAAAATTGGATTGTTGAAAAGACATCAAGGTGTTAAAACCCTCAATACAATGTGTCAAAATCTTGATGTAGGGATCAGGGTGTCAAAACACCAATATAAGAGAAAAATCACGATCAACAAGAATCAATATGGCTTGAAAGGAAAAACAGAATTGTTATTTTTTGTATTTTTGGAGAAGAAGGATCCGATAACCATTCATATGAATGAAGAAGGTTTCGATCCGAAAAATTTCTTTTTGCATTGATGAAAACATTTGCTTTGTTTTGCATTTTTTTTTCGCTTGAGTCGACTGTTGCAATCAAACTGATCTTTTTTTTTTATGAAAACTGAGGAATGTCATACATCCGATGTCTAATGTCAGATATGATTATATGTTTGACTCTCTCTTTCTTGACATCAGTGCACACATGCTTGAATTTATTGGCAAGAAGATGGTTTTGAAGAGAATGAGAACTGTTTAGATTTTTTTTGGTAGGCTGGGACAGGCACGGGGACACTATAATCATCAAAGGAGATGTAATATGTGAGTGTTAAGACAAACATGATATACCAAAAACTTTGCCCCGGTTTAGGGTTTGGGAAAAGAGGTCTAGAGTTTGGATTTATGGAAAATAGGATGACCATTTCAAATGGTATTCGCAAAGCTGCCCCAGTCTCGAGATTATGGGTTGTTGGATTTCAGGGCGAACACGCATGGTAAGATTCACCAAGTTGCCCCAGTTTTTTTGGCATAGAGTTCTGTTTAGAAGAGGTGATGGGTAAAAGGATGACCCCAATTGGTTGGATTTTCTTTTGCATGTTTTTGGCTTCTTGGCAGGGAGATCCCCTCTTCCTGAGACATTGCCTTTTTTCTTCTTCTTCTTTTTTTTTTTACGACATTGTGAAAGTCCGCCTTATTGCAAAGTTAAGCTTTATTTAAATTTGAGCAATCATTATCCAATCTGTGTGGATTTTATTAAGCTTGTAACATGGCTAAGGGCTAAAAGGTAATAAACGAAAAGGTATAAAGGCCCAAATGAATGTTTGTTGGTTATATTTTGAAACAAGGGTTATCATCTAGGCATTGCATCAACCATTTGACTTTTGAGCACTTTGCTTTTTCTTGAACTTCATTTTTCATTCTTTTTGCTCAACATCACTTTGTGATTTTTTTTGTTCCTTTTGTTTTGTTTTTTTTCTATTCACTCTTCTTGATGAATTTTTTCGTTTGATCATTGAGTGCTCTTCATTTGCATCAAGAGTTGACTCCTACCTGATAATAACCCTTGCTTGGGGATAATTTTGAAAAAGAAATTATTTTTGGCTCAAACAGGGTAGCAATGGCGTGTTGTTTTGACTTTTTGGATGAAGAAAGAAGGCCACACATCATTTCAAATTATGATTGCTTTATTTTCAAAAAATTAATTTTGCGATTAAATGACCTCAACAAGAGTCGTTTTTTCTTTTTTTTTTTTCTCTTCATTTCTAGACCGCCCTTTCGGGTTTTCAATCTAGTGGACTTATTTTTTTTGAAAATTCTTTTTTTTGTTGTTTTTTTTTTTGCTTTATATATTTTCTTTGTCTCAATGGATTCGGGGATCACCCTAACAGTGCAAACGAGAAAACTTTTGGCCAAGCCAATCTGCCCCAGTGTAAAGGTTTACTTTGTTATTGAGGATAGTGACCATGTTTGTTAGGGACGATCCTTTATTTTGGGAAAACTGAAGGGTGAAGGTTTTCAAGCAATATGTTCACAAACGTCTAAAAAGGAAACATCAAATTGTTATTTTTATTAGACACTTAGACCTCGGAAAAGTCTGACACTCTAACTTTTGTTTTTGATTTAAAATTTTTTTTGCTATTGTCGAAAAACAAGAGTTTGATGATTTGTAAGAAAGACAAGTGACTCAAGATTTTATTTGTTTTTCTTCATTATTTACGGCTTTCGTTTTATCCACGATACCCTATTAGGACATTTCCAGTAAACCTTGGAGAAACCACGGAATGAAAGTTCACATTAAAAGTCCTAGATGAAGTCACAATATCAATGGGCACAATCTTTATAGAAGGATAATTCGAAACATTAGCAAAGCAACGTCAGTTTCACTTTTTACAATAACCCAAGCCTTCTTATATAGTCCTAGAGTCCTCTTCACTTGTCTACAGCATTTGCAGAGGCGAACTCATGCCTTGCCTCGGTGCTGGGTTGACTTTCTTCAAACTTCACACATCCTGAATCGATCAAAGATTGCACTTTTTTCTTTAGAGCCTTGCATGCCTCTGTTGAATGCCCACGCGCTCCTCCATGATAATCACAACTGACCTTTATATCATACTTCTTTGGGTAAGGAGGTCGTATAGTCCTGGTGGGACAAACCTCTATGAGGTTATTGCGGAGAAGATCTGGCAGCAGCTCTGTATAGGTCATGGGGATAGGAGTGAAGTGGAAGACCTTCTCCTTCCCATTGTATTCTCCTCACTCAGTGGCTCGATTGGACCCATAGGAATGCGACGTCTGGGAATAGGTAGTAAACTTCGAATTAGCCTTTTGCTTCCTACTTTCTTCTTGTCCAGGACCATACTCATTCAGACTTGCCACCAGATTTGGATCTAGTGCAATTTTTCCACTTCTTATGCCACCCTCAACCCTTTCTCCAATTATTACTACATCAGTAAAGCTCGAGGAGACACTGCTTTTCATGTGCTCATAAAATGGTGGTTGTAGAGTATTCAGAAATATGACTATCATCTCCTTGTCACCCAGAGGCGGTTCTACTTGAGCAGCAGTTTCTCTCCACCTTTGGACATATTCTCTGAATGATTCAGGCTCTTTCTTCACCATGTTCTGCAGTTGTACTCTATCAGGTGTTAGATCTTCATTATATTCATACTGCCTTAGGAACGCATCAACCAGGTCTTTCCATGAGTGGATGTGAGTGGTCTCTAGACGCATGTACCAATTTAGAGCCACGTCAGTTAAACTTTCTTGGAAGAAGTGAATCAAAAGCTTCTCATCATGAGCATAGGCTGCCATTTTTTTGCAGTACATGGTAATGTGACTCCTTGGGCAAGTGTTTCCCCAATATCTCTCAAATTCTGTCAACTTGAACTTTGGAGGTATCACCACATCAGGAACCAAACATAGTTTTCTAGCGTCACCAAATCCAAAACTTCCTTCGCACTTTATGGCCCTCAACCTCTTCTCAAGCGTTTCTAGTTCACTGATGTTATCCTTTAACTCCGCTGGTGTAATGACATGAGGAGAAGACTTCATCACGGGTTGTTTTGTCATTATCACGCCTACGATACCTGACTGAGTTGTCTCCCCGTAAATCACATCAGTGGCTGCCCCAAACTTGTCTTCTATTTCAACTGTGTTATCTTCGGCCTTTTGGGCGTCAGCAAGTCCCAAGTCTGCTCTTGAGGATGGAGGGAAAGTTTGTGCCTCTGATACTCTTGGTTGCGGTTGTGGTGCCAGGGAATCTCCAGGGCTTCGTAATGCATTCAAAGCCTCTAGGATTTGGCTCATTTTTCCCTTCAGCTGTTGGATTAGGCTTCCATCCCCTCTCGAACTTCTCCTTGGTTCTCCATGATTTTTCCACTGGTTCGTGTCCTTTAGGGTGTCTTGGAAACTTAGTCGTATTGTTATTTTTTAACTGAATTTCATTAGATGGAGTAAATTAAGAAAAAGAAAATAAAAACGAAGAGGAAAATGAGAAGACAAAGCAATGCAACTACTGTAGTCAGAAATTATAAAGATGTGAAACATTGCCAAATGTATAATCTGAAAATTAACATGAAACAAAGTCGACAGGACAGTTCATGAGATGTCCACAACATTAAAGTTCATCACATTGAAGGTACAGAATCTTGATTAACTATCACGAGCCCTAGTCATCACATTCTTCATTTCTCTCATCAGCTTCTTGCAGTAATTCAGGAAAGTTTCGACCTTCTTAGGTGGGTTAAAGATCGGCATTGCAGACTCAGCATCAACTAGTAACTCAGGGACATCTTTAATGGCTTCATTAGCAAGGGAGGCTAGCTGTGAGAAACTTCTCCTCCAGTTCTCCGTAACTCGCCCTTGTTCCATGATACACTCCCTCATCTGATTTATCAACTCTTGATGTTTCTTCTCTGTTTCAGCTCGATGTCAACGTTCCTTCTTCAATTTTGCCACTGCTACTTTTGCCTGTTGTTCGGCGTCGTCCATTCTAATATGCATTTTCCGCAAGTCCTCCAGCGTTTTTTCTTGGTCCCTCTTCAACTCATCACACATCTGCTTCATAACACGCTATGATATCTCAACTATTTCATATTCCCGATCTTTCAAGGCTAGCTCAGTTTTGGCTGCTACTAGTTCTCTCCTTTGTTTTAATAACAACTCTTCACATACTTCATTATTTTCCAAACTATCTTGCTTGAGATTCGCATAATCGCGTTGCAAATTCTGAAGATTACTGGTCAACTTGATATTTTCTAGTTTCATCCGCTCTAACTTGGCCTTGAGTAGTTGCGCCTCCCCATCTTCGGCCTTATGAAGATGTTCATCACAATCCAGGCTAGGAGAAACTAAATTGAAAGGCAACTTCACCGTCCTAACCCTTTCTGCAATCCAAAAGCTGTAAGGAATTCCCTCATCAATAGTCCATGGTCTTGGGTCCCTTTCCGCACGAACAACGTTGCCCCAAGCATCCCTAATTTGATGTAGCACTTCAGCAAAGATTCCTTCCTCATAATATATCTGCAATGTGGCAAGAGATGCAGGTGTAGGTGCTCCTCTCAAAGGATACCCGAATTGCCTTTGTGCTAACACAGGATTATAGTTAATGCACCTGATACCCATGAGGGGAACCTTAGGGTACCTCCCGCAATAATATATGATTTGCGATCTTTGCTACCAAGGGACATTCCATCTAATTTGCTCCACATTTAAAAACTTGCACAGAGTTGCGCCCATTCATTTGCCCCTTTCATATTTGGTTTACATTGTAGTAGCTCATCCACGGGACATGTGACATTCAATGTGTTCTCATTCACGCGAGAGATGAACCACACGTACAACACTGGTAAACAACATTTCATCTAGGATTAAGAGTCCCATAAACTTCAGCTAGGACAGCGGTGACTGGATTCTCAGAGCGTTCTTTGTATCCCACGAATGCGTTCATTGCGGCATGGTCGACGAAATTCTCAACGTTAGGAAAAAGCATGACACCATAGAGGATAAGAGCCAATACATCCATAAATGTTTCCCACTTTTCCGCTTCAACCAAACGATGCAAATACTGCTCTAGGTATCTCTAAGGAAGGCCTCTCACTTTACCCTTGGTTGTGAACTCACTTTCCAACTGCATAGGGCGTAATTTCATGATTCTTGCTAGTTGCAACACAGGGATATACTGCCTCAGGTAGTTGTATGGAGTTCTTCCCTCAAGAGGTATACCTACGATCTGCTCGAATTCTTCCACTGTTGGCACTAACTGGAAATCCCGAAAAGTGAAACACCTTATTGGTGGATCATAGTATTGAGCTACAATGGTAATTGCTGATGTTTGAACGTCCACCTCTAACAGGCTCAACAAATTCCCATATTCCTCCTTGAATGCATCCTTTTGGGCAATATTCATCTTCTTCACCAGTTCTCTCAGACCATGCATATTACCTTCCTCTACTTCAATGGCTATCCTTCCCTTCAAAAAGCCTGAACTTGAACCCCACTTGACTTCAGATCCCATGTTAATTTCCATTTTATCTCGATGGTTTAGTCACAAATTTATAATTTCCTGACTAGAACCAATTAAAAATGCATGAGAAAAAGAAAGAAAGAAAGGGAAAGAGACGTATAAAAAGATAAAGAAACAAGGTGCTTGCTTTTATTATGTAAAAGTGAGGATTATAAGGCCGCAAACATCTCCCTTTATGCCCTAAATAAAGGTTCGGCGCTTCAGATTGGGGTCCAGTATATGCAATCTCACTAGGATGGTTCCCTAAACCTAGAGGTCAATGGTCACTAGAGCTATGGCCCCCTCCACAGCATCTCCACAACAGTCGAGTAATCAACTAGGTGTGAAGACACAAATGAAAAGAACAGACTCTAGTTGGGGTTCTCACGATAACCAAACAGGCAGTATGGCCCAAGTGGCACCGCTACACAACCCCTCTATTTCTAAACTACACTCAGACCCGGGTATAGGGCCTCACTCAATAGATGCATAATATGTGTGTGTGTGAAGGGAGAATGCAATGCACCCAAACCCTCACTTGCAAAACAACCAAAAAAATTCCTAGGCAGATATAACATGTTTGCTACCCTAGGGATCAATATCCAACAATTATTTCAAACATAAAGAACAAGCAACATAACTCACATGCAATTATTCTAACATCAAACATAGACAAAGAAAAGGGGAAGAAAAACATAAAGCAAAACCACATCGAATTTGCGCGTCTAATTAAACGAATTGACTCTCTAAATTGTCCCCAGTGGAGTCGCCATCTGTCGCAACCGGAAATCGCGACGGGACGACGATTCCAAAAAGAAAACGATTTGGAAAAAGAGATTTTGGAGTCGCCACCATAGTTTATTCTGGAAAACTACGGAAAAACCGTAAAATGATAAGGCAAGGTCTACAAAACCGAATTTTGGGTTCGGGAGTCGGTTACGTGCAGGGAAGGTGTTAGCACCCTACAACGCCTGCCAGAAGGCAGTACCTTTAAATAAATACGCGAGTTTGATGTGGTTTGCAAAATGTTTAACTATCCCAAAAACATAAATATTTTTTTATTTTTTGGGCCCGACAAGGATTGAGCTTGCTCCTACGTATTCTCATTCAAAATGAGAAATCAGGTTTATGTAGTTCTTTGAAAATTTATTGTTATTTGGACAATGATGTTTTGTGTTTGAAGGTTTTTTTTTTGTATAAGGAAGAAAAAGGTTTTCAACACAAGGCCGACAGAATGGTCGCACTTGTGCTTAAACCCTTTAAAACAATTTATGATTTTTTAAAGAGGAAGAAAAAGGTTTTTAGCACAAGGCAGACAGAATGGTCGCACTTGTGCTTAAATCCTTTTAAAACAATTTATGATTTTTTAAAGAGGAAGAAAAAGGTTTTTAGCACAAGGCAGACAGAATGGTCGCCCTTGTGCTTAAACCCTTTAAAATAATTTATGATTTTTGAATATTTACTTAAAAGTAGATAAAACGAAATAAATAAATAAGTAGAAAAATAGAAATAACTAGGAAATAACTAAATAAAATGAAAGTAAAAATAAAAATAAAATAAACAAGTAAATTACTAAATAAAAACAAAGAGTAAAAAAATAAAAATAGAATAAAAATAATGATAAAATAAACTAAAGGGACAAAATGACAAGTAAAATAAAATAAACAAAAATAATCAAATTGGGCCAAAGCCCAAATGGAAGAGGGTGGTAAAAATAAAAAAGAGGGGTGGTAGAAACCTAATTCACTTCTAAAGACGGGTTGGGCCTAAGCCCAATTGGAAAAGGTATGACTTAGGAAAAAAAAGGGGTGCATGCGTGAGGGATAGAGCTTCAGCGGAGGGATTTTTTCTTATTCTCTTTATTTTATTTTATTTTATTCCTTATTATTTTATTTATTTATTTGTTTTTTAAAAAAAAGAAACGGACCCGGCAACCCAAGCCCAATGCCCCATCCTAACCAACCCAGCAACCCAAATCTCCCTCTCTCAAACTTGCCTAGGGTTAAAACCGCACCCCACTGCATCCAGATCAACCACCACTTCTCCGCCGTGTCGTCACGAGCCACTGTCGGACTCGACACCGTCGTGTCCCTAGGCGCACAGCCATGGCAGCCGCCACGCGATAACTCACCTCCGCCGCCATCGTCTTTGCTAAAACGGCCACCGCGATTCGCTTACCCCAAACCATCGCCACCGGTCATGGCCTAGGTCACCGCCAGTCGTCGCCGACCACCTTCACCGCCACGACCAAACCTATCTCTACCCCTAAAAACCCATTTTCACAGCCACTACCGAGGACACCGGTGCACCCTCCACCCTTGGGGGCTCACCGTTTAATTTACGGAGAAAACAGCCATAAAGGCACATCAAGACGATGCTTGGAGATTCAGTGTGATGAGTTTCAGTTCTTGAATCTTTCCATACTTCAAGTGCTTGTTCAAATTTGGCTTAGCCGAGGGGGGGGTTGGATTGACTTGATGTGTGTGTGTGTTTGGACCTGTGTGAGTAACAGAGGGACTGGCGAACCTTGGGAATGTAATGGTTTTGGGTTTTCTGTTACCGTGGTTGAATGTGATGATGAATGTGTATCATTAGAATATAGAATTTTAGATGGCTTCCATGCTAGAGAGGTGAAGAAGATGATGTAGTGAAGTGGTCTTACTGGGTTGGCTTTGTGGAAGAAGGAGATAAATAGGTATTTCGATGAATGTTTGGTACCGTGTGGTGATGATATGATGGGTAGGTTTGAATATGGTGTATGAAGAGGTGCTGACGGTGGGGGAGACCGTGAATGGAGATGGTTGGGATTTATGGAGTTGAAAATGAGTTCTTGTTTTGGGTTGTGGTTGCGGTAATTGATTCAGGGTGTTTGGGCTGGTTTCTCTTTTTGCAAAACAAAGGCGTGTGTTAAAAATCAAGGCTGATGGGGATGTGTATGAGGGATATCGGTTGGAAGGGGAGGAGTGGTGGCTATGTTGTGGCAGAGAGAAGTGTTATGAAAATGGCGAAGGTGATACTCATGAACAACTCAGGGAGGATGGGGTAGTTTTTCTTCGTTTGATTGTTGGCTCTATTGGAAACAGGTGAGGAAACAGAGCATGAGACAATGGGGGATAGTGATGGGGAACAGGGAGGATTCAAGTCATAGGATCATACACATACACAACATAATCGATAAATTCTCCGTAACAGTCATAGCAATAGCGGCAATGCAACAGTAAGATGTTCAAGGGCAAGAACATGAAGTGCAAGGAGGCATTACTTACCTCTTGAAGACTCGATTGCCAATGCCAACCTTGCTTATCCAATAGGTCTCCTCCTCCTCCCTCGGCGGGTTCCAACCAAGTATTACTCTCACGCCTCTTGTGCTTGATGCAGCCAACAACCTCTTTCTGCCTCGTATTCTCTTTGTAAAAGAACTGATGAGAAAAATGCCCCCCTCTCTTTGGGTAGTAAACCCTCTTTTGTTATCATCTTTTTTTTTTTTGGCCAAAGCTCTCCCGACCCTTTTTGTCGTTCTTCCCTCCGCCTTCCTGCTCCACTCCACTCCACTCCTCAGTAACCGTTTTGATCTGCTCTGCCCTTTCCAAAAACGTCTATCCCATGTTCCCTCATACCACTTTGTCTCCCTTTGTCGTTTTGCACACATGGCCTCCCTTCAGCCAAAACGTTTTCTGTGTCTTTTTGTTCTCCTTTTTTTTGTTTCATTTTGTTTTTTTTTTTACTAACTTAATTATATATAAATAAATACAAAACCAAAAATAAGAATTGTGAAAAGAAAAATACAAATAAAAAAAGAAAAAGAAAGTAAGGTAGGAAACGTAGAATAGTAATAATAAAAAAAAATAAAATGAACATAAGAATGCAAAACAGAAAAAAAAAATAAAAAAAATGAATAAATGAAAATTGGGATAAAAACGTAAGACCTAAAACTAATCCGGATGAAATTTGGTATTGACACATTTCTAAGTACTTTTATCTATTTTCCACTTTGCTTCTCAACAAGGGCGTTGAATTTTTTTAATAGTCCGAATGACTTTGTCTTTAAGAGATAAACCCATGTCATTCTAGAGAAGTCATCAATGAAAAGGATGAAATACATGTTGTTGTGATGTGAAGGAGTTCTCATGAGTCTGTAAACATCGATATGATAATCAACTCTAATAAGTCTTTTGCTCTCCATGCTTTATTTGTCGAGAATGGTAATCAATGTTGTTTTCCATGGAGACATCCTTTGCATGATTCATTATTCTCCTTCAAGCATGAAAGATCTCTCATCATATTTTTCTGATATAGAAGCTTTAAGGCATGTGTGTTGAAGTGGCCAAATCTCCTATGCCAAAGTCATGAGTCATCAACTTCTACCTTCATGACAATATTAGTTCCAGGTTTGAAGCTTATAGGAAAGCTTCTATTTCTCTTCTCCATTTTTGCCAATTTCTATCATTTTAATGTCATAATTTTGAATGTATCTTTCTCAAAATGAAGAGAATATCCATTTTCCATCATTTGGCCAATACATAAAATATTTTCTTTAAGATTTGGAACTAGTAAAACGTCATTGATGAATTTTTGTCTTAAAATTTAATAAAATATTTTCTTGGATTTATGCAAGACATAAATTTAATAACTTGAAAACCTATTTTTCTATTAATGTCTAAAAATAATATAAAATAAAAAATTATTAAAAATTAAATATTCATAATTAATAGTAAATTAAATATTTTATTACATATATAAGAAAATATCGCTGATAAAAAACAGATATAAGATAATATATTTAAAACAGTGTTAATACGAAGTAATAGGCTTAGTGTTGGATAAAAATATTTATTAAACTTTATTTAGTATTACTACATAAAGATTTTATATTGAAACTAGTATATATATAGTCATAAAATAATCAATTAAATAGGTATTAATTTATGAAAGAAAGAAATTAATCAACTCAACAACAACGTAGATCATGGCATATGGATTATCATATAATTATAAATATTAGTTCAATTTTAAATGCATTCATCAGTTTTGTGAAACAAGAACGTTTAAAAGACAACAATAAATAAATAAATAAATAAATATATAAATATATATATATATATATATATATATATATATATATATATATATATATATATATATATATATATATATATATATATTGAAAATTTGTCTGTCCAAGATTCTACTCGGTGGAGGTTGGTCTCTGTTTTAAGTCAAGTCAACTTTTAGCCTATCTTTTACGTTTAAGTAATTAATGTAATATATAATCATATATAATATGTATAAATATTTATTATATAATGAAAATTATTATAAATAAATTACACGATAATTAAAATTTATTATAATAGTTTAAAATTTTAGATTTAATGGTTTATATTGATGTAATTTGTTTTAATTATAAAATAATTATTCAGTTAGTCTTCATTTGTTTTAATAAGTATTAATAGTTTGGTTAATATATAAATTTTATAGAACTAAAATTAATAATAAATAAATATTTTTGTAACGAATGATTCTTTTGTTATACTCAGAGACGTGAAAAGATTTAGTTTGATGTAGTTTAGTGAATTTAGAGAAGAGATCAGGTTCAAAATCCGACCTAGAAGTATGACTTTATATTTGAACCAATAATCGAGTTATCTGATCTCTTTAAGATAAGATAAATTTTGGATCGGACTGAATATGATAATAAAAGTGTGACGTTTGAGTTGAGTTGACGTGAAGTCGTCTTATTTAAATATTATTATGCATTGGAATTATTTATGAAATGAAGAGGAAATGGAAGAGTGTGTTTCCTCAGCTTTCCTCCTATTTAAGGGATGGAGAGGAAGTTGTTGACGCAATGTATTGGAGAAAAATGAAGAGTATGAGAGTGTGTTTTCTCATTTTCCTTTTATTGGAAACAATGTGCTGTGAAGGATGTTGGACAGAAGAGAAACAAGCACTTTTGGGCCTACATTCCCTTTCCTACGATCATTTTTCCTCATGGAATGTTTACACAGATTGTTGTGAATGGCAAGGAGTGTACTGCAACTCCTCCACAGGGAGAATATTCGATCTTTCTTTTGAGGGCTGGAAGTCAACACAACAATATATAAATTACTCTGATTTTTCTGTCTTCAAAGATTTGAAATACCTCTTCTTGCCATCTAATATAGTTGGTTGTGTTGGGGATGCAGGTATTATTCATTCCTATAAGTCTATTGCTATTTGCTTACTCAAAACTATAAATCTATGTGTTATGTTTTATGGAATATTCATTATTTCAACTTTCTTTTATATACTTTTCAGCGTTATTGCCAAATCTCCAGCTCCTTAGCTTGAGGAATAACTATCTGGATAATGCTACCACCATTCTATCTTGTTTGGATGGCCTTCCATCTCTTAAGTGTCTTTATTTAAGTGACAATAAGTTCAGTACATCTTCATTAAACCACGGTGAGTACCAATTTTTTTATTTATTTAAAGAGATGATAACAATATTATTTTTTATTATCACCAAGATCTTCTATTTTTTTATACTATATATATTTTTGTTCACATTTGTTGGGTTCTTTGACAACTTTTGGTGCATATATGTAAGTTTTTGAAAGTGTGTCACCAAAGCTGCGTAGTAATCTGGAGGTCCTTGACATAAGCTGTAACTATTTGACTAATGACATCTTGCCATCCCTTGAGGGATTCACATCTTTAAAGGAATTGTATTTGGCTGGTAATGAATTGGACTCAGATTTTAACTTTAAAGGTAACTTAAAGCTCGAAAGTTGTTAACATAGGCTGTTTTCTTATTGAATGTTGAACGTGTGACTTTATAAGCAATTTTTGTACTAGTAATATATTCTTGTTTGCAGGTTTATGGTCAAAATTGAGGAATCTTGAGGTCCTTGACTTCAGCTACAGCCAAACTGATATTGGCTCTGCTCTCAGTGAACTCTCATCCCTCAAGTCTTTATATTTGGGAAACAGTGAATTGAGTTGGAGATCAATTTATAGTAAGCCTCATATTACAAATTTTCATGGTTTGTTTTTTTATTAGAAAGTATATCTAACAGCCTATAAATTGTTAGATATTTCAAAATTGAGTTCTTTGGAGGTCCTTGACTTAAGCTGGAGCTACTTGAACGAGTCTGAGAATATATTGGGGTCATTGAAAGGTTAGTTGTGATTAGTAGTTGATAGTATTTTTATATATAAAGTATATATCACTCTACTTCAACAAGCATACTCTTCTTTACTAATAAGTTTATGCTTTCAACTTTGTTTTTTTTACCAGAAAATAATATATTTAAATGGCCAACCACGTTACAACAGCTAAGCCTTTCTGGAAACAGTCTAAGCAATACATTTCTTTCGTCTCTGAGGGAGCTTCCACATCTCCAGTACATTGATCTAAGCGAAAACCAATTTGAAGGAGCGCTAGATATAAGCGGTCAATATTTGTATCCATTATTTTTTTACAACATTAAAAAAAATATAGTGATTACCAATAATTTGATGCTTTTAGTTTTGTTTTATTCTAACCACATATTTCCATTTTGTTTTTATCAGAGAACGAGACATTTAAATGGCCAACCAATTTACAACGTCTACACTTGAGTTCAAACAGTTTGAACAACAGCTTTCTTTCATCTCTGAGGGATCTTCTTCATCTCCAATATCTTGATTTAAGCTACAATAAGTTAGAAGGAACGTTAGATATAAGCGGTCAGTATTTTCATCCTTTACTTTATTACAAGATATTATAATTGACGTAAAACACAAGAAAACCCAAACTAAGAATAATAAAACAAGGATCATATTTCACATAAAGTAGACTAAACATCTTAATCATGTCAATGACGTAGACTGGATTATTTATATATGGTATTAATGTCTAGCTATAACGATTCATGCACTTGATGGCCTTTACTACTTTGCATAGTTATTGCCAATGAATTTTACCCTACCACACTCACAATGTTAGTTTGTACCGCGTCTTATGTCATATCAGAAACACTTAGACTAAGACATTTTACTACTCTCACCACATGTATCACTCCTCTCTAATTAAGAATGAATAATCATTAGAATGTCAAGATAACTCCCAAGACTAAGCTCCTTACATTCATACCAATAATACCAGTAGTAATAACCATTAAGAATTCTCCTTAGAACTCTTACAAACCTCACATCCATCCAATCATATGTTCCAAACCATACCACAGATCATAACACAAACCATCATATCATTTAAAACCATGCACATAAGAGAAAAGAAGTTAAAATCCCCAAAAAGACTCAAATCCACTCAGTCAACGCCAAAAACAAGGTTTCTAGCGAGCACAGGCTCGCTCAACTAGCACCTCCACTCACCTAACAAGAGTCAAAATAGTGAGCTCTACAAGCCCAGCAAGTTGGCTCTCCTAACTGAAACCCACTGCTAGGACCCTTAAACTTGCCCAACAAACCAACTCACTTGCTCCACAAGCCCAGCAAGCTGGCTCGCTTAACCTCTAAAATCCACTGCCAAAACCCTCTAAAATGCACCCAACGAGTCTCCCTGGCTCGCCTAGCCACTATGCATAATTCTACAGCACCAAAATTTGTAGAATTTGCACCCCTCGATCCCTCATGACCTACCTTATGCACTTTTACCAACTTCTACCACTTCTAGATGAAGTTCTAAGCTATAATGGACCTAACCAAATGTATATGAACTAACTCAATCTAGTTTTAAACTCGTTTTACAACAAAATTCCAACTCAAATTAACCAAAACCCTACTTTAGAGACCATAATTCAAGTCTACAAGTTTTAGCTCTTAACCAAACTACTTAGGAGTCTGAACAAATCACCAATGACTCAAGGACAGACCCTAAACACTCAAACCTACTTGAAACCTACCAAATCAAAATCTCACTCTCCAAAACCCATAAATTAATCCTAAAAACATTCCTAAACCATCTTCTTTACTCCTACTCACTTCTATCACAAAATTTATCAACTCAAGCTATATATAAGTTTTATTTGACCCTACAATATGTCCCACATTGTTGTTTATCCATTTAGACCCTCACTTCTAAAAGTCATTTATCAAAACCTCCCTTTTTCTCTATAAATAGTTCATAACTCAGCCCGTATAATTTCTTTTAAACAAATTAACCAAATTCATCACCAAAAATCTCACAACAACAACAACAACATTCAAGTCAATAATCACATTTAACAAGAATCATTCAACCAAATTCAATTATTCAAACACAATTACTATTAACATACTCATTTCAAGCACACATTTCAATATGCATTCAACTCAATTACTAATAACTATCATTTCATACTTCATAACTCAAATTAAAAGAAAACACCAGTTTCCCTTACCTTAAGGAGAACTACCACAACTTTAAACAACTCACCAACCTTGCTTTTAATTCAAGGAATACTAGAAATGCCTACAGAACAAAAAATTGTGATAAAAAAGAGTTCTTAGGAACTTCTGATCAACAAGAAACTAGAAAAAGAGACCAAAAGACACATGGGAGAAGGAATAACTATGCATGATGCCAACCTAAGAGTAAAAGGAGAAAGGAGTCGAACTTACTTGCTCTAGACTAGAAACTAATCGATAGATGTTGGAGAATGCACTGATTTGATATTCTAAGCACTTCCTAATCGTCAAACAAATGATCAATGAGTTAGAATTTGTAGAGAGAAGGAAGATGGAACTTAGGGAAAGAGTTCTAGAGAGATGGTGAATGTTTTAGATAATGAGATGAGATTATAAAATTCTTTTTATATTATTGAATTATTTAACTTTAAAATATTCGATCTCATTATTTTAAAACACTTATCAACTCTAGTACTCTCACTAGTGCATAAAGGGTTTTAAACGTATGTTATTTTGAGCTTTTAACGTCCGATCCAAACCCGACGTCTTTGTAGGTGTGTTAATCAGACGTCGTACTAGATATACAAGACGTCTATATAGACGTCGAATGTGTATACAACAGACGTTTATATACATGTCGGATGTGTATACAACAGATGTCCATATCCGACGTCTATAGGCCCTGAAACGTTTTGTCCATTGTAACTCATTGGACGTTTGTTTGTACACTGATTACTAATAATTTGATGCTTTTAGTTTTGTTTTATTCTAACCACATATTTCCATTTTGTTTTTATTAGAGAATGATACATTTAAATGGCCAACCAATTTACAATGTCTAGAATTGAGTTCAAACAGTTTGAACAACAGATTTCTTTCATCTCTGAGGGGTCTTCCTCATCTTCAATATCTTGATTTAAGCTACAATAAGTTAGAAGGAACGTTATATATAAGCGGTCAGTACTTTCATCCTTTACTTTATTATAACATTAAAAAAATATAGTAATTATAGATAAATTAATGCTTTCAGTTTTGTTTTCATAAGAGAATGACAGGTTTCATTGGCCAACCAATTTACAAGAACTAATCCTCCGAGGTAACATTTTGAGCAACAAATTTGTCTCATCTCTGAGTGGACTTCCACATCTACATTATCTTGATTTAAGCCAAAATCAATTTGAAGGAACACTAGATATAAGTGGTTAGTATTTTTTTTTCGATTATTTTAGGTCATTCATTTATTCTAATGTTTTAGAATTAAGAATTAATTATTCATATACTTTACATAAGGGTACCACATTATAGATATATTAGGGTAAATTAATAGACATCCATATCAATAGAAATATACTTTATATTCATGTAAAACATATTCTTTTTACATCATAACAATTACATTTTCACACCAAAGAACTTGCACAAAAAATTAATATTCAATTACTTTCATTCAAAAGGTCTCTTGTCAATAAAGGTATCTTATGTGTATATAGACCTATGTTCATCTCTTATTTTTTCTGATGTGGGACTTTTTTTGTACCCAACAATTTCACATAAAATAGACTAAACATCTTAATCATGTCAATGACGTAGACTGGACTATTCAGATATGGTATTAATGTCAGGCTATAACGAGTCATGAACTTGTAATGACCTTTACTACTTTGCATAGTCATTGCCAGTGGACTTTACCCTACCATACTCACAAGGTTAGTTTGTACCACGTCTTAGCCATATTAGAAGCATCTAGACTAAGACATTCTACTACTCTAACCACATGTATCACTCATCTCTAGTTGAGAATGAATAATCATTAGAGTGTCAAGATGACTCCCAAGACTAAGTTCCTTACATTCATACCAATAATACTCCGATACAACCATTAAGAATTCTCCTTGGATTTCTTACAAACCTCACATCATGTTCCAAACCATACCACAAATCATAACACAAACCATCATATCATTTAAAACCATGCACATAAGAGAAGAGAAGTTAAAACACCCAAAAAAACTCATATCCACTCAGTTAGCGCTAAAAACAAGGTTTCCAGCGAGCACAGGCTCGCTTAACTAGCAACCTCCACTCACCCAACAGGAGTCAAAATAGTGAGCTCTACAAGCCCAGCAAGTTGGCTCGCCTAGCAACTGAAACCCACTACTAGGACCCTCAAATACTCACCTAACAAGCCAACTCACTCGCTCCACAAGCCCAGTGAGCTGGCTCGCTTAACCTCTAAAACTCACTGCCAAAACCCTCTAAAATACAACCAACGAGTATCCCTGGCTCGCCTAGCCACTTTGCATAATTCCACAGCACCAAAATTTGTAAAATCTGCATCCCTCAACTCCTCATGACCTACCTTATGCACTTTTACCAACTTCTACCACTTCTAGATGAAGTTCTAAGACCTAACCAAATGCATATGAACTAACTCAATCTAGTTTTAAACTCATTTTACAACAAAATTCCAACTCAAATTAACCAAAGCCCCACTTTAGAGACCATAATTCAAGTCTACAAGTCTTAGCTCATACCAAACCACTTAAGAGTCTGAACAAGTCACCAATGACTCAAGGACAAACCCCAAACACTCAAACCTACTTGAAACCTACCAAATCAAAATCTTACTCTCCAAAACCCATAAATTAAGCCTAAAAACATTCTTAAACCATCTTATTTACTCCTACTCACTTCTATCACAAATTTTTATCATCTCAAGCTATCAATAAGTTTTATTTGACCCTAGAATATGTCCACATTGTTGTTTATCTACTTAGACTCTCACTTCTAAAAGTAATTTATCAAAACCTCCATTTTTTGCTAAAAATAGTTCATAACTCAACCCGTATAATTTCTTTTCAACAAATTAACCAAATTCATCACCAAAAATCTCACAACAACAACATTCAAGTCAATAATCACATTTAACCATAACCATTCAACCAAATTCAATTATTCAAACACAATTACTATTAACATACTTCTTTCAAGCATACAATTCAACATGCATTCAACTCAATTACTAATAACTATGACTTCATACTTCATAACTCAAATTAAAAGAAAACACTAGCTTCCTTTACCTTAAGGAGAACTACCATAGCTCTAAACAACTCACCAACCTTGCTTCTAACTCAAGGAATCCTAGGAATGCCTATAGAACAAAAAATTATGATCAAAGAAAGTTCTTAGAACTTCTTATCAACAAGAAACTAAAATGAGACCAAAAAACACATGGGAGAAGGAATAACTATGCATGATGTCAACCTAAGAGCAAAAGGAAAAAAAAAATCGAACTTACTTGCTTTAGACTAGAAACTGATCGATAGATGTTGGAGATGCACTGATGTGATATCCTAAGCACTTCCTAATCGTCAAACCTATGTTGTAGAGCTACAATGTTTTGTTGTTGTATGGTTGTGATTAATGACTTCATCAATCTCGTAGAGTTAGATCCATCCATACGTGCAGATGAGGGAGAAGGAGACCTAGATGTCATCTTCCGAATACGCAAGGATAAAGAATCAACAGTCTAACTTAGGGAAGTAAGAACACTATTTTAATAGAACGCTGAGTACAGCTAGAAGCCGAATCAGCATAGATAAGTTATAACGAAAGCTTGACCGTAATGACCGAACGGTAACAATTAAAAGGAGATTCGGCCATAAAGGATCTGTGTAAGATTGAACAATTTACAGAAGAGTCCAAACATAGGTTGAGTATAGTGAAGCTGAGACAATATGTTTAAAGACAAAATTGAATTTACTAGACCAAACGGTAACCAATAGAGAACGTTCAGTCACGAAGTATTTGAGTAAGACCGAACAGTTTCTACGAAACCGAACAGTTTCTACGAAACCGAACGTTATGAAAATAGGATTAATAGAAGAGTCTAATTACATTCAATGTTGAGAAAGGAGGTTGTCTCAGGTAAAAGTCATGAGTGTGCACCCTCATTACTTCTATCAAGACATTCTCTGTTCTCAAAACTTTTAGTTATATCTTAAAGTTTGACCATCTAGACTTGGAGAAAATGGTATGACATACCACTTAGACTCATTTTTCCACAGGAAAGACATGACAAACTTGCAACACACAGGTCATCCTAAGGACAAAAACTGCTCTGATACCACAAATGTAACATCCCAAAATATGTGTATAATTCATATCAAGTGGAATGCAACATATTATAATAATAGAAAGCAGTTAAGAGTAGTAGCAGATGAAGTGTATATAATACAGTCATCCAAAATATGATATAAGCTCTACATATCAGCATAGAGTCTTTCAAAAGGGAAAGGAGTAAAGAAGACTAAGTTATACACAATGAAAGAACTGAGCTACACTACTCTGCAGCATCAGCAGTATCAGGAACATCTGGAACGTCTAGTAGCAGCTCTAGTGGGGCCTCTGAAACTTCTGCTCACATCCAATTAGGATGATCATTGCAAAAGAAAACAAGCACAAACAAGACAGACAACAAACAAAGCAAGGGTAAGCTAGAATTCAAAAGAATACAAATCAATTTAAATTACACAAAGTAAAAGAGACATACAAGCAATTGCAATCATAGAAGGACAACTTTAATAGATTATGAGTTATAGTTTTATTAGATAGTGTTAGACTTAGACTCGTCCGGACCCGGAATGAATATCGAGCTATGGCGGGTTATGCACTTGTGGTGGCCTCTACTACTTTGCAAAGCCATTGCCAATGGGTTTCACCCTACCACACACAAGGTTAGTCCGTTATCACTCACCTTGGCCCGTATGCAATGGAGACAACCAAGACTAGGACCCCCTACTGCTTTTCACCACGTGAACTAATCTTCTTTAAGTGAGATTGGATAGTCATTAGAGCTTTAAGGGCAACCCCCAAGACTGAGCTACCTATATTCATTCCAGAACTTAATTTGATCTCACCTAGAGATGTACTTAAATCACAATACATTCCACACTAACTTTACTTACTTTCATACTTTTGATTTCAACCCATGAATGTTTTATATTAGTGTAGTTTCTTACAGAATTAAGCATGAATCAATCTCATAATACTGGAAGTAATCATACAAATAAACAAGAAAAGATACCTAGATCATCACACAAGAAAGGAAGAGAAAACAAGAATTACATATTTTCATAAAAACATCACTTTTAATACAAATATCTTTATAATATTAAATTATCACTACTTAGGTAATTCAAATAGCTTGGAAACCCTCACCAATGGTTCCGGAAGGGTCAAAAACCCCCAGAACGACCTAAAGAACGTCTAAAACGGACGTCCGGAACCCCCCAAACTATCAAGAATAAAAGCAACAGTAGAAACTTGCGCCCAGCGCCATTTAGGGGCGCCCGGGCGCCAGAATTCTGGAAAACGTCAAGTTGAAGGGCGCCCAGCGCCCTTTTTGGGGCGCCCAGGCGTGAAATCTGCAGAATTTCTGTAGATTTTGAGAACTCACCCACTCAAAATTTATTTTAGGACATTTGGTGTACTTTGAACACTTCTAATTCGAAGTATAGATGAAATCTAACTTGTCTAAAGGTTCGGTTCTAATCCTAACACTAATCTCTAGTGTCTATGCAAACAATTTGGATCAAATTACACTCTTTCACTCACTTAGGATCTAAAATTGGGTCTTACCAGTTAGAAACTGTTTTAGGTCAGTTTGAAGCTCCTAATAAGACAAAAATGACTTGACTAAGTTGTGCTAATGGTTTAAATCCACTCCCAACCCCTAACCCACAAAATCACCCCTCCACTTCCCTAAAATTGACTTGACTACTATATTTAACATTTACCATTTCACTAACTATATGCATTAATGAAACTTCACTCCTTCAACATTCAAATTCATCTTATAAAATTATGCATACAAATTCCTAATTCATCCAATGCTCAATTACATCATTCACAATTATGAAACATACATTCCAGAACAAGCATTCCTCAATTTACTAAAAGAGTGACTTAATCTACTACAATTTTTCACATGCATCATCTCAAGAACTTATACAACAAATTCAACATAACAAACCAACATGCTACAAACAGAAATTGAATATAGCTTCCCTTATCTCTAACCAAATAGTCGAGTTCACAGGAACTCCTAAACACTTAAGTGCACCTCAAGGAAAACTAGAATCACCTGCAGATTGTAATTTGGTGATGGAAAACAGTTCTTAGACTTCAAGTGGGTCAATAATTTGAGGAAAGAGCTGTGAGACATATGAAAGAACAGAAACCTTGCATGCTCACAGTTCATAGAGCACAGAGAAAAGGGAAAATGCTTACCGGGAGAAGAACACCAAAATTGATCGGTGAAAACCGAAGTTCTCGACGCCCATAGCACTTATACGCCACCTGATTGAGGAAGAATGGATTCAATGTTGAGGAAAAGAGGAGAGAAGGTGGAGAAGAAGAAGAAGAAGCTTGAGTAGATGAAACTGTTGTTCAGAGAATGGGCTGAAGCTTGAACATAGATTTTATAAAATCTCATTTTATTAATAAAACTTGGCCCTATAATCTGGCGACACATATTCACTTACAAGTCTACTATTTTTCAGTCTTTACAATCGATACTTATTTATTCAGAATAAGAAAAGCTTATATATATTGCGTTTCCACTTTATTTGACTATATTTTTATTATATTTGGATTATTCATCTTTTATTATGTTTCTATTTTATTTAAATGTTTGTGTTATGTTTTATTTTGGTTTGAATTATGTTTGATTCAATTCGATGAATTATGTTTGAATAAATTTATTTTTTATTTTGACTTATGTTTAAATTTAGTTTAAATTATTATATATGATGAAATAATATTGTATTAGAAATTATACAGTGCAAAGAGATAAATAATATTGAATGTGTGAATAAGTTTTTCGTACTAATTAATTACTCTCGAAATTGGTTTTGCAAGGAGATAATGTATGTGAATTTCTACACATATGTAATAGGAAAAATTTCTTTTAACAATATTTTCTTTGATAATTTTTTGACAACAAATACGTGGTAGTTTGTTATTGGTCCATTTTAAGTATTTTTTTAAATATAAATTTGAATAAACCAATAAAATACGTGTCTTATTGTAAAAAGAATTGTTAAAAAAAATTGTTAAAATATATATTAGCGATTAATGTATCCAATGTTAGTTTATATCCAACTATGACCTCCATCTCGGGAATAATGAACACAAACTTCTATCAGCAAGTAATTTTCCTACATATGAGAGATTGTAAATGTTTGAATTACTCACTCATGACACATACGCATGAAAGTTTATCCAAAATTTACCGGTGCTAATGTTGAAAGTAGCATATAGATTAGAAATTAATTTAATTTTTTTTTTAATATGTAGGTGAGTCTAAATCTATTTTACAAGTTTATTTTTTAATATTAAATTAGATTTTTAAGTTTACTTTTCAAGGATCATATTTATTAGTTAAAATCTATCTTATTAAAATTTGATGTTAAATATGTTTATTATTTATTCATTATTGGATCACTAATTATCTAGTCCTATACTTAATATGTATATATATATATCAATATTAAAGTGTATAATATCAATTTATAATATAAATATAAATAAATCTTACTTTATAAGTGAATTTTATAAAATTGAATTTTATTTAAAGTTCAATTTTTTGCATTTATAATGATGGTTATCATCAATGTGTTTTTCAATGGTTATTTGTCAAGTCTTTGTTTGTTTACCAAATACTTAGTATAAAAGTATTGGAACTCTTTTATGAGATATCATATTTGTTATCTAACTATCATTTTTATCTATTTTTTCTATGATAGTAGAGATAGTAAAAGATGAATTTACATTCGTTTCTTTCATTAAAAATATTCAACTTTTAAAGGTAAAACTTACACTAGCTTTTGGAAGAAAAAAAATACTTTCGGTTATTTGAAAGTTAACTAGTTTTGTGATATTTGTAAGTAAAGAAAAATAACTCTTCACTTTGTTGATTTTTTTTAATTCTTAATTTATTTTTTGCAGGATTGTTGACTTTATCCAATTTGACGCTTCTTTCTCTAAGCAATAATAATATCCACAATTTTGTGGCCTATCAAGGTATTAAAGAAAACTGGTTTAATTTATTGTTTAGTGACAATATTAGATAAATTCATAATAATAACACATTGTTGAATCCCATAATTCATCAAAGTTCATATATTTACTTTTGTACAAAATATATTTGTCACCTTCTTTTATATATATATATATATATATATATATATATATATATATATATATATATATATATATATATATAATCTATCTAATTTAACCTAGTTAAAGTTTATTTACTTTCTTTTAATTCAATTTATGTATATTTCAGGTACAAAAAGTCTCAGCAGATTGGATTTTCTTGATTTAGATTTGAATATGATAGATGGAAACAAACTAAGAGAGTCGTTACGAACTTTATCATTATCCATTAGAGAGCTTTCTATATCTTACAATAACTTGACAGGAACAATTGTAGCTGAAGGTATTAATATTTATGATTTTCACAAAGATAATTTATTTCATTGTTGTTACATTAAGATTTATATTTTTTTTTCTACTATGCAGATTTTCATGATTTAAGTAATCTACAACAATTGACATTGGATGGGAATATTAACATGAAGAATAAATTTTTTGAAAGTATTGGAAACTTGACATCCTTAAAAACTTTGTCTGTTTCATACTGTCATATAAATGACACTCTTCCCACAGCTGGTAATTATATTATTATTTAATATTATTCATGAAATACATGTTTTATACAATGTTTATACTTTTCTTATTATAACCTTTTTATAATGTTTTCTTCTTTCTTCAAATTTTCATTCAGATTGGTATAAGATGAATAAGTTGGAAGAGTTAAATCTAGAAGACAATGGATTTGAAGGATATTTTCCAAGTTCATTTGTTAACATGACATCTCTTCGGAAATTGGAAATTTCTCAAAATAACTTCATTGGAAGGTTTGACTCTACCATTGCAACACTTACATCACTTGAACATTTTGGTTTTATAGAAAACCAATTTGAAGTTCCTATTTCCTTTTTGCCATTTGCCAATCACTCAAACCTTAAAGTCATCTTAGGTGAAGGCAATAAAATCATATTGGACTCACAATACAATTTGCACACTTATGTTCCAAAATTTCAATTAAGTATGCTTAGCTTGTCTTCAAACATTGAGACTAGTCCTCTTCGGCTCCCCAGATTTCTTCTTTATCAAAAAGATTTAATTACACTAGATTTCAGTGATTTGAAGTTGGAAACAAGGTTTCCTCATTGGTTATTGGAAAACAACACAAAAATGAGTAAAGTTATTTTTAGAAATTGTTCTTTGACTGGTACTATGCAATTACCATTGCATCCCCTTTTTGAGTTACAGAGAATTGATGTGTCTGACAATACCATAATTGGTAAAATTCCAAGCAAGAATATAAGTTCAGTCTATCCATATTTGGAATATTTAAACATGTCCAGAAACTACTTCCAAGGTTCAATTCCTCATGAGTTTAACCAAATGAAGTATTTGTTTGAGTTGGATCTTTCAAACAACCAATTGTCTGGAGAAGTATCAGATGAAATATTTGAAGCTGCACAAGAACTCGTTTTGTTGATACTTTCAAATAATAAGTTTGAGGGGCCCATCTTTACAATACCCGCTAGTTTGGAGTCATTATCATTGAATGATAATAACTTCAGTGGTGAACTTCCTAGAAACATTTTTAACACATCCATTGTTTCATTGGACGTAAGCAATAATCATTTTGTAGGAAAGATTCCAAGCCTTTTGACAAATTTTTCAAGATTAGCGGAACTTCGTATGTCTAATAACCACTTTGAAGGGTTTATTCCATCAGAATTGACACAGCTTGAAGATCTAAGATATTTAGATCTCTCCCAAAATAATTTGATTGGTCTTGTACCATCATTTTTAAATTCTTCTGTGAAATATATCCATTTGAGCAATAATCATTTAACACGATTGTCCAAAAGGATGTTCAATGAAAGCTCCCATTTAGTGATGTTAGATCTTAACTATAATGAAATATCTGGCAACATTCAAGATATGATGCAAGACCTTAGTTACACAAAGTTGAATTTTCTCCTTTTAAAAGGTAATCACATTAATGGGGATATACCTAAGCAATTATGTGAGTTGATAGATTTAACCATGTTAGATCTTTCAGACAATGAGTTTTCTGGAGAAATTCCCCATTGCTTGGGGACAATGCCTTTTGATAATACAAACCTTGATCCATTATTAAAAGCATCAAAGGGAAGCTTCTTTGTTGAAGAATATGGTCAAGCACCATTACCATCAGAGCATAAGAAAGAGAAAGCAAGTTTCACTTCAAAGAGAAGTACTTATATTTACACCGGAAGCATCCTTGGTTACATGTCTGGAATTGATTTATCCCTAAATAAATTAAAAGGAAATATTCCAAACGAGCTTGGAAACTTGACAAGAATCCGAGCATTGAACTTGTCTCATAATGATTTGATTGGACAAATTCCAGATTCTTTCTCAAATTTGGTGCAAACAGAGAGTTTAGATCTTTCTTTTAACAAGTTGAATGGTCAAATTCCTCCTAAGCTAAATATCCTAACCTCACTTGAAGTATTAAGTGTGGCACACAACAATTTATCAGGCCCAATACCTGAATGGACAAACCAATTTGCCACATTTGATGAAAATAGCTATGAAGGGAACCCATTCCTTTGTGGACCTCCACTAAAGAGTTGCAATCCATCTTCTACAACTATTTCAAATGACTCAAATACTGACAAAGACAATGGTAGTTTTGTGGACATGTATGTCTTTTGTGTGAGCTTTGTTGTATCATACACATTAGCATTGTTAGCAACCACTGGAGCTCTATACATCAATCCTTACTGGAGGCAAGCATGGTTTTACTACTTGGAATTGCTTAGTTTAAATGGTTACTACTTTATTGTGGATAATTTTTGTAGATTTTGTAATGTGTGAAATATGTAACATGTACCTTATATCCCTAGAATGTCTATTTTAAAGTGATTAAATAAAGTAAATCATGCAAGTGTTTCTAATTCAAGTTAAAATATGTATATACCAAATAAACCATAACTCCATGTATTTCTAATTTAAATGAACCCTAGCTTTAACCAAAAAATTCATCAAATTTCAACATATATGAACTGAACTTAATTGAACGAATGGAAGATGTTAACTTCTTACATGGAAATATCTTCTATTCAAGAAACACAATTTTGGTATCAAAAACATCCCAAACAAACGAATAAATCTCAAAAAGCTTTAACATATCCAATGAAAACTTCTATTATTTTATATTAATATAATTTTCCTATGTGCTTAATTAATTCAGGTAGATGTAGGATAAAACTCCCACAAATTATAAAAAAAAAAGTGAAAGTCATATGATCATTAATTTGAGATATGAACTTACTCGTATCAAGATTATGATTACCTTAGCTTGATTTATTATTCTACACTGACTACATAAAGATGAGACTCAATCATTAAAAAAGATGAATGATTAATCTTGAATTATAGAAAAGTGTATATAATTTTTGAGAAATGAATTCTTAGATTAAATGAAGAATATATTTTTTATAATAATTTCTTGAAGAATATATTCATTGTTCATTTAATTTAAAACTACATTTCTTAACCTTAATAAATTGGGCCTTAGAGTTCATATGTCATGCACCATAAACATTGATTCTTGTTACCAGTAATGCACCTTAGACACAAGCATAGATAGATGAAAAATTAGGTTAGGTCTAAACTTGTTCCTATTTAAAGCATTGGAAAAAAAATTAAAATAGGAAATGACATTGGAAACCTCATGTAGTATAGTTTAAGATCTATAATAAGCTTAGAAAATTTGGGATTAAGGAAGTAACAAGTTGTTTGTTTAGATAATTGATTTCACTTGCAATAATTTTACTTTGAACAATTCTCTGGTTGGAAGTCAAACTTATGACCATGATTTTGATATCGATTGTTGAATCCAATGTTTACCATAGGCTAAAAGCTATAACTAACAGCCACATACAACATACTTATCCTTGAATGGAAATTTGAAGAATTATTTGAAGAAGTTGAATAATGAAGATGAGACTCAATCATTAAAAAAGATTAATGATTAATCTTGAATTATAGAAAGTGTATATAATCTTTGAGAAATGAATTCTTAGATTAAATGAAGAATTTTTTTTTTATAATAATTTCTTGAAGAATATATTCATTGTTCATTTAATTTAAAACTACATTTCTTAACCTTAATAAATTGGGCCTTAGAGTTCATATGTCATGCACCATAAACATTGATTCTTGTTACCAGTAATGCACCTTAGACACAAGCATAGATAGATGAAAAATTAGGTTAGGTCTAAACTTGTTCTTATTTAAAGCATTGGAAAAAAAAAATTAAAATAGGAAATGACATTGGAAACCTCGTGTAGTATAGTTTAAGATCTATAATAAGCTTAGAAAATTTGGGATTAAGGAAGTAACAAGTTGTTTGTTTAGATAATTGATTTCACTTGCAATAATTTTACTTTGAACAATTCTCTGGTTGGAAGTCAAACTTATGACCATGATTTTGATATCGATTGTTGAATCGAATGTTTACCATAGGCTAAAAGCTATAACTAACAGCCACATACAACATACTTATCCTTGAGTGAGAATTTGAAGAATTCTTTGAAGAAGTTGAATAATGAAGTGTATGGATGTATGAAAATGACAAAGCCATACATCAAATTCCTACATATGGAGCAATCCAAATTATGTCTATTTGGACCACATTGGTTACTATTTATCGTTCCATTACTATTTATTATATTATTATTATACTTTCCAACTAAATATTATTCTAATAGGAACATAGGTCCACGGTCCATATTGATCTTATAAGTTCAACTAGTATCTCAAGAGAATACTCAATCCATAACACTCATTATTATTTATATATCATAATTCTCTTGTTGACTTTAACGTCGAAGAATCTTTGTAGGTGAATCTTCCCCTCTCATCAATGAGAAAATCCTCTTTAAACTAAAAGATCGATCAAAACAGAATTAGGATCATATTACCTCTCCACAAAGTTCACACTCAAGATCCAAATAAAAACACATATAATCTTGTATAAATAGAGTGGGAAGTACTTGTGGTCTTCATATAAGAAACACCAAACTAACATGGTCTAAGTTAAGATTTTCCCTATATAAAGATATTTTTATTTGAAAGAAAGTAATGGAATTGATTTTTGCTCTTAAATTTCTATAAATCATTACGTCGAATCTTGTGGCTAGCATGGACTTGTTTGCTGTGCATATTTGGTTTCTTCCCTTTCGTGGTGATGGTTGTCAATGATGGTGGATAGATTGTTTGTTAATGGTGTGCAAACATTTCTGGGTGGGTGCGCATGGAAATTTGTTTATTTTGTAACACGTTGACTATTATATTATAAATTATTATTTGATTAAAAATTATAATTATTTTTTTACAATAAAATTTCATTAGAAAAAACATTAATAATACTATAATTATATATATATTATACGTTTTTGTAATTGTTTAAAAGATATTACAAAAACTTATATTTTGTACATTGTTTAGAGTTCTAACCATAATAAAATATTATTTTTATATTTAATAAGTTAATTTACAAAAAAAATCTTTCAACAATTTTCCAAACAATTCTTACTAAGTTTTTCTACTCATACAACACATACATGTGAAAGAAAAAAAAAACATGAAATTTTTGCAAGCCTTAAATATTAAATATTAATCTCATTGGGGGCTTATAATTGGACCTACAACCATAAGATTCAATTTCATCTTTAACATACATATGAATTTATATTCCACTTTTGATGATTCAAGAACATTAAAAGTTATATTGGGACATAATTAAGTAGTTAAGTATTTATCATAAAACCATTAGTACCACCATAATTTATTTATAGAGAATATCAATCATTTATTGATCTATATATTCATTATTCAACTTTTACAATGTTGAAAGTATCCTATAATCCCAAATTTAATCTCTGAATATTCTAGTCCAGAGCATTATTCTAAACTATATAGATATTCACTTAGATAAAAAATTTCTTAAACTTCACCATGGATCATGTTTTTCATACCAATACATTAGTTTGATCTATTGAAAAACTTAAACTCTTTCTTAACTAATTTAATCTTGACGTCTATGGTAAAATGATGACTATCAAAATATATCATTTTCTTTAACCAATAATATTATACCATATAAACAAACACAAATAATAATAAAACATATCCATAATTTTTTTATTCAAGTTCACTAAATAAAAATTATTTACTTTTAATATATATATATATATATATATATTGAATTATAAAATAAATATATTTTTAAAATAATACAAAATAAAATAAAATAGTAATCAAGAATTTGAAATATATAAACATATATGAATTAGAATGTTATAAATAAATATAATAACTAAATATAAATTAATATAAATGACTAGTACATAATTGAACTGAAAATAAATTAAATGAAATAAATACAATGTAATTGAAAAAACAAACTATATGAAATAAATAAATAAATAATAAATTAATTAATTAAATAAATAGGATTAGTGATTACTGTCACCCTAAGCAACAACATCTAATACTTCTTAAAACTCGTTTTAGTGTTGAGAGTTTGCATTATAAGTATTGCATTATATATTTAAATACACTCTTAATTTAGATGTCCTAAAATGGATAAGATTGAATTTTCCTTTTTGACTCTAAATTTTATAGTTTTTATAAGATAAATTTCAGTGGTTAAAACTTTCTAAACTGGTCGATCTTTAAAATTTTCAAAGAAATAAAATTTAAGGTAGTAGATATAACCATATTATTAATAAAAATACTATCATAAAAACTATTTCTTCTTTTTTCTAACTTTTTTTTTCTTCTATCTATCATATTTGATTCAAAATATTTAATTTTTTATTCACTCCTACTAATGATGGTCATTAAAATAATATTTATTCAATTTAAGGTTTTCTTCTTTTTAATAACATCAAACATTTTTAATGAAAAAAATGTGATGCAAATCGAGTTACTTCTCATTTTCATTCATTTTTAACAGCAAGATCCAATAAGGCCATTGTTTTTCACTTAAATATAAGATTATGTTTTGTAAACTATAAAATTAAGAAAGAACATTAACTTCTAATTTCTTATTTTAACTTTCACTTTAGACTAAGTTTAAGTTAAAATAATTAACCAAGCACTGCTTAAATACAAACATACTTTCAACTAGTAGTTCCAAAGTGATGGGAAAACCTAGCTACAATCAAAATACCAGAAATGTTATTTGTAAATCTCCTATTAATGTGAGAATTACAAGAAGGAAACCAGTACGTATACTCCTAACACCAATAAGTAATACTCAAATTAGTTAAAATATAGAAAAAAAACTATATTATAGAAAACAAACTAAAATTGTAAAATCAAATTTTCTAAATTTGAGCAAACTTATATATTTTAAGCAAAAATAAAAACATAATATAAAATTGGTTTGAATTTAAAATTTATTTTAGATGTAATCATTAAAGCTTTATTGAGTAATTCTCTTCTTATCTTTTTCAAATGAATTCAAATATATAGAATTATCTACAATTATAAATTATAAAATCAGCACACACAGAAAAAAAAAAACACAGAATTTTTTAAGACATTATCCAATTTTACTCAATATATTTAGTTTTTTTTTTCCTATTCAACGTAATCTTTTTCATTGATATTGTTTTCATATAAAAAAACACTATGGAATATTTATGGTATATAAATTTTCTTTTCTATTTTAACTTTAATAATATTTTAAAATTAAAAGAGAAAAATTTATAATAAACATCATCGATTTAAAAAAAATAAAGAAATTGAAACATAATAAAGAAAACAAAAGATAACTAGCATCCTAGAACGCTCAGGTAGAATATAAATAAGTAACTATTCCAAATCTCTTTAAATCGAGTAATCTCTTCATAATTAAAAATAATAATAATATGCTTTTATAATATTCGATCCTATGTAATAAAAATAATTTAACTGAGAAAAATAATTGCAAGTGACAAATAGCAAAAGAACGCTTTCGTAGTTGCTTGCTATAGGTAAAAATAAATTACATGGGTGATATTCATCATTCAAACGCCATCTGATTTGATGGTCAATTTGATTCTAAATCATGTGATTTGTACTTTTGCACGTGTTTGGGTATAAAATTTTGGACAAAAATTTTTAAAAAATATTCTTTTAAAATCCCAAAAGACTAAGGAAATATGAAACAACGAACATAAAGATTTTCCAAATGGTGGAATTAACCCTTCTTTCCTCCAATTAAGTTTGTGTTTTATTGTTCTAGAAATCAGGCTAAGATGGAGTATTCTCTAGTCCCCTACATCATCGTCAAAGCTATTTAAAAACTGTTAAAAATTTCACCATTTCTCTCTTTTTGGGTTTGAGACTAGTTCTCTTTTTGGGTTTGAGACTAGTTCTTTTCCCAGGTTACGAAAAAAGCGCACAATTTGTAATGCCAAGAATGTGCATTTATATACTGACATACATCGGAGATAAGTGTTATTGCCAACATGAAGGACAAATACAAAATGCATTCTTGTTTTAAAATTTCGCAAAAAAGTCACAAATATTCCAGATAAAATTTATTTTAGAGACTGGACAAAAGTACCAGAATGTAACGAACATGCAAGAAGCAGCACAAATTCGGATGGAGATGGCTTAAAAAACATCACCAGATATCAGGACGCAACTCACCGCTTGCTGGGGGCACCCATCTCCCAGAATTGTACACACTTTCACCAACCTTCCAACCAGGCACATCCTTCATCACTTCTGCCTCATACGCGAGGTATTTATGCCACTCTCTAACAAATCTAGGAAGAAAACAAAAGAATAATGGAGATGCAAAATGGTTAGCACAATAGTAGCTCTAAGTGTTGATACAAAATTGGTGAAAGCGTCTCAAATACCTCTCATCCTCTTCAGCCTGTAGCACAGGCAGTATGGATCGGCGGGCAGCATATTTTTCTTCCTTCAGTGCCCTATAGGAAGTGAAGCATTATACATCAGTTTAAGTTTTTGACTAGGAACTGAAAGCAAACCTACGTGGTCTGGTTCTTCCATGAACGGCTATATCTATTTTTCAGTATCACATCCCACCAATCCCCAAAACCAATAATAGACGAAGAATAAAATACAGTAAAATTAGAGACTCATGGTGAGAAGAAAATATCCAATAATATGTACTAATATACATTTAATTCTATGGACAAAATCTACGAGTAGTACAGTAGGTGCTTTTGATACTTTTTTCAAATCAAAATTAGAGGTCACCTCACCTCTCGTTACCTAACAGAAAAACACCGAGAGCACTAAAGAGTTTTTTTGTCTTTTGTCCATATCCTTTTCCCACAAAGACCAAAGAGAAACAATTTTCCAATAAAAAATTAACTTACACAGGAAAATACCTGCTGCTTTGTTTCTACTTTGCAGAGAAATTTAGAATCGACCCAACCCAGTTTCTTAAAAAAAATTAATAAAAGTGTAAAATATTTTTTTTCTGGTCAACTGGAACAGCCCTTCAAAGGAAGGGAAAAACATTTTCAACTGTCCTGTATTCTATGCTCTCACCTGAAAGTATTTCTTAGGAAAGTATTTCATGTATTGATTTATTCAAGAAGCTCATTTCTACCGAAAACATTTTACATGGTCAAATTTTCGGTAAAATTGGATCCTCAAGTATTTCGTACTAACTAGATTGAATAAATAATTTTTCGAATACATGGCTTGCATTTAAGCTATAATCAAGCCAGGTTGTTAAGAAAATAGAAGTTGGAAATCAATGAAACAACCAAATCACAGAGGAAGCAAACAAACCAAAAATGTTTGGTTAGGATCATTAGTTAACAGAATATTTCATTCAAATATACTAAAGAAATGCACATTCCAAGGTAGCCAGTTTGAGAACAAGGAAAGATGCAGATTCCAACAGTAACAATTAACAACTTATCACCATAATTGAACATACAAATCACTGCACGAAAAATCTATCCCTCTTTATGATTCATAAATTAACAATTGCTCTCAAAGTCCCGAGGCTATCATTCTGCCTTCGCGTTTGGAATAATGTGGATTTTACTCTCAAAGTTACAGTTCCTCTTGATATATTACATCTTGTAGATGGGAAAAGAAAAACAACTATTGGCTATATCTATAAAGCAATGGAGAAGACCTATGAAGTCTTTCAATAAGAACGAAAGTAAATACGATGATGTTACCAATGGCTTGTATCTAGAGTTCTTTCATTCCAACCTGAAATTAGAATATGATTTGGAGGTTTCCAATGGGTCTTATGATTACATCAAGAGGTTGACGTCAAGTAAAGTTGTGGTTATAAAAGTGGAAGTCAACCATTTGGTTGTGACTTTGCCAAAGAATCAAGGAAGACCACTGCTTATGGCAAAAACACTTTCATAGAAGTTATTCCAGGTCTTCTAAATTGCTTTACGAAAAGCACTAAAACTATGAACACCTATTGATTTAAACAATTAGGTCAAGTAGTAACCCAAGCCGTCTTGTTGTAAAAATGGTTTAACAGCCACAAGGAATTGAAATAAATAAATAATATAATGAAATCAGCGATAACAACTACAACACTAACGGTTGAATACAAAATGGAACCAGTACTCATAGAGAATGAACAAACGTCAATTGCAAGGATGATCCTCAACAACGACACAATTAGTTAACATAATTTCACTCAAATTCAATTACAGTAAACAAATCTAGATTCCTAGCAAAGAAGCAGATTCCTACAGTAATAATCCAACGCCACAATTAAATCTACAAGTCAAATGATTCATAATAGTCTCGAATAACAGATCACGAGCTCATATGCTCAATTAAATCCCATAATTTGTCGACAACACTTCAAATTGTAAGATTTAAAAATATAAATTTCTGTGTTAATAGATGCTGTTAAAGAATCACCGACAAATAAAAAAGATAGAACAACAGCAAATAATAACTGAATACTATAATTGAGAATATGTAATTGGCAATAGGATGCACAATTATAAAGTGACACAAAAACACTAAAAAGGTTTTGTTTGGACTAGTTTATCCATTAACATCAGTAGAAGGAGAAACTAAACAAGTTTCTCTCATAAGCCAAACCTTGATCATGATATGGAAACATTCTAAAGAAGCCAAATGATTACGGCGTCTATTCAAATAAAATTCTATATAAACATCAACAGGAGAAGGAATAACAAAAGTAACGACACATGAAATTAAAGAAATAATATTACGAAAACAGAAAGAGGAAACCTAAGATGATTCCTGGATTACATTATAAAACAGGTGAATACAGAATGGAATTCACTCCTCATACAGGATGTAAAAACTTCAATTGCTAGAAAGATTTCGAACATAGAGAATTAAATCAAAAAGAAGAAAAACCGATGGAAAAGAGAAGAGAAGAACCTTCGGATCTTGTTGCCCTGGCCGACCTGGTACATGCCCCAAGAGAATGTTCCGAAGGCAGCGAGGAATATGGCGACGGCGCTTGGGCCCTTGTTAGGGATGCGGCGAGCGAACCGGACCGGTGCGAACCCGCCCGGCGGTGGACCGTCCTGGAGAACCGGCATGTCCTTCACGCTCACCATGCCTGGCTTGTTCCTTATATAGGCCTCCGTCATCTTTCTCCGATCTCCTCTCCTCCGACACTCGTTGTGTGGAATACAGAAACAGTAATAACAATCAACAATGGATTTCACCCACGCGAACTTGCTTTGTCTCTCTTCTACCTGTTTCAGTGTGTAAAGAGAGATTCGGGTTTTACATTCGGGTCGGAATCTGAAGTGGATAGTCCTACAAAGCAATCCGTTTTGTTGGACCTTATCCGAGCCCACAACGTCCAATAGGCCCTGTTCTGTCATTTGGAGAGCTTCTATCTGCACTTCCACAATTTCAATCTGCACCCTCGTATACTTCAAAATTTTATATGTTTTTATTAAGGATATATATATATATAGTCATATATAAGAAACTTCTTTTCCAATTTTGTTTTTTTATCTCTAATCTACTAATGTTATTTGTTATCTTGAGATCCATATGCGTGGCACGTCTTTAGATTATGTTCTAATTTAATTTCATGTAAAACTTTTTGCTAAAATTCTACAGGTGACGGAACAACCCTACCCTAAACATTACAACAACATGCAATCTATCATAATATAAGAAAAGCTTTTGCAAGAATTTTGTAACCATGCCGAATAATAATAAGATAACTGAAGAAATTAAATTATATTCAATATTTATTTATAATTTAATTTATTTCTTACTTTAATATGTTATGTTTTAAAATAAAAGAGAAATATTTCTTTTATTAAAAAAAAACAGAGGCGATCAATATATTTCAGTCTCTTCTATATTTTATTCAAATTCTTTTAATGGAAATGAGTTTCACAACAACTTCATTTTTCATATTTATTCCCAAGTTGGTATTGAATTCTACGTTAATGTATATTTTTATTTTATCAATAATGATTATTTAAAGAGAAAAGTTGTAAAATGATTTATCACATTAAATATTTTCAAAATCAAAATTTTAAATATTATTATAATTTTGATTAATATACTTTGAAATTAATATAAAAAATTATTAACATTATGCAAACATACAAACTCTAGTTTTTATTTTTTATTTTTAAATATTTCAATTTAATTATTCAAAATAAAAATTTCATGAACTCTGAACGTGGTGTGGGGGTTGGTGGCTTAAACCCTAGTAGACGAAGCCGCATTTTCCAGACCCTTCTCTTTCTTTTCATAAACCCCACGCACACTCTCTCCATTTAAAACTTTGCCTTTGCACTTGGTGCTCCATTTCTGCATTTTCTTTACTTTTTCTCTTCATTTTTCATATTCGCAGCATGTATCGCTTTGCTTCTAGCCTCGCCTCCAAAGCAAGGTCACCCTCCCATCCACTATTGCTTTTGTTTCTTCTTTTTTATTCCTGTGTTGTGTGGAAGTCAAATTGTTCCTTTGGGTAACAGAATTTTTTGCAAAATGAATCAAAATTTGATTTTTTTTTATTATTATCTCATTGGGTATTATGTGTTTGACTCTTACATGTTGGGTGCTATGTTGTGGGTTTGGAGGCTAGCACCCGATTGGGATTGATGGGGTTTTTGTTTTGACTTTGAATTGCTGTTTCTTTGGTTGCAGGATTTCTAGGAGTGGCAGCAAACAGGTGGAACTCTAATGATTTAATGACACTCTTTTTAGTATTGTAACGTTGGCATTTGAGAATGAGATTTTATTTTTGGAGATTTGTGTGGGTCAATCCTTAGTCTTTGTTCCTTTTCTTGTCTGTTTTCTTTTGCTGCATGATTTAGCTTGGGAGTACGTTGAGCTGGAGCCGAAATTATGCGGCTAAGGACATTAAGTTTGGTGTGGAGGCTCGGGCTCTGATGCTTAAGGGTGTTGAAGAGCTTGCAGATGCTGTCAAAGTAACCATGGGTCCCAAGGTAACCAAGTGGATTGTTTGTTTGCTTCTTGAGTTTGTTGTTTTCTTACATTCATTGTTAATGTTATATGGGGTAGAGTTATTGATTGTGAAGGAATTAGAGTAAGGGGTAAGTGAAGAAGGAATGTAACTTCTGTATGATTGTGGCTGCAATCTCATTTGTTTATTGAAGTCAACTTTTTGCTTTCGAGGGACAAAACCACTATTTGACAAAAGAATGAACGATATTAATGCTAGTCTGTTTTGAGGTATAGCTATTGTTCAATAGTTGATTAATGTTGAGTTTATTCTCTTTAAGGGGCGTAATGTGGTAATTGAGCAAAGTTTTGGTGGCCCTAAAGTAACTAAAGATGGAGTAACTGTTGCAAAGAGCATTGAATTCAATGATAAAGTTAAGAATGTTGGTGCCAGTCTCGTAAAGCAGGTTGCTAATGCTACTAATGATGTGGCTGGTGATGGTAAGCTGATATATCTAGCATCTTATCATCATATTAGGACATGGTAGATGCTAGAAGGCTGTACACTGATATTTAGCATGCTTTTATTATTTAGTAATTTCAATTTTACCATGACTGGATAATGAGGGAGGATTTTAATTGTTTTGAAGGAACCACATGTGCCACGGTCCTTACAAGAGCCATATTTACTGAAGGCTGCAAATCAGTTGCAGCTGGAATGAATGCAATGGACCTGAGGCGTGGTATAAGTATGGCTGTTGACACTGTTGTAACAAACTTGAAAAGCAGAGCTCGGATGATTAGCACATCTGAAGAAATAGCACAGGTTTGTGGAACCACTTTGTTAGAATCTTTCATTGCACCATTGCAGGAGATACTAACATGGACTTAAGATTTGAATTTCAATTGACAGGTTGGGACAATATCTGCTAATGGAGAGCGAGAAATAGGTGAGCTGATTGCCAAAGCTATGGAGAAAGTTGGCAAAGAGGGAGTCATCACAATTTCAGTAAGTTTTGATCTGATCATGCTATTTATTAGTGTTTTATATATCCGTTTTACTTGTGGAAATATTTTTATTTTTATTTTTGCTGTTTTACCTTTCTCTGTGGAAATAAATATGAGGGTTGTTTAGTTTTGAATTTTTACTCCTTTTATATTTGTAGCTTACAAGCCTTGATCATGGAACTATTTCAGGATGGCAAAACTTTATATAATGAGTTGGAAGTTGTTGAAGGAATGAAGCTTGACAGGGGTTACATATCTCCTTATTTTATAACAAATGATAAGAACCAGAAATGTGTATGTTCTTTCTTATCTATGTACTTCACAGCATTGGACTATTTATAGCAGTCTTTGAAATCCCTTGCTCATGAATCTTTGTTTGTTTTATATACTTACCATGCATGTCTTGTGTCTACAGGAACTTGAGGATCCTCTCATTCTAATCCACGAGAAGAAAATCTCAAGTATAAATGCTGTAGTTAAAGTTTTAGAGTTAGCTTTGAAGGTGAGAAGTATCATTCACTTTCTTTTGCATCTGATTTTTAAAATATTGATATTGGCTGACTGACACCTACTCCCATTTCTAGAGACAAAGACCATTGTTAATTGTTGCTGAAGATGTTGAAAGTGATGCACTTGCAACACTTATTCTAAATAAGCTTCGTGCTGGAATTAAGGTTTGTATTGCCTGCTTGGCTGTAGGTTCCTAAAGTTTGGATTGTTAGTTTTGTGGAGTTGATATATGAAGCTTTGCTTGTAGGTATGTGCTATTAAAGCCCCTGGTTTTGGTGAAAATAGGAAGTCCGCACTTCAAGATCTTGCAGTTCTAACAGGAGGAGCAGTAAGTTTACTGTTTTGAGGTTACTGCTGCATTAAATCTTATTTTGTTGACTTATTAATGATACCTTTTCTGTATCCCAATAGCTCATCACTGAAGAACTTGGCTTGAAGCTTGAAAAAGTGGATTTGGATATGCTTGGCACTTGCAAAAAAGTAAGAATTTAGCTTTATTTGTAAAACATTTGAATTCACTGTAGAACTTTTGATGTTGTTTACTGGTTCTGATTGAGGATGTTGAATTTCCTGTAGCAACTCTCTTGTTTGATATTGGTGTATAGTTTTGTTGTGTTCTCTGTTCTTATGATGGAAGTACATAGGGTTAGTATGGGCAACTCACTTAGGTTCTCATTGTTGCAGATAACAATTTCTAAGGATGACACTGTCATTCTTGATGGAGCTGGTGACAAGAAATCAATTGAGGAAAGATGCGAACAGGTTTGACTGAGTTGATCAATAGATTTGGTTTTGCGATTATACATGTATTCTATGTCCAGTCGACATGTCAGGTTTAATCCCACATCTGACTTGTTTGTTATGACTTTTTATAAACAGATTAGGTCAGCAATTGAAAATAGCACCTCAGATTATGACAAGGAAAAGTTACAGGAAAGATTGGCCAAGCTTTCTGGTGGTGTTGCAGTGCTCAAGGTATACCTACTTAAGTCATCTTGTATAATGGTTTGTCTGGGGTGAAAGTCCCACTGAGGTTCTACGACGACAAAAGTAACATTTGAAAAATACCTCTCTACAGATTGGAGGAGCCAGCGAAGCCGAAGTTGGTGAAAAGAAGGATAGAGTGACAGATGCTTTGAATGCAACTAAGGCTGCTGTTGAAGAGGGCATAGTACCTGGTAAAATATCAGTGCATACAGTTTATTAGTTTTACAATCACAAATCAAATCTGACCTCATTTTGTTCTGGTATTTTAGGTGGTGGTGTTGCTCTTCTATATGCATCAAAAGAGTTGGATAAACTTCAAACTGCTAACTTTGATCAGAAGATTGGTGTCCAGATTATCCAAAACGCTTTAAAGGTCTGTTTTCTGAATTGCTCTTCTGCTCCTCCATATTACATTTTTTATTCTGACACTTGTGCAAGCAAAACTTGCTTAAAGGTTTTTGTTTTTCTCATCCTGGTGTTCATTATACTACATGATTGATATTCCTAAGATCTACATTGCTTATAACTGAAGTTGCTAGTATGGTTTATCATTTTATATTACTTGTCCCCAAATATAATGCAGACACCTGTGCTCACAATTGCATCAAATGCGGGAGTTGAGGGTGCGGTTGTTGTTGGCAAACTATTGGAACAAGACAATCATGATCTAGGATATGATGCTGCCAAGGGTTAGTGTTCTTTTATTTCATTTTCCGTGGTTGTGTTTTCATCCTCGTCAAAAGAGAAACTGATTTTGCTGTTGTATTTTTATTTTTGTTTTTCTTTTCCGTAATTAGGTGAGTATGTGGATATGGTTAAATCCGGAATCATTGACCCATTGAAGGTGATTAGGACAGCCTTGGTTGATGCAGCAAGGTAGGACATTCTGTAATTTCATGTAGATATTGATGCATTTAACTATTTGTTTGTGATGTAATCGGTTATAACCGGGCCTTCTAGATATATAGAAGATTTCTACTCTGGGTTTTTAATAATGGTGTCATGTGATCTATATAGCCTCACCAGCTGTGCCTCCTTTTTGTTATTATGTAGATTGCATAATGCTTATGACCCTTTTTCTGCAGTGTATCATCTTTGATGACAACAACTGAAGCTGTCGTGTCTGAACTTCCTAAGGATGATAAAGATACTCCAGCTATGGCTGGTGGAATGGGTGGCATGGATTACTAACCGGCTTCAATTGATTTGGTTGCACCTCAAGACAAGAATTGGTGCTGAACCACACTTACAACCTTTTTTAGTTGAATTATTTGTGAAGGCATCACTGTAATCATAGTGAGAGAACGAGATGTAGGTAAAAAAGTTATCTACAATAATTGAAATTCAAATTATAAGACATTTGGAACAATTTTTTACCCCCTAAATCAAGGCATTGTTCCGGGAACGTTGTCCGTTTAAGGCATTCTTGATCATCCAATCATATTTAGCTCAAACATCCTAAACTGGAAGAAATAGTCATAAGTACCTCGACGAATCATATAGCCTACCTAGTAGTTTTTACTATGTAACGATTTGACAATTAATAAGTACCTCGATGAATCAGTTTATATTTAAAATACTCCACGGTCGTCTTAACGAAAAGTAGAACCGAGTTTCTTCCCATCTCGTTGCTGTTTTCACTTTAATTGTCTCCTGATGATCATGATCTGGTTTATTCTCGTTTAGTTTGGATTTTATCATTAGTGCAGAATTCAAGACCTGGGGAAGAACAATAAAGGAACAGATAGCTCTGAAATGTGTGCAAACCAATTAATTCTTCATACATGAACATACATCATACATACATGAGTCGTTGGAAATTAACTATTTCAAAATTTCCCGAATAATAAATAACATCCTTCTAGAGATATTTAGATATACACGTTCATTTTTTAAGATTATTCTTATTCTTCTTTCAGCCTCATTTGCCTCTACGCCGATTTTTGGTTGCTGCGCAATTTGAACAGTACCATTTTCCTTTTGGTTGCTCTTTCAGACCAACGCAACCAAAATGGAACCACTCTATTTTGCACTGTAAATTTGAACAGATCAAGGAAATATGTAAGTAATGTAGGTAAAATGGGCAAAAAATGTATACGGGGAAAACAAACACCTACGTTGGGGTTATCACATGCAACCATCGCTCCATAGCTAACTTGATTACAAAAGCAGTATGTGGGTTCATTTGGATCAACAGGTAAATCTAAATCCATGCCAGTTGGCTTTGCTGTGGTTTGTGCTTCTGTTGCCGCCGCTGTGACCAATGTGGTTTGGCGTGTTCTGGAGAGTTAATTCAAAATATGTATCACCTTGTAACTCTTTTTGTAAGCTCTTCATAATGGGAAAACAGGAGAACAAAAAAGAGAAAGCTAAAATTATATATGAATACCACTTCCTCATTTCATAAGCTTATATATTAAATGCTTTAAGGATAATGCTGTTTTGAGAGTAATGCTGTTAACGAAGTTAGTCAGTAGGAATTATAAAAAGAAATTTGGCTTCCAAACTTTTCACTTCAAGGGTTTTGTAACAGAATAAGTAGATTACAAATTGAATTCAAGTAACAACATTCTATTCTTCACCAAGCGCAAAGTAGAGACTGGGTGCCTGTACAGGCTCTGTTGCTAATAATTAAGAAAAAAAGATGTTTAGTATCATGGCAGTAAGCATTTTCCTTGTCAAGAGTATGTTCAAAAAAGGGAAGAAAGTTATTGTTTTCAATGTTGCCATTGGCAAGCCATTTGGGATCTTTTGAGGTGTTCTAAAAGGAACAGCACTTACTTTAGGGGGAGAAAGATAATTCAAAGGTCTTGAATTGATGAAACCAAATTCGGTGCTGATCAGTAAGGAATAACCTTATTTTAGGCATTGAGGACAAGGTGGTTTACCGGGAGGCATTGATAGGACCAAATCTGATTCGGGCACTTATGATATGTAACATGAAGTTATTTTTGCATTAATTTTGGATTAGGCAGTTATTATGACGTGGGTCACGTGACAGTTATAAGTTACTTTATGTTAATTTGGGTACAGAATTTAGAGGGAACTGAGGTATGATATTGTTAGCTGGAAATCCCGCATTTGTACTCAAGAAGTAATTCAGGAGTTCAGCACCTAACAGTACCATAAAGGCAGGATTCCTTATTTAGAAATGCATGTGTGACAGTAAAAAAGTATAAAGGATAAGTTAAAAGCTATTACAAAATCGATTAAAATGATTTTAGAAGAGTTACATACTTTTTTCGCCCTCCTCTACCAGTCCCACTTTCATTGCCCCTTCCAGATTTTGTATTACCCTCTGGACCTGAAGCAGCCACTCCAGTTATTGCAGCATTTTCTCTTTCTGTCATTAATCATATAAAATTAGGTTTTATTCACAAATAGAATTAGTTTGTTATCAAATACCATACACTTCAACTATATCACATAAAGAAGACTATTAACAACATTTACACTGCATATTATGAGCTGCACAGAAAAGTTAGGAAGTGCAGTACCACGCCGAAGCTCCTCATCAAACTTTTTAAGATACTGATCAAGTTGTTGTATGTGTGTATCTACCTGCAACAAAATGATGAATATGTAATCACTAAATTCATGAAACCAGTTTTCATTAACTTCACAGTAAATTTATCCCAATATCTATTCCTGAACTGGATTTCTCTTACCAAACCATAATACTTGGACATATAACTCCTTACCCAACTCCCAAGAGGTTAAGCCAAATGAAGTGTGTAATAAAAGGAAAATAATATACACGAACCATGTTTGTATAACTGTTTCACAGACAGTAAACACCTGAGTGTAACTAAAGTTATTGACAACCCAGAAAAGAAAAAAGAAACTAGTAAAGAAGCAAGATACAGATAGCAGGGTTGCCGAAATACAATCTTTTGATCCAGTTATATCACAGTAGGTATTAGTAAAACAACGCAATATCAAAGTCCAGGCAGATATATTCAAAGACAAGCATTACCGAAGGTCTTAAAAACGAACATAACAAGATAAATGTGGACTACCAAATCATATGCCTGGACAGCCAAGGCTACTTTTTCATCAGCAACCCTGATACTATGCTTTTGCTCATCAAGCGCTTCATCAGAGAATCTAATAACTGAAGTATCAGGTGTAATGTTTCCAGACCTAACTCCCCTCCTAATATCTTCAATTTCATGTTCACAACGCTGTTCATTTTGCCTTTGAATATCTGTTTACACACATCACAATGCTTATGTTGAGTGGAAACCTTAAACAAGAGCGAAGATGTGATATGATAAGAGTAGAAACAGACACACAACTACGTTTTTCTTCTTTTTCCTTTCTTAATTCAGGAATGGGCATTGCAGATATTTATCACAAATATGAAAAATAGTACACTGTACCTTTAATTTAATATCTATACCTAATCATATTTATGGGTAATCACTGGCAAGATAATGAACATATAACATATATTAAATCTAGAAAGTGAACTTTAGACTTCACGCAACTTCACAAGTAAATTCGTAAATTGAGACTTACATCCACTTATATATTATATTTTTTATTATACCTTTAGTAAGTATATGGTCTCTACAATCTCATGCTAACGATTGAACATCCAGAACATAGGATTATTTATTTGTTGGTGGTGTATTAGCAAATAACATAATAGGCCTAACAAATTGAATTTTGAACTTAACCCAACTTCACAATAACTGGCTTGCAAAATAAGATTTGCACAACTTATACACTATAATTTGGTTGTTTCTTTAGTTGATGTGATATGAGATCTCCAATAACATTGATTGAACTTTAATGTCTTCAAAATTCAAAATTCAAACTTATCATAATGTACTGAAATTACCATTGAAAGTTAAAAATTCTAGTCCAAGTAATGTTTAACATTATAATTGTAGCATTTGGCTCAGCATTATAGAGCAACACTGTGATGGGTACAGAACCTTGCCCGAAACTCCATTGAAAGCTTTATTCACACAACATGCACTTTTCTCTCATAGCATCTACTTTGACACGAAGCACAAAATGTTGTGTCTCTGCAACTCGCCCATTTTGTTCTATCTTTGGGTTCTATTTCGATTGTCTTTTTTTAATCAGTCACTCTTTAAGAAGCTGCAGCGTCATCCACTACGAGGGTTATACTTATTAATTTCTTTATTTTAGTTCTTAATGACTTGTACATTTAGCTTAAGAATGTAGCTTCTGATTATTAATTATAAATATATTTTTCATCATGCATATTTTTTTGTTATTTTAGCATTTGTACATGTTTAATGTAATTATTCAGCCTGTATCCACAATCCTCATAATAGTCACACTATCTGCTACCACGATCACCTATAATCACTATGTGCTACTATCTATAAATAATAACTATGCTCCCAGATTTGTCTATGCAAGGATATTATACCAAATGACTGATATGAACCTAGTATCCCGCTTACTTTTGCAAGAGAGAATGTGCAACATTGATCTCGACAACAAGTTTTTGAATCCTGGTGGCCACCAACCACAATTTACTTAAATCAATGACATTTGGCTACTATTAGTTCATAGCTACTTGGTAGCTTCCTGTAAGTAACATATACTGTTGTATTCTATACAGATTGAATGTAAATTGAGCGTAAATGACAGGACTGCACTGCATAAATTCTATGATCTCTCAGTTTCTCTCCTCTTTCCCTGTCTCTTCTCTATTCTGTTCTACTCTTCTTAGGTCCCCTCTTCTCACCATGTCTTCCAAAGGCTCCCAAAAGCTCAATCTTGCTCTTAGGTACTAGAACCCCTATAGGATTCTGGAAAAAGTAGGTCCAGTTTCCTACAGTTACATCTTCCCCAAAAGTCTCAATTAAACTCAACATTTCATCTCTTTATGAAAAATGATGTCAAGACCCCTCTGGAAAAGGTATGTCCAGTTGCCTAGTTATAGCCATGCATAGTATATGCTTCCTGAAAAGATCCCCAACAAACATGTGAGAAGGAAGAAAAATCTTATCATCACAATCTTTGGTGCTCTAGTGTGGTTTCCTTGATGAGGAGGCTACATGTGTTCATCTATTCAAATTTCAGCAGCAATTCACAATGTTTGAAATGCACAACCTTTGAGGACAAGAATCTTCATTTTGGGGAGGGATATTGATATGTGAATATAAATAAGAAAATTATATTAGTTAATTATGTCTGATAACTGCTTACAAATAAGGTAGATATTTCGTGCTAGACATATGGTTTGATCTCTTTGTTTCTCCCTCTTTCCCAATATCCTCTCTATATTGTTATCTTTTCCCCACTTCTAGTTATGTCTTTCAGTTTCACTCTCTTTCCCTACTAAGTTCTATATTATTGCCACTCTATAATTACATCCTAATAGAAAAGTGCACCCAGTCTCACGCTACATAGAATGATATAACAGTCACTAACCTACATAACATTGCATAAAAATAGAGTTTTTACTCGTCATCATGGGATAAAAAAAAGTAAATAGTCATATTATCTCTCTCATTCAATCACAATTATCGTGTATGACATGTTTATTGATTTTTAAAAGTACTTCACCATGTATTTGGCATGATTTGATTTCTTATTGTTTAACTGTGAATAGATTTTTTTTTTCACTGACAGCACATTGAAATTAAACTAAAGAAAAATAATACAGACTCTTAATAAGCATGTTTCCATCATACAGGAGAAGTAAATAAATAAATGGAATTATAAAATTACAATTACCCTGTAAGCTCTTATCTAAGTCACGTAACAACGCATACTTCTTTTGAAGTATAACAGGCAGCGAATCCAAATCTGCAGAAGAAAACAAAGTAGTTTGTTAATGCGAAATTGAAAGCACAATCACATAATTAAACCCTAAAAATACAAATATGCAAAAGGTATGAGAGAAATCGATAAATAGAGGAAGGAATTACTGGCTTGAAATTCCTCTAGGAACGACATTAGGGTTTGCGGGCAGAGCGCAGAAAGGAAACTCAATTTTAGTTTAAGATGAAAAAATACAATACATTATAAAAGTGTACCAATTGAATTTTGATATTTTGTGTCAAAACCTTTTAAAAATCATCATTATTTTAATTTTAAAGAATGGATTTATACATTCAATTAATGCTATTAATTAAAATTCATTCCAAATATTTGTTAAGTAATTATGGGAAGAATTAACCTTTTAATTATGATAAAATTGTAATTATTATTATTAGAATTACAAAAATAGAAACATAAATAATTTTTATAATTTTATTATAGGAAACTTTTATTTATTTATAGATAACGTTTTTACCGTAAATAATTATTTAAACTTAAAAAAGCAGTTAAATTAGAAAAACAGTTATTTTAATTTAAAATAAGTGATTAAATTTAAAAAAAAAATAGTGAAACTAATAAAAAAATTTACTATGAAAAAAATTTATCAATGTTCATAACTAACCAAAACATATATTATAAGATCCGGACAAATAGAATCTTAAAAATAATGACTTGGTAATTTTGTTTAGTAATTAGTGTTTTTAATGTATACCTTTGCTAAAACATAATTCTTATCTTATTTTATTTATATTTTGGTCTATGAATAAAAGTGTCTTTTAAACTTTATTAATTAGGTCTAAAATTAACATGGAAGAGTGTAAAAAGGAAAAACATACAAATTACATGATCTAGAAATTTAATAAAAATATATTATGTAAATCTTCTAAAAGATTTATTTGTTATTTTAAAAAAGTGGTCGAAAGAAAATAAGAGATACAATTTTGATGGTTTAGATATTAAAAGAGATACTATTATTATTAAATATTGTAGATATTTTAAATGATATATTGAGATAATATTATATACAATTAGATATTATGGCTAGATAATAATAATAATATATATTATTGATAGCCTCATTATAATAAAAATGTATCATTATAAGTGAGAAAATATTAGAGATAAAGATGAGTAGATTTATAAATATTAAGATACAGAAAAATGAGAAATGAGTGATTTTGTGTTTAAAAACCCTAAAAACTCTAAATCAAAGAGAGAAAATAGGGAAAGAGAGGAGATTGACATTTTGGGAGAAGAAAAGAGAGAACGACGGAAAACTCTTAGTGTAAAGGAATATTGGTGGTGTTTAGGATTGTAGATAAAACCTTATGATTGCCCAAGGTATGGGGTGTTTGTTTATGGTTGTATGTTATATGTGTTCTTGATTATCTTGATTGGCAATCCTTATTTTGATACATGTATATATATGATTATAATTATCTATGGTTATTGTTGGGTAAGAGTTTGTGTATAAATGGACATAGGGGATATGTAATATTTGTGATGAGTTTTTCCTATGAATGTATTATGTATATTTTGTTGGGTTATCCCAACAAAGGGTTTGATGCTAAGGAAGAACAAAGTTATGATGCTTGGGGTTTCCATGCAAATATATGTTGTAAGTGTTGGTTATTGGGTTCCCTTCCTATGTGGAGAATATGCCAAATAATGTGGACCATTATGTCTCACTTTGTTTTAGTGGAGATGGGTCAGAGTAATAGGGCACATTAGAGTTATTTGAAGAGAGGAAAAGCCAAGTAAGAGAGAAAGGAAGATAAGAAGTCATTCTTGCATAACATTAAACCTGCACTGGTGTTTTCATCATTGTGAAGTCGTTCACCGTTAGATCGGGCTGATTTTTGGACAATGGGTTCTAGACGTATGGTTCTTCATTTTGACCAATCAGATCGTCAATCTATTGTCTAGTTTGGGAGAAAACAGCCTCGCATCAGCAACTATGTTTTGAAGAATTTTCGTCTCTTCTTGGTTCTCTTTTGAAGAGTTGCTGATGTGATGCAGTTTTCTCCAAAACTAGAACTCATATTGACGATTCGAACAGTCAGAATGAAGAACCATACGTCTGGAACCCACTGTCCAAAAATCAACTCGATCTAACGGTGAACAACTTTACAACGATGAAAACACCAATATAGGTTTTATGTTATGTGAGAATGGCTTTTTCTCTTCCTTTCTCTCTCACTTGGCTTTTCCCTCTCTTCAAATGACTCTAATGTGCCCTACTAATCTGACTCATCTCCATAAAAACAAAGTGACACATAATGGTCCACTTTATTTGCCCTATTCTCCACATAGGAAGGGAGTCCAATAACCCAACACTTACAACATATATTTGCATGGAAATCCTCAAGCATCATAACTTTGTTCTCCCTTAGCATCAAACCCTTTGTTGGGATAACCCAACAAAACATACATAATACATTCATAGGGAAAACTCATCACAAATATTACATAAATCCTATGCCCATTCGTACACAAACTCTTACCAACAATAACCACATATAATTATAATCATATACAGATGTATCAAAACAATGATTACCAAGCAAGATAATCAAGAACACATATAACATACAACCATAAACAAAGGTAAGCTTCCACATACCTTGGCCAATCATAAAGCATTATCTACAACTCTAAAACATCATCAATCTTCCTTTATACTAAGAGTTTCTCGTCGCTCTCTCTCTTCTTCTCCCAAAACTTCAATATCCCATTTTCCTCTCTGTTTTCTTTCTTTGATTTAGAGTTTCTAGGGTTTCTAAACACAAAATCACTCATTTCCTTATATTTTAATATTTATAAATCCACTCAACTCTATCTGTAATATTTTCTCACTTATAATAATACATTTTATTCTAATTTATTATAATGAGTCTATCAAGAATATATTATTATTATTTAACCATAATATTTAATTATATACAATAATATATCAATATATCATTTAAAATATCTACAGTATCCAATATTAATAATATTTCTTTTAATATTTAAGTCCACAAAAAATTATATCTCCTATTTTCTTCCAACTACTTTTTTAAAAGAATAAGTAAATATTCTAAAAGATTTACATAATATCTTTTATTAAATTTTCAAATTATTTAATTTGCATGTTTTTCCTTTTTACACTCCCTTATTTTAATTTATACACCTAATTAATAAAGTGTAAAAAACCTTTTTGCCTGCCAAAATATAAATAAAATAACATAACAATTATATTGTAACAAAAATATACACTCAAAAACATTAATTACCAAACTAAAGATCAAAATCTCAAAACTATTTTATTTTTATGACCCATTTTTCCGGTCTTATATATACACCTACAATGCACCCATATTTATATTTTTATTATACTTGGTAAAAGCATATTGTATTCACATTTTTTATTACTTTAAAAAATATATAATTTTATTGTTTCTATGAGTAATTAATTAAAAAAAATAATATAATTTAATGTGTGCATATATAATGTTATAAAAAATAGTATTTCCAAAATATGTAATCATTATTTTCTGAAATAAGAATTATTTAATTATCTTGAAATAAAAAAATTATTCAATTATAATTTTATGAAATGAAAATAAATTATTTTTATTCATTGGAGAATAAAATTATCCAATTAAAGGAATATAAAAATAGGTTAACAAATTATTATTATTATATATATAAAGAGGTTTAAACAATATAATTTTATTATTATATTATAAAAGATTTACAAATTTACATTTTAAAAGTGATAGTGATTTAAAAATAGTGAGACTCTATTATTTTAATATTAAATAGTTTTAATATAAATAGTTTCATTATAAATGAGTTTGATAATTTTAAAACACATCATTAGTTTGCATGTGTCTTTTGAGTCATCAATTTAAGTCTTTGTTGATTAGTGGTTCTAACCATGTACCTTAGTCGTGTTTCTGTTGTTCGTAGGAGCCGACAGAGCTTCCTGAACTTTTAGAGTTATTTTATGACTCCTAGAGATTTTAGGTCATTTGTCAGGTAAAAAGAGCTAGTTACTTTGATTTTAATTGATAGACAAGTTTTGATTTATGATTACATGCTTGTGTGGGAGTTAATTTGCACAATTGAGTTGTGTGGTGAATTTTGATCTGTTGTGTTGAGATTGTGAAGTAGAATCATCTTTAGGGATGATGTGTTTGAATTCTTGCTATGATTTATGTTTGAGATTGTAATTGAGGTAAATTGTATTGCTGAATTGCATATGATATGATAATTGGTTGTTTTGCCATATGTGGTTAATGTTAGGCTGGATTGTAAAGGCTTGCGAGGAATAAATTTGCAGAATTCATGTTCTGTAAAATTATGCAGACTCGCTGGATTTGTATATTCTTAGAAAATGTGCAGTGAAATATTTAAGCTTAGGATAAACCAAGAAGGGGGGGTGAATTGGTTTAAGTTAAAAATCACTTTACTTTGAACACTTTTGCTTTTAAAAATTTCTTCGATAAAACTGAAAATTCGGGTTGTTCAAAAACAAACAATTAAAGTAGATAAGGGAGAAGAAGAATTACACAAGTAATTTTATATTGGTTCGAATTAAAAGAGTCCAGTTGTTAATATCTCTAAAAGAGGGATTAACTTTTCCACTAAATGTAAAACAATTTACAAAAGGATAATGAGAATGAGATTAGAAAACACCACTCTTAATAGAGATAAGAGATGACCAACACCTTCTTTTGACCCACAAAAGAATAAACAACTTGATTCTGGTAAGTAGAAAAGCACCACCAACTTAGACACACTAAGTAGCAACTTCTCCTTCTTTAAGCACTAAAACAATCAAGCTAGCTTAAACACATAGAGTATTTCAGACTAATCTTTATGCTAAGTAACCTCCAAAGAACTTTGAAACACAATATTTATAACCCAAGGTTTGAGCTAGGTCAGAAGTTGAATAGACAGCTCCCAACTACTAGAGATAATCGATTATCCCAAGTGATAATCGATCATCTTAGGCCGTTAAAAATAGTTTTATTCGATGATAATCAATTTTCCCAAGTGATAATCGATTATCTGCGAACCTTGGTAATTCATGCTTTTAGGGATAATCGATTATCTTAAGTGATAATCGATTATTGCCGAATCAAGGTGTTTTCTTAGTTTTCTTGTGATAATCGATTATTGTCGTAAAACTTCTAAACTAAAAATTAGAAACAAGACTTCTTTAAGTTACACTTGAAAATCTATAGCTATTACAATAAAATCTTCAATCAAAAAGCTTTAACATAAATTCTTCCAGTCATGTAAATTGTTCTTCAAGTCTTTGAGTGCATCATCATCAAAATCTTTCAAAGCTTTAATCCATCTTATTGGTAACACTAGTATATTATCTTTGGGCGAGGTTAGAGTCAGGAAGCCACTAAGTTGTTGCTGGGTGAGATATTCTCGTTGAGCAAAACCAAAGTCAGGGGATTCATTGACTCAACTTTTGTTGGGTGATAATATGGTCGTTGGGCAAGCTAAAAGTCAGAGGGTTACTAACCTAGTGGTCATTGGACGAGAATATTCTCACTAAGTGTCATGAAAGTCATAGAACTCACTAACTCGACAGTGGTTGAACGAGTTATCTAATCGCTAGGCGGGTATACTTCTAAGCCCTACTCCCTAAGTGAATAGAGTAGTCTTTTTGGACAAGATTAACAAGGTCTAACACTAGTTTTCGTATGTGTTTTATGTAGTTATGTTTTGTTAAAGGTTGATTTATGAATGATAATATGATGACTAGTTTGTGATGTGTATTTAAGAGTGGTTGGAACAAATCTAAGGAGGAATTGATGTGATGTTGTTTAGCGTGTGCTTTGACATATGAGAGTTCTGAAAGTAGGTATCATGATATATTACAAACCATTTAACTCATACAGAGATGAATGGGGTGAGAGAAAGAATGACATGAGGTCTTTAATATGGACTTTTGATCTCGGGTATGAAAGATTAACATTGTGAATAATAAGGTGATAACTCCTACGTTTATGACTCTACAGAGTATAAATGCTACTACAGGTGCACACCTATATTGAATACATATGTCCAAACATGTATTCGGATAATTAAGTGTAGAGTCAAATAATTATATGTTTATATGAGTTATAGAATGTTATAAATGTTGAAGTAATATGTGATGTGTTAAATTGTTTATGAAGTTTTCATTTGAACACCAGCTTACCTTACTATATCTTTTATTGTCTTTGATGTGCTATTTGTTTCTTTGGTGATGATTACCTTATTGATATGAGCAGTTGATGGATAAGTATTGAAGCATCTCTAATCGATGATACCGATGATACATAACATCTTTTTGGTTGTCTAATGATTACATTTAGCTCTTTTAGATATATTTATTATTATAATTATTTTCTGTTAAATAAGTATATTAATATTATATCTATAAATTGAGAAAAATGTTTTATTTTATCAAATTTATAATGTCTAATTTTGTGAATAGTAAAATACTAAAATTGACATGTTAGATATATACTTTTTACTATTTTTTATAAATAATTAATTAAAAACATGAAAATAATCTAATTTAAACATATATATATATATTGTATGTATATATGGATTTTCTAACACACGTACGCCTGTTTTACAGTTGGTACATTTTATCAATGTGTATCGGGTTTTAGTAGACAAAAATACCCTCACATATTATGGATTTTAAGTTTTAAAGTCAAGGGTATTTGAATAGTTTTCATTCTCAAAACTATAAAAAAAAAAACTGAAACCCCCAAACCCTTACTCACCTCCCTCATTCCTTTCAACCCTTTCTCTTTCATCTCTCACTCCAACATTTTTTTATTCATCCTATGGTAGATCCAACTGAAAAAAAAAAGTTAAGAAATACTCGTCGTTAAACATTTACCTTTGTAAAGAGTTGAGTCATTGGCATATTCGCTTTCAGGCAAAAGTTCATTCAAGATCTTTTCAATTTCATCATCTTCACCAGCCTCTCTAATTTCATCATCTGCATGTTGAATCATCATCTCTTAAAAAACTTCCAGGATAATTACCAATTTCTTCTGATGTCATTATGCTTGTGAAAATTAGATAAAATTAGATTAGACAAAAATTATAAAATGAAGACTCATTATAAAAATCATTTTTTGTAAGAAATTGTTTAACAATCTGATTTTTTTTCCAGGCCAATTACCAATTCCTTTGATGTCATTATGCTTGTGAAAATTAGATAAAATTAGATAAGACAAAAATTATAAAATAAAACTCATTATAAAATCATTTTTTGTAAGAAATTGTTTAACGAGTGTTTCTGATTTTTTTTTTCAGGCGAATTACCAATTCCTTCATATGTCATTATGCTTCTGATCATCTTTTTTTTGTAAGAAATTGTTTAACCGCTAGTGTTTCTGATTTTTCCAATTGGGACTACAATAGAGATGACAGAGAAAAGGTTGGAGTGAGAGAGATGAAAGAGAAAGGGTTGACAGGAATGAGAGATGTGAGTACGAGTTTGGGGAGTTTTTTTTTTTAGTTTTGAGAATGAAAATTATTAAAATACCATTGACCTTAAAACTTAAAATCCATGATATATAAGGATATTTTTGTCTATTAAAACCCGATACACATTGCTAAAATATACTAACTGAAAAACAAGGGTACGCACGTTAGCAAACCCCATATATATATATATATATATATATATATATATATATATATATATATATAGTTTTATAAAAATAGTATTAAAAATTATTTAGAAACTTTGATTAATTAGTAAAAATATCTAAGTATGATTTAGTCAATGCTATAATTTCCTTTTATATATGATTCGTGATTTAATAAAGACAATAATGTTTTTGGTTATCCTAAGTAAATAATTTTATTAAAAATAGATAACAAGGATAGAAAATACTATAATATAATGTTGATTCAAATATGATCATGGTTATCGTTAAATTATTATATTTCTCTATATTTTTTAAATATTCACCTTACTACTTTTTTGGTTTAATAATTTACTAAGTCCCTTTTTTCGCATGGAATCTTAATTTGGTCCCTTTCTTTCTGAAAATCTCAATTGGATCCCAAAGTTATCAAAATTGGATCAATTGGATCCTTTTCGTTAAATTGTCTTTTACGGAGTTAATGGTTAGGTGACGTGACTGAGTGAAGTTGGACAGATAAAGGCACGTGATTAATTTAATTTTTTAATGAATTAATAACTAAAATTAAATAAAATGAAAAACATAAAGGCACGTGATTAATAAAAATGGTATTGGGAATTATATATCAAGGTCTCCCCCATCTGGGTAATAGCATATGATGTAGTCACCCTCCTCTCTCCATGGTGTCTCACCTACATCAAACAAACATGCTAGAATCAGATTACAAATCCCCTACCATCTCATCAAAATTTGTCCTCTCGGGCAAACCACCACCATTCAACTTCCTGGGATAACCATCAACCATTTCCCCCAACCCCTAGTTTCGCTTTGAACAAACGGTGCAAGAAATCTTCACACCTTTGATTACAGGTCCAAATCCGCAACTTGATATTCAGCCCAAACTCCATCGACCCATCCTCTGCGCATACACCATTGTCCCAACAAACCGAAAACGAAACCTGCTTGAGCTCTTCTGATTCTTCTATTCCCTGTCAACACTAAAACAAACAAAACTGTAATAAAAAGAAAACAACAGTTTGAGAGGGAAAACATGGAAAATCTCACCAATGTGAGATTCCAACCCAAAGTAGAATGAGTGTGTAATAGAACGGAATGTATTTGAGAATAAAAGAGGAGATTCGTGTGATGGTGGGCACGGTTGTGCGACTGGAGTTCTCGGTGGCTTCCGGAGGTGCGGTGGCTGCTCACCGGTGAGAGGTTGGCGTTTCAGCGGCGGTGGCGCATGGAAGCTAGTGCGAAAGAGAGAAGGAGAGGGAAAGGAGAGGTCGTGGCCGGTCGTGATCCCGGTGGCGTCTGCCGTCGTCGGCGATGATGACGAGATTGGAGAGAACGTGGTCACGATACAGGTTTGGCTCGGTGGTTGGCTGCACAGCGCGAGACGAAATGGAGGAGGAGCCTGGAACCGGGGTTGACGGTGGCTCTGGCGCCACGCGTCCTTACCGGCGACGCCATTGATGGCGGTTCAGACGGAGAGAGGGAGAGAGACCCTAGGTCTCTGATGAGAGGGAGTGTGCGTGATGGGAATGAAGGGAGTAATCTGAACCCCTAAGGAAGTTTTGGGAAAACCATTTGGGCCTGGGTCTAACAAATTCCTGTGTTTATCCCAATACCATTTTAATTAATCACGTACCTTTATGTTTTTCATTTAATTTAATTTTGGTTATTAATTCATTAAAAAATTAAATTAATCACATGCCTTTATTTGTCCAACTCCGTTAAAAACAATTTAACGGAAAGGATCCAATTGATCCAATTTTGATAAATTTGGGATCCAATTGAGATTTTCAGAAAGAAATGGACTAAATTGAGTAGTAAATGATTAAACCTATTTTTTTTTAGTTTACACAGTATTTTGAATAGTAGTTTTTTTATCATAAAAAGATAACAAAATTTTATGGACAAAAAATATTTGTCAGGAGTTGAATATAAAATTATATAATTTAGATGATTTATTAGAGATCAAAATATACTAAATACTACAATTTTTTACAAAAAATTTCTTAAAATTAAATTAACTTTTATAAATGTTTTAGTGAAAAATAAATTTGATACAATATTTATGTTTTCTATTTTTTATCAAAAGTGAAAGAGTGAGTATCTTTTATAATTGATTTTCTATTTAGGTAGTAGATTTTGACATGATGATTAGTATTTGGTAGCTTCCAATAAATCTTCTCTATTCTTATACATGTATAAAAGTTAGTGGGTCAAAGTTATGTTTAATTTGTTTTTATAATTATATTTTGAGTAAATTATTTATTTTTATTATATATAATATATAATAATAAATTTGTCTCATATTTCAATTAATTGTTTTGAAAAATAATAATAATAATAATAATATAATACACACTGTACCATATTTTGTTAGTCTAAAATATTATCTATTAAATTGTTATAAAATAAATTATTATCATTAATTTAACGAGAAAAAATATATTAACTCGATTTAACAAAGGAAAAGTATGATGGAATATAATAATAATAATAATAAATTATTTAAATTTATTTAGAAAGTGTTGTATATAACTAACAATCTTTCATTAAATATTAAGATTTATTGATTTTTTTATCATAGTCAATACGAGTTAAAGTTATAATTTAAGTAAAGAAAAAAAAAATTATAATTTAAGTAAAAATAGTATCACATAAAAAAGATTAATGATTTCATCTGGGTCTTCTTCCTTCTTATTTTAATTAATCAAAACACTTGTTACCTTTGGACTTTTTCTCCATAAGAAACATATTTTCAAATTAATTCTCATCAACCTTCACCAAACATACTCTGCGTGGTTTCACAAATAAACCCCTCAGTTACAAGTTTTCTGCCTCATACCTAACCTAAACATATATTCAAATTCTTTACAAATAAGTTAATTGTGTTGAAGAATTAGGGCAAAGTATAAGTTTTTATGCAAATCTTAATTTTTCGTATTGAGGTTTCTATCATTATTATTTTGATTATCTTTTTCGTTTTCAATAACAGTTTTATTTCTACTTTTGTACATAAATTAAATAGACCAATTTAACCATGAGAAAACCCAGGTGTGTTCATGTCATTGCAAACTAAATTCACGCTTAAGAAAAAGTATAAATTAATTTATTCATGAATTAAAACATAAACTAATTTATACAATTTTTTATTTAAATTATTCTTAACATTGAGAATCTAGAAAAGAGAATAAAGAATAATAAATATAATTTTAAAAGATGATACTCGATTATTTTTTATTAAAATGTTGAACTATAAATAATTTTCTAATAATTAAGTTTTATTTTAAAATATCATTCTATTTCTTTAAAAAAATTCTTAAAACCTTTTTTTACCTTTTCTCTATGTTTCATACCCAATCATTCATCTTTTAAGTCTTGTTAGTTTGGAGGAAATGATTTAGAAAGAGTAATTGAATGAATTTGAGGATAATTTTTATTGTTGTTTATTTGAGTGAATTTGGAGGTAAGTGAGATAAATTTGGAATTAAAGTTTGTGAGAATTAGTATAGGATTTGATTGATGTGACAAATTTAAAAAAATTGTTTAATTGGTCAAACTTGAAGATTACCAAAATACCCCTCGTTATTAAAATAATATAAAATGATAATTGTTAATGTTATATTTAATTGTAAAAATGTTTATAAAAAGTAAAAAATTAAAAAGAAATATTAAAATTAACTTTTAAAAAATAAGCAAATTGTGATTATTTGAATACACAGAAAACAACAAAAACAATAATGGGAATATGTATAGTTTGTCATTATGAAGGGGTGAAATTGTTGCTTCACTGTCTGATCAGCGTGGCCTACAAAGATTCATATGCATCAAAGATTACCGTGTCTGCACACATGTGCTTGCAAAATCTTTGACTAAGCAAAAGAAAAGGAACACTTCTAAACCATCCATCAAAAATTGTTGTAAAAGGATACCAATCTTTCCCTTATTCTCCTCCTCTTCTCATGACACCATTTCCTACAGACACTCCTTCATTCATTCTTAATTTTAGAAACATGAAAGAAGGATATATACGCCTCCACCATGTTTCGTACCATCCATCCTTCATCTCACAAACGTTTCGCTTTCACCATTATACATACATACTTATATATGGAACAACAACTAACTTAAGAATAAACAGAGTCCTAAGGTAATAATATGGAAAAAGTGCAAAATTTATACACCCACCTAAACCAAACCTGGAACTAACAAACAATTTTATATCAGAGAGGTTGGTGCATAGTGACAACCAAGGGAGTGGTGACAGTGTGCTTGACATTAGACCAAACTATGGAACCGGTCTTGACAGTGGAACTCCCGAGTGAAAGCTTCACTTCCCTGGTTTGCACCCTCACAAGGAAGTTCAGTTTTTGACCCAACCTCCTGAAAGCCAGTCTGTCTGGTTCAACAGTGACTTAAGTGTCGGCAGGGGCTGCAACAGTAACCCTATAAAGGGAGTTGGGTCTCCAACGTTGGTGACAGTTCTAATGAAGTGTGTAGACATGCGTGAGCCTTGCTTGCCATACTACTGAAAGATAGCAGATAAAAAGGGGTAATTGAGATTGGAACCCATAAGAGCTGGAACCGAATACAACATGAGAGGAACTGAATACGCGTTGTGTGGAATTTGTTCAAAGCAGTGGAACCGGATACGCTTGAGATGGAACCGAATACAGCAAGATGTGGATTTTCTCCTCACCATTGGAACCGGATACCCCATTTGTGGAATCGATACACGACCCTGAAGAACATCAAACTCTTCTTCAATGGCTGCTTCAAGCTTTCTTCATCTTCATCCATCAACCTCCTCTACATGAAGCTTCTTCTTCGTCATCAATCAACCCAGTTCTTCGTCTTCATCTCAAGTACATTTAAAAGCTTAATATATTGTCGTGGTATTTTACAAATATCAGAGGGCATATATGTCATTTGAATGTAAATCAACACAAATCTCCTCAACATAGCGAGAGGTCTCATCTCGCAAATCAACACATTTCTTTCCTTGCAAATCAGCGTAAACGAACAACAAATATCTCGCAAATCAGCGCTCACTTTTCCTCATAAACAGTCTTTTCCCTTGAAGTGAACACATCGTTAACAATTAGGAATCATCAATAGAGTTAGTGAACACATCAAAATTGAAAACATGGTAAATTCATTTTTATTCTATTTTTAGAGATATTTTAGCGTTTTAGGTACATTTAGCTAGAATCACCATGCATGTGCCTTAAATATACTCAAAGTGAATCTTTGTTGAATTTTGATTATAATGATATGCTTAGTTTTTTTATTTTATTTGATGTATGTGTTGGTAGTTAGAGGATTTATGTTTTTTATATTTAACATTGCGTATACACTTGTATGATAGCGCCTATGTTTAGGCTTGTACTATATAATGGAGTTTATGATTTATATACAAAGAAAAATGCAATATAATATTAAATATTAATATTGTCCAATCCTTAATCCAAATAATAATTAGATATACTTTTTATTTTCATGTAAAAATAATTTTAAAAGTAAAATATTTCCTAAAAACTATAATCTAAACAAAAGATATTAATAAAATATTTGGTTACTTATTTCATTTTTCTTTCATCCCCATCATTTATATTTTAGTGAAACCTTAACAATAAGTAGAGAAAGATGGAAATGGATCTTTTCATTTTAAATGTTGGAATGTTTATTATGCATTCCTACAAATACTTTTATTTTCTCTAGTTAGCCAAGTTTATGAAATAATGCACCATTATTCATCACTTTTCTTTTGCATATTTGATATAATTTTCATTTTTAACTTAATTAAGATTTTAATACCTTATAAATTTATAAATTTTGATGCCCAATTAAAAGTTAAACCTTTATATTCTTTTAAAAGTTTTGTGATCATGTTAAAAATTACATAAAAGTTAATTAATTTTTCATTTCTTTTTGAAGCTTAAGAACTTAAAAAAAGATATATAAATGAAAGTTGTCACGCGAAAGATACACTCAACGGTTACTAATCCCTATTGAATACGCGTTAGGGCGTGTTTGGATTAGGCCCATCTATTTTATTCAATCACATAGGGAATGCTGGAAAAGGTCTTCATGTGGCTACCCATTCTTGTCTTCACCTTCTTTGTCATTATTCCAATTTCTATTTTTAATCACCCAAAACTCTTTTAATTCAAACTAACTTTTTCCATCTCATTTTTCTCCAACGTTTTTAACAAAACCCTAATCAATCAATCACCCATGTGCAACATTTCATCTAGAAAACTTCAAACTTTCAAATAAATCAACAATTTAGGATTTAAATATTGAAGTGATAATTAATAAAAAAATTAATAAGATAAATATGTCCTATACTCACTAGTATGTTCTTCAACAAAAATAAAATAATTGTTACCCCCTTCTTTTGTATTAAAGGCTTAAAAGGAATTTTTATTCTTTTAGACAAATTTAATGATGATTTTTTGAATGAAATAAAGTAAACGGAAAAGTATTTATATGCATAAACGTCCAAACTCCTTTAAATTGAAAATTCTAAAAGAAAATGATGATATAGTTTTGTTCATATGTTATCTTAGTATGTAAGTCATATAAACTTGGGTTGCACTTTAACAACTACACAAATAAGGTGTATATCCAAATTATAGGGATATTAAATAAAGATTCCTGAAATCTATTTAGAGCAAAAATGATTAGATGATCATATACTATCATGATCCCTAATAATATGTGTACATGACACATAATTGAATGTTATTATTAACTTTAATCATAAATAAAATTTTAAATACATGTCACATACAATTTCTTGCTATCACTACATGACATATAATTGAATGTTATTAACTTTTATCATAAACTAAATAGATGTATTGGTTAGGACCATATATAGCAGGATCATAGTTCTAAACCACCCAATACTTTATTGTTTTAGCTGCTACCAAGTTTAAAACACAGTAATTGAGTGAGTCTTACAATAGGAGTTTGAAATAGCATAAGAACTTGTGACAATTTCATCAAACAGCTGGCTTTTTCTACTTGTAGAAGGTAATTAGATTTCTTAACAATATGTTTCTTTGATGTTTTCTCTGTAACTTAATATTATGGATAGCAGAAAATGTGAAGATTTACTGAAATGATGCAGAAGTCAAAAAGAAAAGACAAAAGAAATATTTGATGTGTAAAAGTATCACAACATGTCAAATGTGGACACCAACAACATTGCTCCTACGAATCCATTCCAACGGGTGTGAACACAAGTTTCAAGATCTTATTCATCACTCATTTTTCTTCTGTCTACAAATACACTTCTCAACCTGCTGCTTCTGTACCTCAGACTTGCCATTTTCTTTTAACAAAACACACTTTATCTATTTCTCCATTTCTGCTGTGTCTTGCTTCTGAAACTGCACTCTTACCAAAATAAGGTGAGAACTTTATAGCTGGTTCATGCAATAACAGGCATTTCCTGCATTGAGTTCATAACTTTTACTCCATGATCTACTTGAAATAAGAGGTTTTTTATTTATTGAATGTTTCTTGTATGAGTATCATTAAGTTGGCTTTGTTCTCCTTTAGTAGTTTGTAAGATGAACATGTTTGTTGGGTGTTTCTATCTTTTGAGCACACTTCACTATCTTTTAACTTAAATGTAGTTTCTAGTGCAACATTAGTACACATTTTGATAGTTGGTAATATTTGAAACACTGGTATTGTTTGATAAGTGCTGTTGTTGGTGGTTGATCAAGTTGTTTGGTTTGATTGTAGAATGAGTGCCTCTGAAGTGACAACTGAAGCAACAGCAGCACATGTTAATCTAAGGGACTCAGAGAGTGTGCTTCAGGTACAAATGATTGCTTCTTTGGAGTTAAACAGTGTTCATTATGCAGAGGGAAGAAAGAAATCACTGAGAGCTCGCTATTATTTTGGCATTCTATTCCTGATAATGAATTTCATTGCCTGGTTTTTCCGTGACTATGGACAAGGTCTTCTACCATTTATTCATCGTAAGTCAATTTTCTATCAATCCATTTCCATTCTCCAGTCTCAGGCCATCAGAATTTTTGTATAATAAATAATAATGGTGATTCCAATTATTAGTCTAAGTCTTATATGAGTCCAAATGAGAAAATTGATAGAAGATTCATAAACTCATCGTATTAAGGTTTTGTACGTTGGATGAGATAAGGTCTCATTTGTATTATATCTCTCTAATGAATTCTCACTTTGATAGAACCATGAGTGGTATTAGAGTCTGTCTCATTAAGATGACCGGCCATACGAAAGAATATTCATGATTGTGAATGTTTTCACATGAATCCTCCCTTGAAAGTTTCATCAAATGGTTAATTCAAAGTTGATCATGGCAAATGATTATGTATCTCCTAGAAAAATCTTAAAATAAACAGACTTCTTGTTGCAAAAAGTTATATGCTCCAATTTCTTAATGATGAAGCTCTCAAAGTGGAAAGATAATCCATTAATAATTTTTCAGGAACCTGGAGATCTAGAACGTGAAAGATGTTAGGGCCATTTTGTCACTCACTCTTGTTGATACTGTTCTAATTTCTACAGATATCAAAGCTTGTGGAAATGAAGGAGAAGACTGTTTTCATGCACTGGGAGTTCTTCGCGTGAGTTTAGGATGCTACGTATCTTTCAGTTATCAGAGTTTCTGCTCCCTGACGAATCATTATATACTGCTACTGTATCTCTGGATATAACCCTCTAAACAAAGCAATTTTCATTCATTAACTTACTATGCAGTAATCTAGTATCTTCTGCGAACAACATCCTTAAACTGACAACAGAATTTATAACTTTCTAATTTGGATTCCCAACAGAACATGCTAGAATGATGATTTATAACATGAACTATCTTCCTTAACAATGAAATAGATATTTTTCTCAGTTATGTTTCTCACAACAGTCAAAACAAGAAAATTACATGAAAGTTGGAATTTATGGCATTCTGGCCACTGGGAAGTGAAGTTTATTATACTGCTTGTATCAATGGCACTCCCATTCTTTTTACCTTCAGAACTTGTTCAAATATATGGTAAGTTTCTTGCTTTTTCATAATTTTAACCATTACACAGTATTAAAAATAATTGGGGTTATCATTCAAGTAGCTTTGAGTAGAATATTGCCTTTTCCTTGAACATAGTTCAATAATCAGAATAATTCGTTTGAGTCTAAGTCTCACATTGAATAGAAATAATAAGATTAAACAACTTATAAACTTAATGTTTCAAGCATATTAGATTCAAGTTACATATATATAATCTTTCTCTAATGATCAGAAAAAATGGTGTCAATCTTTTATTTAGTTTCAACTCATTTTACATGTTTATATAATTTCTCTCTAATGAATCTCAAAAGAATGTTAACACACCCTCAATCTTGCAGGAGAGGTTGCTCGTATTGGTGCAGGGTAAGCTTCAAATCTTTCACCTTTTCGTTTTACCAATACAAGGTTGTTATTTACACGAATGGGTGGTTCATGTTCACAGAGTTTTTCTTCTTCTACAACTTGTGAGTGTCATCCAATTTATCATTTGGTGGAATAAGTACTGGATTCCAGATGAAGAAAGGAAGCAGAGGTAGCTACACATCATTATTGTTACAAAAATTCATAGCTAAACTTGAAAAATCAATGTTCACATGTTTTCAACACTTTCTACTCAGAGATTGTTGACTTAACAGAAAAAAATAATTATTAAAGAATTAAATAAATTGTTTTTATTTAGTTATAGAATTAAATAAAAACGTTGTTTGAATTTGTTTTCTAAAGAATCTAACTTTTTATGATGTAATTTCATTTGGATTGTATTTTAACCGTAAATGAGAGATAATGTATATATAATAGTGTGTTAGTGACAGGTGGTCCTTTGGACTTTTGATGTCAACATTGTTTTATGTTGCCTCTATGTGTGGAATTGTGTATCTGTACACAACATATGCTCCAAGAGCTTCATGTTCTCTCAATCTATTTTTCATCACATGGACAGCAATTCTACTTGCTGCAATTATGGTTGTTTCCTTACATTCAAAGGTACAATGCTACTGTTATTTCTAACCAGTCTAGATTTTCAATTTGGTTTTTTACTGTCTTCTGTTGAACATTAAAAATAGAGTGATGCTGACATCAAAATCATTATCTATCAATGTATTTTGAAAACAAAAAAAAAAAAAAAAACAGCAGAGACTCCAAATTCCTTTCTAAAAATCTGCATTAGCAGGAAAAGTATGAGTTTTCATGTATCTAATTTCTTTCTTTATTCCTGAGAGGATATTAGTTGGACTAAAACATGTTTTTAATGTTTGTATATAGAATGAGAAATTTATGTGTGATAGAAAGCTGTCCTAATATCTTAATTTTCATCAAAATAATTAAAATGTATGGTTTATCATTTATATGTTTAATTATTACAGGTTAATAGAGGTCTTTTATCTTCAGGGATTATGGCTTCTTACATTGTTTTTCTTTGTTGGTGTGCATTGAGAAGGTAGAGATTCTGAAACATACTCTATAACTGTTCTTTGTCTAATTTTGGACATTACAATCATGTATATTTTGAATAGCTTTCAGTTTTTCACATCAAAATGTGAATTTTAGATTTCAAAAGTCCAACCAAACACACTATAATATCACTTTAACTCAAATATTCCTTATTAATCTATAAAATACTGTTAGAGTTAATTGTGTATAAGAGGAGAAGAAATGTTAAATAGCCTAACTGCCTAGGCAGTTAGGAAAAGGGTGAGGGTTGGTTTCTGTTTGGTCGGTTACTTTTGTATATAAGGGGGTTTGGGTTGTACATAAGTCAGTTTTGGATGTATCATTGTTAGCGGGAACTTTTGTAGTTTCTTGGAGAGAGGTTAAGCTCTCGGGATTGCTTTGTAAACACTATTCGTTTGTTTCTTAGCAATAAAAGGCGACTATACGATTCCAGAGGAGTCGATCCTTGTTGTTTTCGCGTGTTACCCGTAGGTTCTTGACTACAAGAACCTATTATTTGGTCCGACCTGCCGGATCACGGAGGAGAAGAGCCAGCGATGGGAAGTGAGACGAGGGCAGACTCGATAACTTGGAGATCACGGTTGCGGGAATCAAGGATGAGACCGCGGCGATCAGACGCGATGTGCAGCAATTGATGAGGATTATGGGTGCAGGTTCGAACCATCAACGGGATGGTTCTGAAGGTAGCAGCAGTTCGGTGAATGAGAATCCAGGGAGAGGCGAGACTGGGGGAATCACACCCAATTGGAGGAAGAAGGTGGAACTGCCCTCATTTGAAGGCGGGGACCCCTATGTCTGGATTAGTCGGGCTGAGAGGTTTTTCGACATTCAAAAAGTAGCAGAAGAGGATAAGATTGAACTCGCTTACGTGAGTATGGAGGGAAGCGCGAGTTATTGGTTCAAGTATTGGCGGGAGAAATCCAAGAATCGAACGTGGATGGGTTTGAAGGATGGGTTGATCAATAGATTTGGTGATGGGTTCCGAGGGACGGTATACGAACAGTTGGCCACCCTAAGGCAAGAAGGAGCACTGGAAGAATTCGTAAGGAATTTTGAGAGGTTGCTAGGACAGACCCAAGGTTTATCGGAGGAACTGATTATGGGTTTCTTTTTGGCGGGGTTAAGGGAAGACATCAAGGGCCAGGTCAGAATTCAGAACCCCCCATATTGAATGGGTGCGATCAGAGTTGCGAGAGACGTGGAGGGTGCGATCAACCGAGCATGCGGAGGCGTTTGGAACGGGTTCAAGGTGCAACCCGTGGGTTCTTGAACCACGACGTCGATCGGGAGGAATGAGGCAGACCGGGGTCTCGCGACAAGAATTAGCGGGACAGAAGGAATGGGTCTGGCCAAGAAAGAAGGGGTGACGGGGGCGAACAGTACCAATGCAAGGGGCAACAACCCTACTGGAGGAGAAAATAAGAATCGTTTGGTTAGGAACTTACCTTATCCGGAGTATCTGAAGAGGAGGGACGAGGGAAGGTGTTTCCGATGTGGCGGACCGTTCACGCCGGGTCATCGGTGTGCAGAAAAAGGATTACGAGTCCTATTGCTGGCTGAGGACGAAGAGGGGGAATCGAAGGAGAATGCGGACAAGGAAGTGAGACCCATGGAGCTATCGGCATGTTCGGCTGAGGGGATGACACCTCCAAAGACCATGAAGCTGATCGGATCAATAGGGAAACGTCAAGTGGTAGTATTGATTGACAGCGGGGCTAGTCACAACTTTATTAGCCGGAGGGTGGTGAAGGAACTGGGACTGTTGGTGGCGGAGACGCCTACGTACGTCGTGAGTTTGGGAAATGGGTGTAGAAAATGGACGAGTGGGCGTTGTGAGCAAGTGGAATTGAAGTTCGGAGATGTGTGGGTGAAGGAAGATCTGTATGTGTTTGAGCTAGGAGGGGTTGATCTGATATTGGGGATTGCATGGCTAGAAAAATTAGGCGAGATGGTTATTAATTGGAGAGAGATGACCATGCAATATGTAGTGGATGGGAAGAAGATGGTGATCAAAGGCGATCCAGCCATGTCCCGACAGCTGGTGGAGCCAGGCGCACTTGCAAAAATTATAGATGTTGAGTCATGGTTCTTTGTTTGGGAAATGTGCATAGTGGAGCTCGGTGCAAGAGGTGATGAGATGGTGGATCTGACGGAGCAGCAGAGGGCAGAAATAAGAGTAATTCTGCATGCCCACTACGCTGTGTTCCAAGAGAGAGAAGGGCTTCCTCCTACACGTGACAGCCAGCACCGAATAAGGCTTAAAGAGGGGGTAAATCCTATAAATGTCAGGCCTTATAGGTACCCTTTCCTCATGAAAGAGGAACTTGAGAAGCAGGTTTCGGATATGCTGAGAGCTGGAATCATTAGACCAAGCCAAAGTCCGTTCTCTAGTCCGGTGATTTTGGTGAAAAAGAAAGATGGGAGCTGGAGATTTTGTGTGGATTACAAGACCTTGAACAAAGCCACTGTACCAGACAAGTTCCCTATTCCAGTGATTGAGGAGCTTTTAGACGAGTTGAAGGGGGCCCGTTTTTTTTCTAAGCTGAACCTAAAGGCGGGATACCACCAGATACGCATGGGGGAAGAAGATATTCATAAGACTGCCTTCCGGACGCATCAGGGCTTGTTCGAATTTCTGGTGATGCCCTTTGGATTGATGAATGCTCCGGCAACATTCCAAGGTGCTATGAACAGATTGATGGCGCCTTATTTGAGAAAATGGGTGCTTGTTTTTTTTGACGACATTTTGGTCTATAGCCCTTCGTGGGAAGAGCACCTTCACCATCTGAATTTGGTTCTGCAATTGTTGGAACAGAACGGCTGGGTGGCAAATCCCAAAAAGTGTGAGTTTGGGAAAAGGAGGATCCAATATTTGGGACATCAGATATCGGAAAATGGGGTGGAGATGGACCAAGATAAGATTAAGGCAGTCTTGGAGTGGGAAGAACCGCGAACTTTGAAAGCACTAAGGGGATTTTTGGGGCTGACTGGGTATTATAGGAGGTTTGTTTAGAAATATGGCGAGCTAGCCAGACCCCTTACGGAACTGTTGAAAAAGGGGAAATTTGAGTGGACGGAGGGAGCTCGGGCAGCTATGGCAACTTTGAAATCAGCGATGACAACGACACCTGTTTTAGCATTGCCCGATTTCACGCAAGAGTTCCATGTGGAGTGTGATGCTTCTGGTAGTGGGGTTGGGGCTGTCTTAATGCAAAATAAGAAGCCTATTGCTTTCTTTAGCAAGGCATTGTCGGAGGGGTCTCGGGCCAAGTCTATCTACGAGAAGGAATTGATGGCCTTAGTCATGGCTATCCAGCATTGGAGACCCTATCTTTTAGGGAGGAGGTTTGTGGTTCATACCGACTAGCGCAACCTCAAATACTTGCTGGAACAGAGGATAACAACACACAACCAACAGAATTGGATAGCTAAATTGATGGGGTATGATTTTGATATTGTTTATAAGGCAGGCAGCTCTAACAAGGTGGCAGATGCCTTATCATGGAAGGGAGAAGGAGGTATGGAGGAGGCTGAGCTGCGGGTTATATCTCGCCCTTACTGGCATGATTTCCAGGAGATTGTGAAGGAGGTGGAGGAGGATGACACTCTTCGGAAGATAATGGAGGACATACGAGGGGACCCAAACAACCATGAAGCATACACGTTAGAGAATGATCGCCTTCACTACAAAGGACGACTGGTATTGTTCGTAAAATCCAGTTGGATTCCCAAGCTATTAGCGGAGTTTCACGTGATCAGCACAGGGGGCCACTCGGGAGTGTTCCGAACTTACAGGAAAATAACACAGTCTTTATACTGGCCGGGCATGAAGAAGTCTGTAACGGAGTTTGTAGTGAGCTGTGTTGCCAGCAACATAAGTATCTTGCTGCTTCTTCTCAGGGTCTCTTGCAGCCACTTCCAATACCACAGGCCATTTGGGAAGAAATCAATATTGATTTCATAGTGAAGCTACCCAAGTCACAGGGATTCGATGCAATATTGGTAGTCGTGGACAGATTAAGCAAGTACAACCATTTCATTGCATTAAAACACCCTTATTCAGCGCGTACTGTGGCAGAGGCTTTCATGCATGAGATCGTTAGACTGCACGGGATCTCTATGTCCATAGTGAGTGATCGCGATCCTCTATTTTTGAGCATATTCTGGAAGGAACTCTTCAAGATGCAGGGTACTCAATTGAACATGAGTACGGCCTATCATCCCGAGACCGATGGCCAAACCGAGGTGGTGAATAGAATTCTGGAGGGGTATTTGAGGTGTTTCTGCTCGGAGCAACCTAAGAGTTGGAAGATGATGCTTCTATGGGCTGAATACTGGTATAACACCAGTTATCAAGGTTCAGCTAAGAGTTCTCCTTTTGAAATCGTTTACGGGAGAGCTCCACCAACTTTGAGTCGTTTTATTCCAGGGAAGACAACGGTTGAGTCGGTGGCGCAAGACTTATTGACGAGGGATGAGGCCTTGAAGCAATTAAAAGTCCAGTTAAGGCACGCTCAGGAGGCCATGATGACTCAGGCTAATAAAAAACAAAAAGATGTAGACATAAAGGTGGGAGATTGGGTCTATTTAAAGATTAGACCCCATCGACAATCAACTATGCCGACTCGGTTGCATCTGAAACTAGCTGCAAGATATTATGGGCCCTTTGAGGTGTTGCTACAGCTTGGAAAAGTTGCTTTCCGTCTACAATTACCTGAGGCAGCAAAGATACATCCCATATTCCATGTTTCACAACTGAAGAAAGCAGTGGGGGATAGGAGGGTTTAGAAGGAGCTTCCAGCGAAGTTGCAGGCTGACGGGCCTCTCTTTTGGCCAGTACGAGTTTTAGACAGAAGAACCAGATAGCTAGGATTGGAGGAAACACCACAAGTGTTGATAGAATGGCAAGAAGGGGGACACGAGGGGGCCACGTGGGAGGATTTGGCGACTATTCAGGAGCAATATCCTGAATTCAACCTTGGGGACAAGGTTGTTGGAAGCGAGGGGAGTAATGTTAGAGAGTTAATTGTATATAGGAGGAGAAGAAATGTTAAATAGCCTAACTGCCTAGGCAGTTAGGAAAAGGGTGAGGGTTGGTTTCTGTTTGGTCGGTTACTTGTTGTATATAAGGGGGTTTAGGTTGTACATAAGTCAGTTTTGGATGTATCATTGTTAGCGGGAACTTTTGTAGTTTCTTGGAGAGAGGTTAAGCTCTCGGGATTGCTTTGTAAACACTATTCGTTTGTTTCTTAGCAATAAAAGACGACTATACGATTTCAGAGAAGTCGATCCTTGTTGTTTTCGCGTGTTACCCATAGGTTCTTGACTACAAGAACCTATCAAATACAGTCATAATTTTTTTCCATAATGATCATTACTTTGATTTTGCTAAAGAGGGTTCAATTTGATTATATATATGTGATAGCTTGATTCAGTGTGAACTTCAAATCATATGTTTTATTTGGAAATTCCTTCTAGAGATGGTATACTTATAGATCTCCATCATGGAGTTTCAGTGAGCCTGCAACTGCAAGATGTCAGACAAAGAATCAAGAGAAAGGAAACAGTGATTGGATAACTATAATTGTAAGTTTTTGAGTGCATCTTCATGTTAAATTTCAAAAAACAAAAACTTAGTTTACATCCTCTTCATTTCCATGGAGTCCAAAACTCCTGAGCATTCATTCTTTCTTCAGTCTTTTATAGGTAATTATTGAGGTTAGAAAAAATAGATTTTCTGTTTCAGTGTTGACAGATTTGGCAGAATGTTTATTATGGTATTAAAATCTATTCTAATAATGTTTGTTTAGTTTACTGTGCCATACTTATTTTGTTTTTTTTTTTATTAAAATTGAAATGCAGATTTTCTCCTATTATGATGCTTGTTAACATGAATGTTTCAGTCATCCTGTTATTTTACATCATATTTTATTTTCTTAACAGGGCTTTCTTATTGCCATATTTGCAATTGTGATAGCAGCCTTTTCCACAGGCATTGATTCCAAATCCTTTCAGGTGAATCAACCGTTTTACTAATATTTTAAGAATATGATTAAGAAGTAAACTTTAAACCTAATTCAATTTTATATAAAATTGATTCATAAGATATAGTTTACATTTTACTTATATACTTTAAATTAATTTTACCACTGATCGATGTAAGACTTTTCACAAAAAATAACTTAATATCCATTCTTTGATCTAGCAAGACAACTCAAGCATGCTGCAAGTTGAATAAAATTTTATGTACAAAGTCGAGAAAAATATCCCTCTATAAAAAGTTAGACCATAATCTTTTCATGGCTTTTTCAATATCCAAAACAGCATTAATGTCAGTATGATTGTGATGATACAATCGTAAAAATAGTGTTTTTTTTTTCCACATATTGAAGTGATATTTTTTGGTCCCTTTCAGTTTTCAGAAGACAAAGTTGAACAAGAAGATGATATTCCTTACAGTTATGGATTTTTTCATTTGGTATTCTCCTTAGGAGCAATGTACTTCGCAATGTTATTCATCAGTTGGGATCTGAATAACTCAGCAAGAAAGTGAGGAACCTAATTCATCTTATAGTCATTCTATGCTTTGTGTATGATCATGATATGATTTATGACATCTTAATTATATCTTCTTTCACCTTTATGAATCATGCACATATCAAACCACCAGATGGAGCATTGATGTTGGCTGGATGAGTGCATGGGTGAGAGTTATCAATGAGTGGTTTGCTGCAACAATTTACAGTAAGTGAATCTATGTTATGTACACATGCACAAAAAAAATGTTTTCCAAATTTTGACCAGATTCATTCATATTAACAACACAACAAATCTTTTGTTTATGGATCATCATATGTTAACAACATTTTTTAACAATTTTTTACAATAGAATAGATTATGTGTCATTATTTTATTGGTACGTATATTTGAATTAAACCACAAGTTACTATATAAGCGGTCGTAAAAAATTGTCAAAAAAAGTTGTTAAAAAGACTTTTTCCTTTGTTTATATACTCACATAATAAAAATAATAATCTTTTCAAAAGTTCAACACAACTAAGAATAAATATTTAAATAAAATTATACAATAAATTTTATGTGATTTAGCACTTCATGTCTATATCCACAAATATTATTCTATTAGTTCTATTGAAGAGGTGATTTACTAGAAAGATACAATATCAACGAGAATTAAATCCAACCAATAAAATATTGATACTATCTTTTATCCAAAATTTTAAGATAATAGATTAAGGACCCTGATATTTTAACAATACTTTTTAACAACTTTTTTACAACAGGATACATGTCATCATTTCATTCGTTTGTTTGAATTTATTTAAAAAAAAATATTTGAAACGAATCAATCATAAACTACTACTACGTATGCGTTGTCAAGAAATTATTAAAAAAGAATTGTTAAAGGAACTTTTTTTCATAAATCAATGACTTTTCACCTTTTATATAATGTTATATTTTTTTCATTTTTATGTGAAATGGATACTTCAACTCAGTTAGAATTCTAAAAACATATAATTTTTTTTTTACAAAAACAGTAAACTTTCATACCTTCTTTTTTTTTTCGCAAAACTGGAACCCTCAGAATCTCCTATATTTCTAGTAAACAATTCATTATTCACATACTTTTCCAGTTGATATATTAATTGTTTTCTTTTTATTTGATTGTAACAGTATGGATGCTGATTTCACCAATTGTGAGAGAGAACAAAGTCATGAATAATGGTAGAACTGTGCAGGAGACAGTTGACTCGGTTATGCCATGATTAACAAACACAAAAATCATCAACATTCTTACAAGAAAAACGAAAATTCTTCCCTTTAAAAAATTTCTGTTCCTTAGTATATTTTACTCTTCAACTCACTTTTTCTTTAATGGTTGAAAGGCAAAAAAGTGGGAAATGAAATAAAACGATAATATATTTGCTTTACCTGGTAGACCTGACTGAAATATATTTTCAAATGTAGTATATAATCATGGTTCTGATATAGCCACATTAATTAAATTCAAATAATGGTTAAGGTTACGATATGATGTAATGTTATAAAAGTTGTGATTGGTTTAGCTGTTGGACCACAGAATTAACGGTTTAGTTGGCAGCAATTTGTGTTAAGTGTTTGTTGACTTCATTATTTAAATTTACATCAGGATTATGTTAAAATAAATTGTTGACAACTTCTGATATAAATTCTCCCATCAATTACGCTTTTATATAGATTATAAATAAAAGATATTTATTTACTTGGTAACAATATGTATGGAACTTTTTTTTCCTTTAAAGTAAAAGTTTATTAAAGTTTAAAAGCATAAATGACTTTTGGATTAAAATGTAGGGTTAAATATGTTTTTTTTATCTCTTTTGACCTAATTTAGTCCCCCTAAAAATGTAGGAATTTAGTCTTTTTAACCAAATTTTATTAACTTTATTTGATGTTTCAAAAGTAAATATGTGTCAAACAGTGTAAACAATCCACTAAAAATGTATAAATTTAGTCATTTTAACCAAATTTTATTAATTTTATTTGATGTTTCAAAAGCAAATATGTGTCAAACAGTGTAAACAATCCAAATGCTATTATGAAACGTGTTTGAAACATCAAATAAAGTTAACAAAATTTGGTTAAAAGGACTAAATTCATACATTTTTAAAGTTGGGGACTAAATTAGGCCAAAATTTTGAAAATAGACTAATTATAATTTTCATTGAAAGTTAAGAACCAAAAACATATTTGACGCTAAAATGTATAAGTGATTATTTTTTTTAATACACAGGTTATTAATAAATTATAAAATTTTAACTTCAATTCTTGATAAGAAATATTTATTTATATTTTGTTTTTGTTGTTGGCTCTTCCAATGATATAAATTATTTTAAAATTTTTGTTTTGGTTACTGAATTTCATTTTTATCATAACCACTATTACTATTGATGACATAAGTAAAAGAAGAAACTAAATACATATCATTTTTCAGTATTTCAGATAATTAACAATTATTTCAATTTAATAAACACGTGAAATGATAATATCGTATATTTAAAAATCAAAATTTATAATTTCTTAATTATCCAACTTTAAAAAAAACAGTACTAAAAAATTGGGAATGAAGTCATTTGAGTGAAGTTTAAATTTATCCGAGGATTAAAGTTGCGAATCATGTACATATATTTTGCTTAAACATAAAAAGTATGGCTTATGAGTCTATTACAACGTATAAATTAATCAATTAACCACAAACTCATACACATTTTTTAAAGCCTAAAACATTGAAAGTTTCCGTGTGTAAAACTTAAAAAAATTATATAAATGTGACATGAACTTAACCTTCATATAAGAATTCACATCACTTTTAATTTAAAATTTCTACTAAGTTTATGAATTTTGTTTTTCTTATATAATATTTAACTTTGTTATTCCTGTATTTCTATCTAATGTAGAAGAATCACTAAAAAGTGCAACCAATCTAAAATTGGCTCATCCAAATTTGCTCAAGGCACAACTAATCTGTTATAGTATTAACAACTTCATTACCACTATTTCTCAGAACTACTCCAACACAAACAGACACAATGCATTAATTCCTTAGTATATAAGACCAAGAGTTGAATTCCATTTCAGTCAATCCAAAATAACCATTCTATTCTCCCAAAACGAACAAATTAAGCACAAAACATGTCTTTGGGATCATCCACAGCAGGTTTTTGTGTTGCAATGTTGTTTGCCTTTGCATTTATGGCAGTGCCAATTTGCATGGCAGCCACAGAACCTGTGATGGAGTTGTACATGCATGACATTCTTGGGGGCAGTAACCCTACAGCACGGCCTGTGACAGGGTTGCTAGGCAGCATATACAGTGGTCAAGTGCCATTTGCCACCCCAGTAGGGTTCAATACTCCACAAGGTGGAATTCCCATTCCCAATGCAAATGGTGCCATTCCCACAGTGAATGGAGTCACTGGCATTCCACTGGGCACTGGCTTGGCTGGCACCCTCTTTGCACCAAACAACAACAACAACCAAAACAATGCACAATTGGAACTAGGACCTGATGGATTAGGACTAGGTTTTGGCACAGTAACTGTGATTGATGATGTGTTGACCTCTCAACCTGAGTTGGGGTCACAACTGGTTGGGAAGGCTCAAGGGGTGTATGTGGCTAGTTCAGCAGATGGGAGCAGACAGATGATGGCATTCACAGCACTTTTTGAAGGAGGGGAGTATGGTGATAGCTTGAACTTTTATGGCTTGTACAAGATAGGAAGCACCATGTCAAAACTGTCTGTGATAGGAGGCACAGGGAAGTTCAAGAGTGCAAGAGGGTTTGCTGAACTGAGATCTCTTATCCCACCAGGGCAAGTTTCCACTGATGGTGCTGAGACACTGCTCAGAATCACTGTTCATTTGAATTGAACTACTAAACTATGGTGATCCGGATGCATTTGTGAGTAGTGTTGGTCTTGTGTTTTTGTCAATGTATTTGAAGTAGTAGTCCCATGAAAAAACCTTTTGATTGAGTTGTTCCTTGAGAATTTGTAACTTCTAGGTTGGTTGGCTATGGATCATAGTATGATTGATTAATGGCATGACTTATTGATCAATATTAAATCTTACTCTGTTATTTATATATATATACTAAAATGCTTTGGAATGGCAAACAACTTGAAAGCTAGTGGCAGTGGTCACCAGATTGTAACAATTTTAATTGAGCTATGATAATCAAAACTTTGTTTACTTTGTATATGTGTAGTTCATATCATTTCCTTCTTGTTATTTTAGTTAATTTCATATTCTTCATTGAGGTTTGATGCATGTTTTCCCTTCTCCTTTACTTTGAAGATGGGTTGAGATGTTGGTGTTCTTAAACCATGTAATATGATAGAAAAATTATACAGTGTGAATAATAGTTTCTCCTAGAAATGTATCGTTCCACCAATTTTCAAATGACATATATTTAAGTTTATAAACTTAAGATAAAATAATTAATCACTTTGATAGAGATAAGTGAATTAGGGATGTTAAAAAAACTAAACTGCACTAAAAAAAAGGAGTAGGTAATTGAAGTGTACTAAACTAAATAATAAAATTGAACTATCTTCTGTTGAAAAGTGAACTAAACTATTTTTTAGTTCACTTTTTTAAAATTAAACTTAAAAATTATCTAGACTAATGTAAGAATTATAGAAGTGTCTGCATATAATATCTGCTATCTATTATTGTGATTAAACCTAATAATTATATTGTTCTATACCATAAAAATGACTATAGTTAGTTTATTTCCATGTAAAGACTAAATTAATTTATTATATACAATCTAAAATTGGAGGCTATAGATATTGTCCACTAAAGACAAAACCTATTACTCTTACTACTATTGCTAGAGGTAGATAAGTTAGGAAGCTATGAATGGAGGGAAAATGTAGTTTAACTAGAATAGTATCCGTTGAATGAGTTCCGGTCGGCTGCGTCGACCCAGTTCCTGTCGGCTCCGTTTCTCTTGCAAATTTTGATAGTTATCTTAAAAACTTGGAGGAAATGCTTACTAAAATGACAGTAGATCACCATATTGAATCAATAGTTTCTTGCAAGAAGAAGCTTTCTTCGCTTCTACCTCTCGATCTTGAATAAAAAAATCACATAAGATGGAGAATGAATGAAAAAATAACTGTTGAAAAAGAAAATTGTAAAACTGTTTTGAGCTAACCTTGTGTAGGGGTTTGCTCAGCTGAGGGAATCAGCCAGGTAAACATAGCAAAGAAGTCTTTAGGGCTCATATTAGGAAATTTTGATTCAAGATATTTAATGACACCTTTCCTACTTGAAAACTCTAAAATGCGAGAATCATGCCGGGGCGATAAGGAATCTGTCGGTAAAATTTCCAGATGGAAGTCCTTGCTGCCCCTCTCCCATACATCACCAGCATTAGGCCACCCTTCAGGTGCATATGGCAAACCTTCACCAGAAGACTTAGATGGCACACGTTGAAGAGCAGAGGTTTTATCATTTGTCACATCCTTATAAGGATTGTTGCCAATTGCAGAGTCATTCTTCTTCATCCTTAAAACTGCAAGAAGGGAAAATCAGAACATATGTTTTTCATCCAAAGAATATGTGATCTTCTTCATATTTCACATCTTCACAAGAAGATAAAAGAGAAAAAAATGGATAAAAAATAACCTAGCTGGTGACAAGTTCATCTGAGAGATCCATGGATAACACGAAGAAATTGGAAATGTCAGGAATGCCGGCAAACCGTCCCCGTCGCTGGCGACCGTGTCAGGGAGTTACGGATGAAAAGATATGTTTCAGTAATCAATGTTCATGTAAAAAAACAAAACTTAACAGAGCAGTTCTCACTGCACCTCACAAACTTCATCCTGCACCTCCCAGAATATTTTGATTTTCAAAAGAAGTTGAAAAAGCTGATCCATGGATTGAAAAAGCAAAGTCTACACTCTTCTTCTCACTGCCGCATTTTACATCTCAAAAACCCTACACCCCTCTCACCTCCTTCCATGTCTTATGGTGATAGCTGTATCATCTCTCTCTCCTTCTCAAAGTTAACTTTTAGTCTTAACAGGCAACACAAACATAAGAAGGCCAGTGTATTTTCGAAAACATTTTCTTTTTAATAATACACAAAACCGTCACATAAACAAAAAAAATATTATCAAGCAAGTGAGATTTCATAAATATGACTTCAGATATAATGCAGATTAAATGTGAATAAGCAGAGAGTAGAATGATTTACAAAATGTGGAAGGAAAAAAATAAATATAAAAGATCAAAGGGTTCTATACTTGTAGTCTAGATTATATGTTGAACAGAATAAATGAGAATACAAATTTTTCAGACTACTTACATCAGCTACATGTTAATCAGATAAATAACTGATTTCATGATCATACAAACGGTTAAAAGGCAGGACAAAAAAAAAAAAGTAAACTAACGTCAGAAGCAGAATTACCAAAAAAGCGATACAAACGCAGACCAACATTGATCCCTTCTTTTCCAAACTTTCCATAGAGATCATTTGCTTCTTCAGCACTGGTCCTTGAATTCATCGCACTCTCATTGTCAGCAAATTTAACTAGCAAGACGTTGTCATCACCAAGAGATATGTGCAAGTGTGTTTGTGTGCTTTGTAGTATGGGCCCCTGAATTGTAATTTAAAGAAAGTGGCATAAAACAAACCATGTTTCACATAAAAATACACAATTTAATCTGTAAAGACTAAAATGTACCTATAACACTGACCATACAACAATCTCAAGAGCTTTTTGATTCAGCATTATAGCACTGGAACCATTATATTCGGACAGTTATTTAACAGTACACAAATCCAAGGGAGGAGAGAGACATACAAACCTGAACCTTAAGCTCCCATCCGAAGAAACATAACATTGATATACATGTGTCCGACCAGAGTCCCAATCAAGATACTGAAGAAACCAAACGTAATGTAGTAAGCAAGCAATAACTCATCAGAGAAGATAGCCAACACTGCATGATTTATATTCAGCACTGCGTGCTGTGAAAGTTTGTAGATCAACAAAGGAAGGTGTCTGCCACTATTGCTCAGGCTTGGAAGGACGACATTGATGCAGGAAATTTGGTGTCATCAGTGGTTGAATTGTTTGGCGAAATGGTGTTACCATTTATTAGAACTTCATCTGCCGCGCGAAATCTGCTAACAAAAGCCGCATCTCCCAAGTGCGGCTTCCTTCAGCCGCATCTGTCAAGTGCGGTGGCACCTCCTGCGAAATCGATTAACCGCATTTCCCAAGTGCGGCCTCCCTCAGCCGCATCTCCCAAGTGCGGCCTCTCTCAGCCGCATCTCCCAAGTGCGGCATCGCTTTGTCGCATCTCTGAAATGCAGTTATGCACAGCAACAGCCGAGGTGCGGTTCTGCGGTCTCAAATCTGAAGCCAGATCAACCAACTGGACGCTTGCTAGAAGAAGAAGTGCTGGATGTCACCACCAGATCAACACTAAATAGCCACCAACAACAACTAGATCGAACCGAAGAGAACACTTGCTGGCCGTAAAATTAGGCAAAGAAAAACAAAGAAAAAGGGGGCGTAGGGTTTTTGAGATGTAAAATGCGATAGTGGAAAAAAAAGTGTAAACTTTGCTTTTTTTTTTCAATGCATCAGTAAGCTGTTTTCAGCTTTTTGAAAATCAAAATATTTGGGAGGTGCAGGAAGAAGTTGGTGAGGTGCAGGAAAAAACTGCTGAACGCAGCAAGACAAGACCAACAGAAACACGAAACACACCCAGAATCATAACACAACTTACTTCTTGACGCGTGGAAGAACCTAAGCTTTGTGCTTCTCCAACTAGTCAAGACGAAGAAACCCTAGGTGGAGCTATTAAAATAGGGCCCAAAAGCAAGGCCCAGTCCATGAAACCTGAAGATAAAATATATTCTGATAAACAGTGTTTCTCCTTGCACCTCATCCTTTTCTCCCTGCACCTCCCAAATTACCATTTTGTCCCTTAAAAAGAATATTTTGATTTTCAAAAAATACTGAAAAAGCTGACTATTAAAAAAGTAAATTCTATGTGCTTTCCAGTGCCGCATCTCAACACCCCTTCTTCTTTCTTTTACTTTGCTCAACAGTCATTTTACCATTACGAAAGTGCTTCCTCTTCTCTGTTTGTCATCATTTTCACGGGCTCGGGCTGTTTGGTGTGGTTGTGTGGTGGTGAGATCTAGCACTTGAGCAGGCGTCTAGGATAGTTCTTCTGTTAAATGTAATTTTTCTTGCATTAGGTTAGTTGATCATGTTGTTTGTATGTTGTGAGAGAGATTGAACTGGGGTTGGAATTGGGGATGACGAGAGAGATTGAAGTGGGGTTGGGGTTGGGGATGACTCTAGCTTAATCTGGGTTCAGAGGAGGTGTGCGCAGAACTCCGCACTTGGGAGGCGTGGTTGCTAAATGCCGCACTTGGGAGGCGCGGTTGAGGGGTGCCGCACCTGGGAGGTGCGGCGGTGCATAACTGCAGTTGGTAGATGCGGTTAAGCTAGCCGCAGTTCGGATCTGCGGCACTTGTTAGCTGACAATGCGAGTTGCGGCAGAGGAGGGGGGTGCACCTGAGTTGCGGTTCTCTGCGAGCTATGGTTAGGGTTTTTATTTTTTATTTTTATTTTCTCCATATGGAAAATTATATTATTATATTAAAATAGTTTTTTTTAATATTCTATTTTGTTTTCGTAGTATATTTAATATTTTGTTAATTTTTTTATTTTTTTTTATAATTTTAAATTTTGTATATATTATTTAATATGTATATATTTTTTATTTTGATTTTATTTGTTTGTGAAATTGTTTTTAATATGTAATTTTTTTAACGTATTTATTTGATTAAAGAATAATTAATTTGCTAACTTTTTTATTTTTAACTTCCTTAATTTATTTTAAGTTTTTTATTGTTTTTATATTTATTGTTGTTAATTTTTTTAATCCTTTATTAATATTTTATTATTTATTTATGTTTTTGAATAATTTTTATTCGTTATTTATTATTATGTAATTATTTAATTTTTTATATAATTTCTTAATAATATAATTAGTTAATAGAAATGGTAAGAACTAGAGGCGCATCATCTTACCGTGGAGAGTCTTTATCGTCTCGTGATCAGCCATCATCTTCATCACATGATGAAAGGAGACGACCTACGACATCTGTTCATAGAAGACGCGTAGAGGAAAATCGCACAGACGTCATTGATAAGCATGATGATGAGAACCAGGAGGAGTCTATACAACAGGGACATCGTGAGGATGACTATGTTCAGCATGAGGATGTTCAAGAGCAGGATGACTATAGTGAGGAAGAAGATGAAGATGAAGATGGAGATGGAGATGAAGTTGAAGATGATGGATTTCCAGGAGGTCCACATGGCACCTCCTTGCTTACACACTATTCCCAGCATGTTGCATATGCCATATGGCAAGGCCAGGTTGGCAATCAACCTAAATGTTAATTGTTGATTAATTCCTTATTTATTTTTGTTATATAATTATGTGTTTTTATGTAGGATCGAGGGGAGATTCAATTGAGGAGCCATGGTAAAAAATTAAAAAGTTTTGGAATGTATCATGAGGCTATCGAGCCATATATATCCAGGTCGGGGTTGGCTTCCTTAGTCAACCTATCCTACGAGTATGCTGATCATGGATTGATCGTTTCACTTGCGGAGAGATGACACCTAGAGAGAAATAGTTTCCACCTCCCGGTAGGCGAGATGAGCGTCACATTAGATGACGTTCACAATCTGCTCCGCCTACCTATCATGGGACAATTTTGTGAGGTGGAGGACCTAGAGTACGATGAGGCTCGATCTCATCTTATGGACTTGCTTGGCATCGACCACGCCAAAGCTTCAGCCGAGATGAAGAAGTCACGAGTGTAACGTCCCGGCAACTTACAGACACATCACCACGAGACTTTCCAGTGTGCTTTGTCCTCACTCGCACACTTTCCGGGAAAACTTCCCAGAAGGTCACCCATCCTAGAATTTCTCCAGGCTAAGCACGCTTAACCATGGAGTTCTTATGGGTTAGGTTACCGAAAAGTAAATGCATTTTGGTGATATGAGTAGCCAAATCAATTCCTTTAAGCTATCCTTCAACTGTATAGTCCCATACCTATACAGTCTCCAGATCCCTCTCATTCCGGTGTATGTTCGATTCGTCCATGTGCCCCTTCCACTCGAAGCCTGCTAGGAGCCGCTCCTTGTCCGTGCCCCCTGCACCATGCCTCTTACACCGGCGATCACTCCCCGCCCTGGTCAGTGCCCGGGTGTCACAACGAGGTCCAAAAGTGCGGCTAAGCTGGCTCCGCGAGATCTACCACGATTGCATTCAGCAGGAGCTTTGGGAGTGCGCTGCTCGGGTGTATTTGTTGCATCTGCTTGGATGCACAATATTTACTAATAAGAGTGGGACATTGATTCATGTCTCGTACCTCCTTCTGTTACGAGACTTGAATGCATGTTCGAGATATGCCTGGGGAGCAGCTGCACTAGCACATACTTATGAGCAGCTAGGAGATGCTAGCTTCTATGGTGTCAGACAGATAGCTGGATATTCCACTCTTCTACAGGTATATTTAAGTTTTACAAAGTTTTTTTTTTATTTTAGGAATGTATAAAATAATATAAGTAAGTAATGGTTTTTGTAGAGTTGGATATATGATCACATTCCTGGTATGGGAAGGAGGCGAGTCTCAGATACGTACACAGACCTCCATCCATGAGCTTCACGATACATACCTTTGAGACAGGGTTGGAGTCTTATGGAGGGGCGTAGATATCTGGATAGGCTCACGTATGATGCGATCATCTGGAATCCATACACTTTGCACAAACGTACTTGTCCATTCTTGGCCATATGTATGTTTTCAGGATGAATCCGATTAGGCGACATGCTTCACCGACATCTGCCTGAGCGCGTGTTGCGTCAGTTCGGTTTTGTGCAGATTATACCACGTTCGCCTGAGAGCCTTCCGGTGTCAGATATTCATACGATTGATCTTAATTGGTTGCGGTATGTAGAGCATGCCGTTACTGGTGTCGTTGAAGCTCAGGACCCCTCTGCGTGCGTTGACGGATACCTGGTGTGGTTTAGACGGGTGTCCCCCCGTACATCACTCTAGCTGATGACGATGATCGACCTAGTCTTGCACCGCGCATGAGGCGACACCTTCCGGATGACATCCCGGTGGCCCCAGTTCATCGTAGACAGTCGCCTGAATCTAGATTGTTGGTAAGTATTGAAACTAAGTGTGATTATTTATTATATCAATTTTGGTTGACATAGTTAATTTATTTATTTGGTTATATTCATTTCAGGGTGGTATGAGGCGTGTCATCAGGATGCTGCAGGGCATGTTAAGCTGCCAACACGTCACACAGAACGCTGTAGTCTATGAGCAAACTAATCAGACATATAAGGTTGCTCGTAGATCTGTTGAGGAGTACGAGGCTGCCACTACTAGTAGAGGTGGTCGTCATGTGCGTGGACGGGCATCATTTTCTTGAACGGACATATTCATATATGTTTACTTTTTAATGTTTGTTTATGTGATGTTTACTTATACTTTGAGTATTTATAATGCATTTTGGCGTACGCTTTCCACACTTGGACTATTTCTAATTTTTTGAACGCATTAAAATGAATCGTCTACGTTGAATCAAATTATATAACGAGACACAATTGAAATAGTTAAATTAATATGAAAAATAATTAAAAACAATGAATTAGTACAAAAAAATATTTACAAACGAAATATTAAATTACTACATAACAAACATCATTTCAGTCTTATCCAAGATCTACATAACTTTTATTAGATCCCATTAATTCCATAAATGATTGCATCCTATGTGTATAAAATGATGACCATGCTCGCGCCTATGGGTAACAATGGTTTGAGGAAATCATGTCCACCATGGGTATCGGACAACCATCTTGTAATTGAACCTGGAAACTTAATATTAGTAAATGAATCATAATAGGTAATGCTTATGGTATAATAAAAATGGAAATTTACCTGTACGAATGACATCCATTAACAAATCCAATGCATAACATCCGATGTTGTCTAGTATCAGTAGGCGGTGGAGTGCGAAGTGGGAATATGGTAAAACTCTGAACATAGGACAAACATACTAAGATCACATTGTATCTATTTGCAATGGCATAACCAATGTCTGGTATGGTCATCCACTTCTTAGCATTAACCTGTAATGGAACAAGGTAAGTATTTATTCAAAAATATACAAAAAAATAATGAGGTAATTTTTATGAGGTTTTGAAGAAATACCTGTGATCGATCGTGGACAATTAATGACTGACGTAGTTCTTCCAATCGATCGTAGCTTCCTACTAAATTTGCGTATTCATCACGCCACTGAGTTAGTTCTTCATAAAGGTTATGTCGGATAGTAGGTCATGCCTCTTCACCTAAACCCAACAAAGCAGCAATGCATCGATAACTGCAATGACCATCGACAACAACATCGACAATGTATGGTTGACAAATCGGATGAAATTGATTTAAGAATGGTACTGCCCTTCGCGCAAATTCTTTCAGCTTCGATTTGACTTGAGATTTTCGTGAAGAAGAAGCCTCTGTCCTGGAAAGAAAAGTGTCAATGTGCTCAAAATATGATGGGTCACGTTTCGTAGACCTCTCATGTCGTGCAGCTTTAGTCTTCTGTGCACCTTTTGTCTTCACTTTATGCGACAGAGCAAGCATAGATGTCATCTATGGGCAAGCAATTTCTAGCATCTTATGTTTTATGCTGACTTTTTCACCAATGTCAACATTTTTGAATCGTTCCTCTACCAGTTCAACTTCACGACGAAGGCTAAACTCTGGAAGCAATTCAGTAGACACAGTTCTTGAAATGCTTAGACGGGTCCAGATAACATGTATTTCACCAAGAGGAATCATTCCAGGCTCATATCGTGCTAATATACAAGCACATGGTAGACCATACGTTGAGCTCAAAATGCATCCACAACGAGCACTGTCCAAACCTATTTTATTCACTCGCTCTACTTCATTAGCAATACGTTCTAGAGCGTATCGTGAAACACGTCCAACAAGTCTTTTATATCTCAGTGCTTTATAAGCATCACTCTTTAAGTTAATGCTTTTTTTCAAAGGACGCTCTGATCTTATTATGTTGTAGGACAATGACATTATGCATAGCATCCCAACACGAGCATAGGTCTCCCATACTAGACCCCAATAATCTCTTCAGGTTCCAGTGCGCTGACTCAACCCTGTGACAAAACACATTAATACTATGACAACAAATATGAAATACATAAGTAAAAAAATTAACAATAACAATTACCTGTTTGTTGTAGTGTTGCCTAGATGCATGACTTTGTTCGTCCATGCCTTGACGAAGTATGTCTTATACGGGATGATCCAGGTACGGTTCACATAATCAAAAAATAAAGGCCATCCAGCAGAGGCATACTCAAAACGATAAACATAACCACCAAACTTGGACTGCTCGTCACAGTCCATCACATTTTGCCATACTTCCATCAACCCATCCCATGCATCTTGATTATCCACTAACATCTTGCATTTCGCTTTCACATTCTTCATAATGTGGAATGTACAAAGCATATGATATGTCTCAGGGAAGACATTGGTAATGGCATTTGTCAAAGCAAGGTCTCTGTTAGTGACAATAACGCGTGGACCGCCCTCTGTTGTCAATAGTAATCTTTTAAACATTTCCAATGCCCAAGTGAAATTATTTTGGCGTTCACTTGAAAGCAATGCAAAGGCGGCTGTGAATGTCAAACCAGTGGACGTGACTCCAACGATCTCAAGCAACGGAAGACGATATTTGTTTGTCTTGTACGTCGTATCCATTAAGAACACAATATTAAATGAATTGACTAGGTGCACTGAATCAGGATGTGTCCAAAATAGGTCACTTACTACGTCAGAATCTTCCATGCATCTACTATGCTGGATGTATTTGTCTTTATCTAACAACATCATCAACTGTTGCATTTCAGTTCTCGACCCTCTCAAAGATCGTTTGTAAGTGTATCTCGCATTATATATTTGTTTTATAGTTGTCACATTATCTTCATTATGTTCTTTAAGAGTCAAAAGAATATTTGAGGGTTTAACTTGACTCTTAGTCATGTCAATAAGAATTGACTGTTCAGCAACATTTAACCTCTCCGCATAAGCATGACCAACCAAAGTCTCTGCTAATTCATGGTTGTGATAACCGCACATAACCTTTAACACCCAACCGTGTCCTTTAGGTTTACCCCTCAACTTAAACGGACACTCATATTTTCTCGTGCCAGACACACTAGGTTGCACGTCTTGCTTATACTTCCTATATTTCCCACTCCTTTCACAGCCTAACACAACGAATGTCTTTCTTCCAGGTTCACCAGTTGTTGTGTCAGATCTTATGATGACGACCACAAATCCAAGCTCAAATGCAATCTTTCGAACCCAATCAATCATATAGTTGCGTGATGGGAATATTTGATGAGTAGAAAATTTATCTGTGTAATCACCCTCACCGACTTCGTTTATACAGGAAGAAAATTCCGACATAAAATCAGAATTCATTTGATAGGATCTTTACGAATTCGCCATGTAAGTATTGCAACTTCTGCAATATCATTGCTTGAGACCAATGAAGGGAAATCGAGAGCCAGAAGCGAAGAAAGCTTCTTCTTGCAAGAAGCTATTGATTCAATAGGGTGATCTGATGTCGTTTCAGTAAGCATTTCTTCAAGTTTTTAAGATAATTATCGAAATTTGCAAGAAGAATGGAGCCGACAGGAACTGAAATTGGGTCGACGGAGCCGACAGGAACTGGGTCGACGAAGCCGACAGGAACTGAAACTGGGTCGACGAAGCATTTCTTATACAGGCCATCACTACTTTTCGTTTCCCGCTTTGACCCAGTTTTGTCGGCTCCGTCGACCCGGTTCCTGTCGACTCCGTTCCTCTTGCAAATTTCGATAGTTATTTTAAAAACTTGGAGGAAATGCTTACTAAAACCACAGCAGATCACCCTATTGAATCAATAGAAGAAGAAGCTTTCTTCGCTTCTGGCTCTCGATCTGGAATAAGAAAAACACATAAGATGGAGAATGAATGAAAAAATAACAAAACGGTTGAAAAAGAAAATTGTAAAACTGTTTTGAGCTAACCTTGTGTAGGGGTTTGCTCAGTTGAGGGAATCAGCCAGGTAAACATAACAAAGAAGTCTTTAGGGCTCATATTAGGAAATTTTGATTCAAGATATTTAACGACACCTTTCCTGCTTGAAAATTCTAAAATGCGAGAATAATTCTGAAGAGATGTTGGGGCGATAAGGAATCTGTCGGTAAAATTTCCAGCCTTGGAAGTCCTTGCTGCCACTCTCCAGCCCCATACATCACCAGCATTAGGGCACCCTTCAGGTGCATATGGCAAACCTTCACCAGAAGACTTAGATGGCACACGTTGAAGAGCAGGGGTTTTATCATTTGTCACATCCTTATAAGCTTTGTTGCCAATTGTAAAGTCATTCTTGGAGGATTCTTCTTCATCCTTAAAAATGCAAGAAGAAGGGAAAATCAGAACATATGTTTTTCATCCAAAGAATATGTGATCTTCTTCATATTTCACATCTTCACAAGAAGATAAAAGAGAAAAAAGGAATAAAAAATAACCTGGCTGGGGTGACAACTTCATTTGAGAGATCCATGGATAACACGAAGAAATTGGAAATGTCATAAATGCCGGCAAACTGTCCCCGTCGCTGGCGACCGTGTCAGGGAGTTAGGGATGAAAAGATATGTTTCAGTAATCAATGTTCATGTAGAAAAAACAAGACAAAACGCAGCAAGACAAGACGAACAGACAGAAACGTGAAACGCAGAATCATAACACAACTTACCTCTTGACGTGTGGAAGAACCTGAGCTTTGTGCTTCTCCAACTAGTGAAGGCGAAGAAACCCTTGGTAGAACTATTAAAATAGGGCCCAAAAGCAAGCCCCAGTCCACGAAACCTGCAGAAGATAAAATATCTTCTAATAAAACACTGTCTCGGGGCAGTCTGAGAAACAGTGAAAATGTCTTCTAAAGCTTGGAGAGAGGAAGAGCGGAATCTTCTTCTGGTTCAGTTGTAACATCTTCTTTTTATTTTATTAGCTTTAATTTTATTTTTTTTTTTGTTTGGTGTTGGAAAATGGACTCATTAGGTAATACTTCATGTTATGGTATTAATTGGATTTGGAACTTGCTTTTATAATGCTTTTGATTTATGAGCTGACATGTCAATACCTTTTCCAGATAATATATTTTAAAACTTTCATTGACACCAGTACAAAAATCATATTTTATGACGTACAAAAACGAACTATAACATACATAGTTTTGTACGTTATAATAGGTCTACACATTTTATGACGTAGCAAAAATTTACGTCATCTGAACATATTATGACACAGTTTCTAAAATCAGTCCATTTACGTAATAAAATATGTAGACCTATTATAACATACAAAACTATGTACGTTGTACGTCATAAAATATGATTTTTTGTAAGTACAAAAATCATATTTTATGACGTACAAAAATGACTTATAAGGTACATAGTTTTGTAAGTTATAATAGGTCTACATATTTTATGACGTAGCAAAAATTTACGTCATCTGAACATATTATGACAGTTTCTAAAATCAGTCCATTTTTACTCAATATCAATTCGAAACAATTTTCTCCAAAATATGTAGACCTATTATAACGTACAAAACTATGTACGTTGTACGTCATAAAATATGTTTGTAAGTACAAAAATCATATTTTATGACGTACAAAAATGACTTATAACATACATAGTTTTGTATGTTTAGGGTTTAGAGTTTATAGCAGTTTGCATTAGCAGGAAAAATCTGACTCTTCATATTTCTGATTTCTGTCTTTATTTCTGAGATGATATAAGTTGGGTTTAAATATGTTTTTAATTTTTATATTTAGATTAAATATGATTTTTATTTGCTTGAAAAATCAGTAGTTTGTGTTGAACCAAAAATGAAAAATGTTATCTTGATTTATTGGGGACAGAAGAACCAGGAGGTTTTGTTTTGTGAGTTTGCTTGGTTCTACTTGACTTGTCTTGTTAAATCAACACTATTTTGTTTTTAAATTGTATAATATGAAAAATTGTGTGAAATGACTTGACTTGTTTTAATGATAAGATGGTTACGAAATATTTAAGAAGTGTGTGAAATGATGTTTTATAAATATTATATGAGAAAGTACATCATATTAATTTTGTTATCGAATTGGACTGATTTTGGAGATTTGTGTTTATTTCAACCTCTCTCTCGGACAGTTGGTTCTTCAAATCGTAGTACTTTTCTCTGAGACTGGAAATTTTGACTTTCTTTCCCATTAGCTCAACCATGAGTTTGTCTCCCTCTTCTATGCTCCGCTTAGCCTCAAGGAAGACCTTACCAGTCAAGGCAATTTCTTCCACCAATTTTAACTTTAACCGTTGATCATCGGTGAGATTGGGATCTTTACGAATTCGCCATGCAAGTATTGCAACTTCTGCAATATCATTGCTTGAGACCAATGAAGGAAAATTGAGAGCAAGAAGCGAAGAAAGCTTCTTCTTGCAAGAAGGTATTGATTCAATAGGGTGATCTGCTGTCGTTTCAGTAAGCATTTCTTCAAGTTTTTAAGATAATTATCGAAATTTCCAAGAGGAACGGAGCCGACAGGAACTGGGTCGGCGGAGCCGACAGAAACTGGAACTGGGTCGACGGAGCCGACAGGAACTGGGTCGACAGAGCCAACAGCAACTGGGTTGACAGAGCCGACAGGAACTGGAATTGGATCAACGGAGCGTTTCTTGTACAGGCCATCACTACTTTCCCTCAGCTGAGCAAACCCCTTAGCTCAAAACAGTTTTACAATTTTCTTTTTCAACCGTTCTGTTATTTTTTCATTTATTCTCCATCTTATGTGTTTTTCTTATTCCAGATTGAAAGCCAGAAGCGAAGAAAGCTTCTTCTTCTATTGATTCAATAGGGTAATCTGTTGTGGTTTTAGTTGCATTTCCTCTAAGTTTTTAAAATAACTATCGAAATTTACAAGAGGAACGGAGTCGACAGGAACTGGGTCGACGGAGCCGACAGAACTGGGTCAAAACGGGAAACGGAAAGTAGTGATGGCCTGTATAAGAAACGCTCCGTCAACCCAGTTCTGTCGGCTCCGTCGACCCATTTCCTGTCAACTCCGTTGCTCTTGCAAATTTCGATAGTTATTTTAAATACTTGGAGGAAATGCTTACTAAAACCACAGCAGATCACCCTATTGAATCAATAGAAGAAGAAGCTTTCTTCGCTTCTGGCTCTCAATCTGGAATAAGAAAAACACATAAGATGGAGAATAAATGAAAAAATAACAGAACAGTTGAAAAAGAAAATTGTAAAACTGTTTTGAGTTAAGGGGTTTGCTCAGCTGAGGGAATCAGCCAGGTAAACATAACAAAGAAGTCTTTAGGGCTCATATTAGGAAATTTTGATTCAAGATATTTAACGACACCTTTCCTGCTTGAAAACTCTAAAATGCGAGAATCATTCTGAAGAGATGCCGGGGCAATAAGGAATCTGTCGGTAAAATTTCCAACCTCGGAAGTCCTTGCTGCCACTCTCCAGCCCCATACATCACCAGCATTATGCACCCTTGAGGTGCATATGGCAAACCTTGACCAGAAGACTTAGATGGCACACGTTGAAGAACAGAGGTTTTATCATTTGTCACATCCTTATAAGCATTCTTCTTCATCCTTAAAACTGCAATAAGAAGGGAAAATCAGAACATATGTTTTTCATCCAAAGAATATGTGATCTTCTTCATATTTCACATCTTCACAGGAAGATAAAAGAGAAAAAAGGAATAAAAAATAACCTGGCTGGGGTGACAAGTTCATATGAGAGATCCATGGATAACACGAAGAAATTGGAAATGTCACGCTGGCGACCGTGTCAGGGAGTTAGGGATGAAAAGATATGTTTCAGTAATCAATGTTCATGTAGAAAAAACAAGACAAAACGCAACAAGACAAGACGAACAGACAGAAACGTGAAACGCAGAATCATAACACAACTTACCTCTTGACGCGTGGAAGAACCTGAGCTTTGTGCTTCTCCAACTAGTGAAGACGAAGACACCCTAGGTGGAGCTATTAAAATAGGGCCCAAAAGCAAGGCCCAGTCCACGAAACCTGCAGAAAAAATATCTTCTGATAAAACACTGCCTCGGGGCAGTTTGAGAAAGAGTGAAAACGTCTTCTGAAAGCTTGGAGAGAGGAAGAGTGGAATCTTCTTCTGGTTCAGTTGTAACATCTTCTTTTTATTTTATTATCTTTAATTTTATTTTTTTTGGTTTGGTGTTGGAAAATGGACTCATTAGGTAATACTTCATGTTATGGTATTAATTGGATTTGGAACTTGTTGTTATAATGCTTTTGATTTATGAGTTGACATGTCAATACCTTTTCTAGATAATATATTTTAAAAGTTTCATTAATGTTAGTACAAAAATTATATTTTATGACGTACAAAAACGAACTATGATGTACATATTTTTGTACGTTATAATAGGTCTGCACATTTTATGACGTAGCAAAAATTTACGTCATCTGAACATATTATGACACAGTTTCTAAAATCAGTCCATTTACGTAATAAAATATGTAGACCTATTATAACGTACAAAACTATGTACGTTGTACGTCATAAAATATGATTTTTGTAAGTACAAAAATCATATTTTATGACGTACAAAAATTACTTATAACGTACATAGTTTTGTAAGTTATAATAGGTCTACATATTTTATGACGTAGCAAAAATTTACGTCATCTGAACATATTATGACACAGTTTCTAAAATCAGTCCATTTTTACTCAATGTCAATTGGAAACAATTTTCTCGAAAATATGTAGACTTATTATAACGTACAAAACTATGTACGTTGTACGTCATAAAATATGATTTTTGTAAGTACAAAAATCATATTTTATGACGTACAAAAATGACTTATAACGTACATAATTTTGTATGTTATAATAGGTCTACATATTTTATGACGTAGTAAAAATTTACGTCATCTGAACATATTATGTCGCAGTTTCTAAAATCAGTCCATTTTTTTATATGAATATTGGAGAAAATTGTTTCGAATTGATATTGAGTAAAAATGAAGTTTCGAATTGATATTGAGTAAAAATGGATTGATTTTAGAAACTGAGTCATAATATGTTCAGATGACGTAAATTTTTACTACGTCATAAAATGTGTAGACCTATTATAACATACAAAACTATGTACGTCATAGTTCATTTTTGTACATCGTAAAATATGATTTTTGTACTAGTGCTAAAACTTTTATATTATCATTCATATTTTAACACATATCATAACCATAAACCAACAAATTGAAACTGGGTAATCTCATGACTTTTAGTAAATTTCTAGTTAATAATAAATAATATATTTCAAAAGATATGTTAGATTAGATAATGAATTATTTTTCTTCTACCAATTCAGTACATGTTTAGATTTCTCACTACTACTTTTGATGGACATTGATTATCAACCACAGTTGTAATATGATATGATTCATAGATTTCTCATTAGCTTATGAATAATAAAATTTAGTTCAGTTTTATATTATTCTTTTTCAAGGGAGGAATATGACTATAAATCAGAGATAATTTACAGTAGTATGTTTGTTACAGGTGCTCCTTTGCACTTTTATGTCAAAGGTACACTGCTACTGGTATTTCTAACCGTTTGCATTAGCAGGAAAAATCTGACTCTTTATATTTCTGATTTCTCTCTTTATATCTGAGATGATATAAATTGGGTTTAAATATGTTTTTAATTTTTATATTTAGATTAAATATGATTTTATTGGCTTTGAAAAATCAGTTTGTGTTGAAAAAAATGAAAAATGTTAATTTATCGAGGACGGAAGAACCAGGAGGTTTTGTTTTGTGGGTTTGTTTGGTTCTCCTTGACTTGTATGTTAAATTAACACTAATTTGTTTTTAAAGTGTATTATATGAAAAAGTGTGTGAAATGACTTGACTTGTTTTAATGATAAGATGGTTACGAAATATTTAAGAAGGATGTGAAATAATGTTTTATGAATATTATATGGGAACGTAGATCATTAATTTTGTTATTGAAGTGGACTGATTTTGGAGATTGAAGCTATATGTGCTCAGTGTGAATCTAAGATATTCGGTCTGTAATTTTCTTTTTATTTGAAAAGAATAAGTTACGAAATTTAATTATTTTCATTTAAATAAATAATTTGTATATATATATAGATTTTATTTTTAATTTAAAAAATTATGTTATTCGTAACCAGAATTCAACTTTTTGAATGTATATATTTCTTTTCCAATTTTATACTTTAATAAGTAATTTTTTTTAATTAAAACAATTATTTTATTAATTTTATTCTTAACATTTTTTAAATTTAATCATTTTTTTATTTTGATTATTTTTCTTAAACTAAACCATTTTTCTAACTAAAATAATTATTTATAAGAAAAAAAATTATCTATAAAATAAATAAAAATTATCTATAATATTATAAAATAATATAAATTTACTTTATAGTTAAACTAAAATTTATTTATTTTTATTGCAGAAAACGAACATACATCCACCTTCTAACTTGTTATCATCACCTTTTATCAATTTCTTTTATAGGATAAAACACAAAATTCACTGGTTTCACCATTAAATTCTTTATAATACATTAAAATAATAATTATCATTATTTGGCGTAATTAATGATATTCAAAATCAATTTTAATAGCACTTACCCAAATGTTCACTCAAGATATGTCATTTATATTTTTATTGACTAAAAGGGAGTTACCTAAGCTAATAGAAATGTTACCTTAATTAAAAAAAAAAAAAAAACAACTTAAATATGGTTTTTTCTTAAAACGATTACAAACTTTATATTTGGTTCTTAATATTTTTTATTTTTAGTTCCTATTTTTTCATATATGATCTTTTTCATTTACTTATATTAATATTAAATATAACTAAATCATGTTAAGTTTATATATATATATATATATATATATATATATATATATATATATATATATATATATATATATATATATATATATATATTACATACTAGTTTGTATAAAATTGTTATATATTATTATATAATATATATGAAATAATAATTAGATTTAATATATAATATAATATATTAGTATCATAAAACTGGAATGAATTCTTGATGTAATATATCATTGTCTACTTACTATACTTCAAAATCGTGGACCCCTCAAAAAAAAAAAAAAAAAAATATATATATATATATATATATATATATATATATATATATATATATATATATATATATATATATATATATATAAAGGAAACCTCTGCAAAAGACACTTTGCTTTAAATATAAATAAATAAATAAAATAAAATGAAGCTAACTAAAATGCTAAAATGAATTCTCTTAACAAATTGGACCTAACGTTTTCAAGCTTCTAAAATTATATTCATCATTCTCAATGTAACAATGGGGTTTAGGTGAAAAAAAAACTCTTAGCTCCCCATTCTAAAAACTCATAATTCTTATATATAAAATAAACAACACAAATAATCGTCGATTCGTACCAATAATAAACATTAAAAGCTACATATATTCTCCTTTCAAAATCTCCAAGCTAAAACCATTAATCTTTTCCACTTATATCCGCATGACCCCACTTCTATATATATCATCAATCCATTATAAACGAAATCACCAACCAAGATGGAAAATCACTCTCTACAACCAATTTCACAAACAAACTTTCTTTCCTATTTTCTCTGAATTTTAATTAGGAAAATGATATTTTGACACCGATTTTTTAACAGCATTTTGACACTGCACACGTGTCAAAATATGGTTAGATGATTTCAAATTAAAAAAAACTTTGGTTTTTCTTTTCCAAATATGCCCTTACTTCAACTGTTTTTAATTTGAAATCGTTCAACCACATTTTGACACGTGTGCAGTGTCAAAATGGTGTCAAAATATCATTTTCCTTTTAATTACACCCCTCCCATTTAGACATAATACTCTCCCTCTTCATGTTATCACTCCGGACTCAACTCTTTTCCTTTTTTTTTCTCGTTTTAACTACTTCCTTCTACTCACTTAACGCATTCTAACCACCACAAATCGCAACTCTCTTTTAATCTCTCAACATCCATTCTACTCCAAATTTTCTTCTCTTTCACTCACCGGAACAAAGGCATCTTATACATATATTTTGCATAAACATATATTTTTTAAAGTTGCGAATCATATACATATATTTTGCATAAACATAAAAGGTTTAAAATAAGGCTTATGAGTTTATTACAACGTATAAATTAACCACAAACTTATACACACTTTTTAAAGCCTAAAACATTGAAAGTTTCCGTGTAAAATTTCAAAAATTATATAAATGTGACATTAAATTAACCTTCATATAACTTTTAATTTAAAATTTCAAAGCATTAAGTTTATGAATTTTGTTTTTCTTATATAATATTTAACTTTGTTATTCCTGTATTCCTATCTAATGTAGAAGAATCACTAAAAAGTGCAACCAATCTAAAATTGGCTCATCCAAATTTGCTCAAGGCACAACTATTCTGTTATAGTTCAGGGGAGGATGGTAGTGTTGGTGTTTGAAGCTTGATTTCTGAATAAGCACTGCATCCGAACATTCACTTACCTGCCTGACATGTTGGTAAATCAATTTCTTAATGTCATCCTCCCAAGAGGCTTAGGTCTGATTGTGTTATTTCCCATTACTACAAATAGGTAAGTTTGAATTGTTTTTAGGCTTAAAAGGTACCAAGGTTTTAACATTTTATGGTGACATTTTGTTATAAGCTGTGTTATTGTCCTTCTACTTGGTAAGATCACACTATCACATATCTCTTAAAATAGTGTTCTTGGCCATAATACTTTAAAAGATATGCTCCCAACTAAGAATAAATAATTTAGCTTATGAATAATAAAATCTAGTTCAATTTGATATTATTCTTTTTCAAGGGAGGAATATAACTATAAATCAGACATAATCTACAGTAGTATGTTTGTTACAGGTGCTCATGTTAAAGGGTGATTGTGACACAGCACACTATTATTTTTCTTCCATGTTAAACTACACAATGAACCTCATAGCACAGGCACTTTCTTTCTTTACATCTAAACTATGCCACTGAACACAAATGTTGACTGATTTGGTTGAGTATAAGGCACAACTAATCTACTTTCCTGTTAAGCTCAACAACTTCATTATCACCTATGTCTCAACCACTCCAACACATTGTGTGTTCTCTCCTATATAACACTAAGACATGCATTGTACTTCACATCCTCTCATAAAACTCAATACCATATAGAAGAAATGGCTTCTAACTACGAAACACTTGGAAATAAGATGCCTAAGGGATCACTAACTGCATCTTACCTTGCAATTTTGCTTGCCTGTGCAAATTTGGCAATAACTGTTGCAGCAGTTGACCCCATTGCAGCCACCGGGAAAGAACCTGTTATTGAGCTATATATGCACGACATTCTGGGGGGTAGTAACCCAACAGCTCGACCAGTGACCGGCTTGCTGGGAAGCATATACAGTGGTCAAGTACCCTTTGCAACGCCAGTAGGATTCAACACACCTCAAGGTGCGATTCCCATCCCCAATGCCAACGGTGCTAACCCCACTGTCAATGGAGTTTTTGGTATTCCACTAGGAACTGGATTGGCGGGTACTTCATTTGCACCAAACTCAGGTAACAACAACAACAACCAAAACATTGCCCAGCTGCAGTTAGGACCTGATGGACTGGGACTAGGCTTTGGTACAATTACTGTCATTGATGATATGCTGACCTCTCAACCTGAAGGAGGGTCCCAACTAGTTGGGAAGGCTCAAGGAGTATATGTGGCAAGTTCAGCTGATGGGACTAGACAGATGATGGTTTTTACAGCCCTGTTTGAAGGAGGGGAATATGGTGATAGCTTGAACTTTTATGGCCTGTATAAGATAGGAAGCACCATGTCAAGAATATCTGTGCTAGGAGGGACAGGGAAGTACAAAAATGCAAGGGGTTTTGCAGAACTGAGAGCTCTTATCCCACCGGGACAGATTTCCACTGATGGTGCAGAGACGCTGCTGAGGATCACTGTCTATTTGAAATACTAAAACTGGGTGCTGTTTGATCACTGATGACTGAGATTGGTCTTGTATATTGTCAGTTTGATACCGTTTGCAGAATGTATTTGAAATCTTAGTTGTGTTCCCAAAAAAAGAGATATGCTGATTTGCTGCTGCTTCTTTTTTTTTTTTTTTAAAGAAAATGTTACACTATGGCGCTTTAAGTATTTGTGGTCGGATTTTTATTTTTTAATACAAGCAGTAGCAATAAATGCCTCAAACTCAGTCAATGGCAGTTTACAAGTAAAACTAAAAAATGAAGCAAATCAGTAATAAGCTATCATTGTGTTCTCAAGGCATTAGCTATTGTATGGTGTCAACATAAACTGCAAAGAAAAAAAAGTAAAGCATGATGAAAGATAATCAAGAAAAATTCAGACAATGAAAGAGAGTTTACTGCATATGAATCGTGAAATGGAAGAAAATGTTAGTTCATATTCATACACTAGTTGACAATATGATTAAGAACGCAGCAGGAGTTCATAAGCGTCTTCCACCAAATCAAATCCTATACATGAAACAAATTACGAGTTAAACCTGAACAGGAAAACCTTTACATACAAAATGATGACCATACTACTGATAAAGGGTTGAAATCGTGAGTTATTTTAAACCATATGAAGATTCTATCGTTACTAAGTAGCAACCAGTGATTGTTGTCATAGGGATCTCTACTGCACCATGTCATCGAATTAACAATCCACATTCATGTTCAATCAATGGATACCATTGATAGGAAATCGAGAGATGTACATGAAAATTTTTCCTAGAATATTATGGCACATAAGGATTTTATGATAATTACCATTTCGCATGCAGGATCTTCATACTTTTAACCCAGACTGGTGATATTAACATGAGAATTCAAGGCAGCTTCATCAAGTCCATAGAGTGCATCGATCAAGTGCATTCGCAACGATGCTGGACCTTTGGCCATCTTCATTCCTAGCTCACCAGCGACGCCAAATACTGCTAATGCTGACACTGCCGCATCCAAAGCATGACTCTTGTCAACAGCAACAAAGGCAGCAATCAGTGCAGTGACTGAACACCCAGTTGCTGTTACTTTCTGCATCATGGCCACCCCATTGTGAGCACCAACAACTCGATTTCCATCCGTCACAATGTCAGTGGCTCCTGACACTGCAACTACGGCACCACTTGTCTGAGCTAAGAGCTTTGCTGCTTCAACTGCATCCATTGAATCGTGAACACTGTCCACACCCTTGAGAATGGAGCTATATTACATAGCTTAATAACAAGTTTTCTCAGATTTAAGGGAGAGAAAAAATCGTAAATGCTTAGTTGAATTTTTAGTGAGACTCAAGCATCTCTTTCTTTTCCCTTTTTTTTTTCTTGAAGACACATTGGACCACTAGTCATAACTCATTTACAACCATTCTAATAATGTTTATTGCAAGAAAATCATTGGAAGAATAAGTAAAACATCAATTTAATCTACGAATCTGGTTCCACCGATCAATCCCTTGACAATATCTGGTATTAACATTGGACAAAGCAAATTTACCTATATATGAGTTGTGAAAACTCAAGTACTATATTTTCTTTTTTATACCATTAGGGAATAAAATTGACCAATGGTGCCAACGTTTTTTGAGACCAAATTGATGTTTTACTCCCACAAAAAAGGTTATTAGATAATCTATGAGATACAGCCTATTAGAAATGCAGCGTGCACTAGTAAATTATCTCGTTCAGCCACAACAACAGCTTACCCTCGTGATTCAATCGTGGCTTCTAAACCCCAAAAATAATCACCCAGAAGAAACAATCACCCTCAAAACAAATCCCACGAACCCTTTCACCAGTTCCATTTTACATAAATCAAGTGGTTATTTAGACGATTTGAAAATAAAGAACAATTATAATACATAATATTTGTAAAAATAAAGAATAGAATATTTTGTTTATGCTTACCTTTGAATATTTTTATAAATATTGGAGTTTAATGTGTTTATTAATTCATATGACAAACTTTGAGCCAACAAAATTTGTCAACTGTTGTCTTTATAAATTAAAAAAAATGAAAATATAAAAATAGAGTTTAGTTTTCATGTACTGCAGTGTAAAAATTAACCATATCAACCAATAACAAATTACATAAATTATAAAAAAGCTACACACTAAATTTTTTTTATGAATAACTAAAATGACACATAATTTTCTACCATCTACTTCAATAATAATAATAATAATAATAATAATAATTTACTGTTATTTATTATTATTTAAAGAAATTAAATTGTTGTATTGATTAATTACCTTGGAAGCACTGGCGTTCGGTTCCGCGGAAGCGAGTGAGAGCGCGATGATCTCAGAGGCGTTTCCTCTGACGACGGTGGGTTTGAGACGGAGCAGTTCCCGGCAGGCTTCGAAGCGGAAGGCGGAGGCGGAGGCGGCGACGGGGTCCAGGACCCAGGGCGTGTGGAGCGTGTTGCAGATTTGGGCGGCGGTGGTCATGGCGGGAAGCCAGGAGGGGGAGAGAGTGCCGACGTTGACGTAGAGGGCGGCGGCGCGGGGAGTGAAATCAGGGAGCTCCTCAACGGCGTGGAGCATGGCGGGGGAGGCGCCGGCGGAGAGGAGGGTGTTGGCGACGATGTCCATGGAGACGAAGTTGGTGATGCATTGAATGAGAGGGGATTGAGCACGAACCAGAGAGAGAAGATGCCATGCCTTGGAACCCCACTGGGTTTGGTTAGAGTCCATTGACAGAGATAGAGAAGAAAAGGCAGAAATTACTACACAACACAATACACTAAAAATAATTGGTTTTCTCTTGAATGAACTAAAACTCCAAGAGTCGTTTTTGTCTAATATTAAAACAAATTAAAAATCATAAAAAGTAAAATAATAAATATTTAATTAACTCTTTTAACCCTGTTTCGATTAAAAAAAATCACGTTCTGTAAACTTTTTTAAATAACTTCTAATTTTATTTTGTTTTTATAGGATGAAGTAGATAAATTATTTGAAAAACGTCTCAAAATAAAAAAATAAATTTATTTTTATATTTAAACGTAAAATATATTTACATTATTTTTAGCCATAAATTATACATATGTTAACATTCTTCAAATCATAACATTATTTCATATGAGAAAATAGTGAGTTGGGTTAAACCAACCGTATTTTAAACATTCAATTAAATCAAGAACTTTTATCAAAAATTTAATTAAATTTATAAAATACTTATATTTAATTAAATCAATAAATTACAAATAGTTGCATAATTTTTTGAGAGAATTTTAAGAATGGTAACGTGAAGCAATCATACCATTTGATCCACAAGTTCACAAGAAAAATACATGAGTCAAATTAAGTATTTTAGTCCAAGAGTTTTTTTTTTTTAACTTTAAAGACTTAAAAAAAAGTGGTGTTTCAAATTGATAATGATTAAAAAAATGAGATTTAATTATTTTAATATTGAAGATATGATATTTTTTTGTAAGTTTTTTTGTATTTAAAATTACGTTTAAAACTATTTTAGTATAAATAGTTTTTTTTATTTATTTGAAGATATGATATTTTTCTTGTAAGTTTTTTTTTTCTCTTTTCTCTTAATTTAATCTATTTTGTCTTTAGGTGTAATTCTACTTTTAGTTGTATGTGTTTTTAAGTCATGAATAAAAGTCTCTGTTGATCATGATCATAACAGGTATGTCGTTCTTATAATGTTTTTATGTGTACATAGAGTATTATGTGGAGTTAAATGTGTTTTAGAGCCATTTTGAGCTAAATCACATGTTAGGGAATCTAATTACACTATTTTTAAGCTCTAGATATGTTAAAACTGTTAATTCTATGACTGTACTATAAATTGTCTAAATGATTGAGCTTTGTGATGAATATGACCCATTTAAATGAGATTAAGTTTATAAATTTACTTAATTCAACTTGTACGATGGAATTTGGGAATATTGTCTAAATGGTATAGCAAAATGATGAATTGAGTTTGTGAATGTTGTGTAATTCAAATTTGGTGACTTTGTACGTGGTATTGGCTGAATGACAGGGTTGAAATAACATAAATTTGTATAATTATACTTTACAAAATTATACAAACTTGTTGGACGAGGAGCTGTGTCGTTAGTGAGGCCAAGGCTAGAGAGTCACTAACTTGGTAGTCACTAGATGAGAATATTCTTGCTAAGCGACTTTAAAGTCTGAGGGTTCATTGACTTTGTGGTTGCTGAGCATGACAACTTTTTACTAGAAGAATTATCAGTGCTTGTGTCACTAATCGATTAAGCCTTCAAGCACTACTCGTTATGCAAGTGGATGATCTCGTTAAGCAAAATTAACATAATTATTCAATCTTATATGTTTATTGTTTTGTATATTTAATTTAATCTTATAAGTTGTTAAAGAATTATCTGTGATATTATTAATACCCAATTTTATCCGGATAGTTAAATAAAATAGTTAAAAAAAAACAGTAAAAGGAAAATTTTGAAATTTTCCTTTTAGAAAAAATTTTCATTTATAACTTCTTCGCTTTTACAATTTGTTTGTTTTTATTTTTATTTATTTTTATTTATTTTTCCTCTTTGTTATTTCTTTTTATTTTATATATTTCTAAGTTTCCTTTTTATTTCTTATGTTGCAAATTTAAAAAAAAAAAGATATTTTCTTAAATAATATATATGTAAGTGCATTTGCTGACCTTCTTTCAAGAAAAAAAACAAAAAAAAAAAGAAAAACCCAAAGTCAACTAAACCTCCTGCAACAAGCAATCAAACTTCCGTTTTCTGGAAAGAACCCCTGTGCACCATGGTTTCTGTCACCAATTATACATCAAAGAGGAATGGCGTTTGACAGCGGTTTTGCCAGGCGGCTTCTGATTCTCAGTCTATCCTTAGAGGCTGAATGGCATAAAGGAAACGACTTCCAAAGAGAAAAAGGAGGCAAATACACTAATCAAAAAACGAAGACACTACTGAATCCATCATTCACTCTCTGCTCTACTCACTCAACGGAGACTCTTCCCCTTTGGTGGCTCGAGACTTTCTCTGCTCCTCTCACCCGTGACCACCCCAACCACATTTCCCCTTCACTTCACCTTCAACAGATCCATGATTCACCTGACCAATCTCCATTTCCATCCGCCTTAACAAAGAAGGAACACTTCACCATCAAACAGAAATCCATCACCCACCACACTCACGTGAGGCATTCAAGAGACTAATCAACTTTTCAGAATTCCATGGCTCCGTCAAGCACATGAGAAAAGCGACAAAACTCTGGTCACTGAATCAAGAATCTTCATCCTTGGGAGAACATCTTCATTTCACCTGCAAAGGAAAACAAAGCCAGGAAAAAGAAGGGAGGAGGTCGCCGGGGGCGCTAGGCTGTCAGCATGGAGTGAAGCTTCGAGAGGTAAGCCAGCCATGCCTACGCCTTACTCACTCGAATAGTCCTGTAAATAAAGTATATGGCATATCGTTTTGTATGTGGATTTGCTCTGCTAAATGCATATTATCGAGTTTTGTACGGATATAGGCAAATTTAACTGCCATATTACGAAAATGGGCAAAAACGGGAAAAATTACAGAAATGGGGAAGTCGTCTGGGGGCAAAACGACTTCATAAGAAGAAGTTGTGCCCCTCCTGCACGACTTCACATTGTTCATATGAATAGTAATGAAGTCATGCACCCCTAAAACGATTTCTGGGCTCTATAATTGATTACCAGGAGCTGTAATCGATTACATCTTGGTAAAACGTGCCTCCCCTGCACGACTTCAGTATTGTAGGCAAAAATGGCCCTGGTAATCGATTACAGACCCCTTGTAATCGATTACCAGGTGATTTTTATGTAGTAACAGCCCTGGTAATCGCTTACCAGTGTGCGTAATGAGGAAAAACTCCCTGGTAATCGATTACAGACTAGAGTAATTTGATTTTTGAAAAACATTTTTATGAGGTGTTTTAGAAGTTTTGATTATGTTTTTTGTGTTAGACAAATAAGATATCTTGGTCTTTAAAATTTAATTAATAAAAGAAGGAAATTAAAATGTAAAAGACAATTTAATATGAAATATTAAAAGTACTAGATTTATTATTGATTGGATTACAAAATTAACTATTGACGAAATGGACAATTTCCCCTATGATGACCTTGGTTGCTACAATAAGAGTATTTTTTGGGCTGATCTGGAGTGGATTGATCCATCTCATTAGGAATCCTTTTTGTAGACGATCTTTCGGATGCCTTGCGTCGTGTATGAGGATCTGGTACGAAGTTTGAACCTGTATACACAAACCAATAATCTTCATTTTGGATTGGGTGAAATTGCACTTCGTATACCTTGTAAATGTTATTAAGGCTATACACTGGATCGATTACTTGGGTTAGTGGTATATGCGAACTTGCACAAACTGCAATGACATGATGACATGAGAGACGAGTAGCTTGGAAGTGACCACAATCACACCACCATTCATTTAGCCTAACCTTATAGGAAATTGGATGTGGGCGATATTGGTGAGGTGTTGATATTTCTTGAACATCAAATTCTGAATTTTCACGGTTGTGGCGATGAACATGACAATATGCTAATTGTTGTTGATTTTTTCTAATAATGTCAGCGATTTTTCTTCAGGAAATTGGTGGCCTGCTTGTAGCATGTACTGTGCTTTTAGTCCTCGTTCAAGAAACCACGATTGTGTCCTCTCAAATGTTGTTTTGATGAGTGCACAAATTCACTACAAGAAAAATTGTCATTACATACAGCCAAAATCTGTATATAACCCCTAAAATCCGTATATAAATTTGTGTTATATATGGATTATATACGGCTAAAAATCCATATATAATAGGGGCGTAGATAAGATTACATACGGATAATCCGTATATAAATTACATACGGATAATCCGTATATAAGTTACATACGGATAATCTGTACATAATATCTATATATAATTATATACAAAAAATCTGTATATAATATCCGTATATAATTCATGATTTTATAAAAAAAATAGATGTTTCAACATTTGCATTTAGTAGTTACAAGTTTCAAAATAAAAGTTAACATAACTAAACATAATTGTCAATGACCAAATACCATCTAATAGATGAAATATTTACAAACTATTTATAAGTAAAAGATTTCCAAAGATAAATAAATAAAACCTGGAATACCTAAAGTTCTCTAATACTAATACCTATATTTGCATTCAATGACTAAAAATCTTATATATTTGATAAGAGGCAAAACCAGATTACAAAACTTAGTACTGTGGGGAAGTCCATGTCCTCAAATCTCTCCTAACAAGCATGGTCATTCTCAGCATTTCCACCTACAAATAATTCACACCCAATAAGTGTACTTTCCTTGCTTTCTCTGTAGTCATAAACATTTTGCACCACATGATAAAAGTTGACAAATAAAAGAAAAGTATTATGAAGAGAAGAGAAGACTAACCTGGACATAAATGGTGCCTGATGAGCAGTACCTTTAAGAAGATAAGATGTACCCCAACAAATGGCTTCTTTGGCATTCTGCAACTTACCTTTCATCTCTCCCACCAAAGTCAATAACACTCCAAGAAAGCATAATGGTGGAAAAGGCCATGGAAAACCAAACTTTACATTGTTTCCAACATCATAGTACACTCCAATCAAATCAACCTGCATTGCACATTTAACCCAAAATAAGCAAGCGAGAGGAGTCTAATTTTAGAAATAACCAATAACATATTAATATATTTATAACTTCACAGGGATCAACTTTCCCATAACCTAATTCTCTATATGATAGAATTTAATAAATGTATACTTGATACTGGCTAAACAAAAACAATTAATTATATATTTAATTTCATTGATATAAAAATAAAAACAATTAATTATAGTAAAACATTGAACGAATGTAATTATACATAGTTAACTTATATAACTTTTTTTAGTACAATTTTAAGAATTAACTTATATAACTTTTTCTAGTACAAAAAAATTAAAATGAAAATAACTTTAATAGTATTACTCTACACCATTTCATTCATATAAGGACAATAAATTCAGTATCCCAATAAATGACTATTGCAGACCTTTCTCTTTGGATAACCTTGTCAATGGCACACAAATTCATGAAACCTCATCATGTAGGATAAACAATAAGTAATTGTAACTTTACTTGATTTTTATAGAACAACTTTTGGATAATTGTGTTTGATAATTTGCATAGATTTCATATATAAAACCTAATTAACTAAGATGAGAAACTAAGAATATAATGAAATAAAGTTAAAGTTTAAATTTCAATAAGGTATAATGCTTGAAATAGAAGTTCTCACGTCTTGCCAATAAATGTCTTTATACTTGGTTCTCCTTTGACCACCTTTGTGAAGAGCTAATGCACTTCTGTGAGTTGCGTTTCTCCTCGATATTCCACTGATTTGTCGATGAAGAACAAGCACAAACTCTTCCTTAGTCAAAGCTCTCATCTGCAACTCAATCAAATTATGAATTAAACTCTGACAGAAAAATCAAATAAAATTGATAGCCTACCATGCTCAATACCTGCTTCAAATCCTCCTCATAATCGCTCAAACTAAAGTTTATATCAGCATATACTCGACAATAGCAGCCTTATCGTATGCTCTGTGCATAAAACAATATCAAGTTTGTGGACAAGCGTTACAGATAAGTAAACCATAAAAAGTGGTTGCAAACAATGTAGTTTTGGCTCAGCCAAAGTGCAGTCCTTACATTGCAGCAGCTTAAGCAATGTCAAATCCACCTAACAACTATTCCAGTCTTTTTAACAGCCAAGGGAGGCACCTGTTAAGAAATAAAATAACGTTCACCTTTGAACTCTCCAATTTAGGCAATTAGGTTCAAGAAGAGGTAGAAAAACACAGAATGAGACATTAAACTAAAGAAAAAAGTTCGCAAAAATGCCTGAAGGTGGTGGGCACACCCTCCCTTGTAAGCTTTTCAACATTCATCAAGTCAAGAACCTTTTTAGGCATACGTTCTGCAGAAAAATTTTTAACAATAAAACGGTTAAGGACCTCAACATTTCATTGATATCACCTACTCAAATAATCATAAGAAGCTTGTTAAAATAAAATTCAAGGAAAGAGAAATTGATAAGAAATAGAGTAAATTGTACCAGCAATTATTGAGGTTGTTCAAACACAATGTTCTAGCTTTTTTATGATCACAGTAACAGTCCTTATAATATTCACACAACACGATGAATAACAATAATGTTAGTGTAATTCATTTCAAACTATTAACAGTGGAAACCACAAAAAAGGGTATCATGTGAATTCCAAAACGACAGGTGCTAGTGTAATTTTCTCTAGGAAATGAGATAAAGACGATTTGGAGTAAGAGATAAATTAAAGAGCATACTTTTAAAGCCTAATCTTCATTTTCCCTTATTGGTTAGTTTCCTTTCTTGCAAACTAAAATTCTCAATTTGAAAGATCAAACTTTTACTTCTCCCAAAAACAATTTAAATACTCTATTTGTATTATTAAATTAAACAGAGAAAATGTATACTAGTTTACAGCATGAAAAGCAATAGTAGTATTTGCCCGTGCTTCAGCATTGAGAATAATAATTACAATTAGATAACCAAGGAAGACCACTACTCTGCAGAATTCCATTCCGTATCAGAACACTAAATAGTAGAAAACAAACTGACATTTTAAATGCAAAAGTTATAACTATAAAACAGAAAAATGAAAAGGGAGAGGAAATACCTTTCATCCTCTCGGTCTTTCTGCACTATCCTTAATTGGATAAGCAGCTTTAAATCCATTAACGATAACCAACTCTGCAACCAGTTCAGAGTTCCCATCAAATCTGGCTTACATCACAAGTTCACTCAATCATATAATGAATATTGACTATAACAACAAATACAGAAAAATTAGAGATGAAATTGTTCTGTGTTACTCTTACTTGTCCAGAATAAACAATATGGTATTCTCTGGTCCCTTAAACTTCAATGCAAGCTTCTTAAGCAACATCATCACTCTTATAAGCAATCAACACTGCCTTCTTCCTCAAACCCCTAACATCATCTAGGGATCCCAGTTGCCTAATCTCCACTAGAGCTCCGATATCAAGCAACTAAGCCAAAAAAAAGAACAAAGGATAATAATCAAAACCTTAAAAAAAAATCAAGAACAGTCGAACCAATTGAGTCCCATGATTTACCCCGTGACAAGTTCGAGTCTCGCCAGATGCTCGTCTTGTTCATCTCTTCCATGCCGTTTCTCTTCGACTCATGGCGACTCTGCACCCAGGCCAACGCCGCCCTCTTTTGCACCTTCGTGGCAAACCATGTTCGCGCCTTCGTCTAACGCCTTCTCTAATGTCTATATGCCTTAGTCAATGCCCTAAAGAAAAAACTTGAATTGAAATAGCACCAGAAAAATTGAGCGCATTAGTGGATTTAAAAAGAGAAAAGGAAACCCAAGAAGCAATTTGAAGGGCCATATGAAAAATGAAAAATGAAGAAAGAAGAGAAAGCACCTCGAATATGCAGTGGACATTGGTTCGAGTTTTCACCTCGTCTGGAGTTCGGTGAGGGTTTCAAACAAATTGACGATAGTTTTCTTTGCAAGGAAGAAGAAAGAAGCAAGGGTGTGAGATGAGAACAAAACCATGTTTGGGTTTCTTGAGTCCGAGAAGAAAGAAGAAAAAAGGATTTCTAGGGATTTTTATCCGAAATAAAAGGAAGAAGTAAGGATGAATGAGTGAGAGACTGATTTTGGGATTGTGTAGTTAGGGTTTTTTTTTCAAAAGTCAGAAGGTAGAAGAAGGTCAAGGCTTTTTTTAAAGTTATATAAATAATTTATTTTTTTAGTTATTAATTAATTAAAAATCCGTATCTAACATTTGTATGTAACTTATTTTTTATTTATATACAATTTTTATATACGGCTAATCCGTATGTAAATTTTTTTTAATTACATACGAAAAAATCCGTATATAATGAATTTGTATATAATATCTGTATGTAAAATGTTTATTATACACGGATTAAAATCCGTATATAATCATCCGTATATAAAACGTAATTTTCTTGTAGTGATTGGTAATGAACGTGCTCTCTTTAAAACGGAGTTCATGCACTCAGCAAGATTAGTGGTCATATGTTCATATCTTCTCCCTCCATCAAAAGCTTGAGACCATTTATTTAACGGAATTTTATCCATCCAAGCAACTTGTTGTGGGTAATGGTGTCTTAGTGCAGTAAGCTTTGCCGTAACAGTAGGTTGCTTGACCTCATAAGCTGTAAGGATGTAGTAATTTTGTACAGTTATGTTAACTTAATATAAACAGTAAATTTGTAGGAAAAAAATTTAGGAGTACCTAAATTGATGAATTGCTTTTTGAGGTCGTGATTTTTGAATTTGTTGTTAAAGTTGGAGGCTAAATGACATATGCAATAAACAGAGTTCAAACCATCTTCCTCCCAACCAACTTCTTCTGATCTTAAGGCGGATAAGATACCCTTTCCTCTGTCAGTGATGACGCAAATATTTGGTTGAGGGCAAACATGTTCTCAAATTAGTTGAAAGAACCATATCATGGCCTCCTTTGTCCCACCTTCTACAATTGCAAATGCCACAGGAAAAAGATTTCTGTTACCATCCTGACTCATGGCGGTGAGCAACGTTGCATGATATTTGCCCGTTAGAAACGTCCCATCGACTTGGAGGATGGGTTTACAATATTTGAAACCTTAGATGCAAGGACCGAAAGACCAAAAAACCATTTCCATAATATAGCAATTATGGTCTGTTTGTCCATCAATCTCCACTGGAGAACCGGTGCACTGTAATATTGTACCAAGGTTTGCTTCCTTCACCTCATGCAACCACCTGGGTAGATGGTTATAAGACTCTTCTCAATCACCAAACTCCATAGCAAGAGCTTTTTGCTTTGCGATCCAAGCTTTTCTGTATGACACGGAATATCCGAATCGAGCTTTAATATCTGCAATCAAACTTTTTATGGGAATGGAGGGGTTTGTGCGGGCATAATTTGATACAATTGAGGCAATGTGAGTACTATCAAGATTTGTATGATCTTGAGATAGTATGTTTGAGAAATAGGTATGTTGGCTGTCAATATTTTTGATTTCCCAATATTTACGGACTTTGCTATAGGCTGCCCTCAATCGCCATTGACAGTCGTTGTGGTATTCTAGACATCGAATAACATAGATGTTAGGCTTCAATTCAACAATGTTGTATTTGTAACCGTTGGTGATGTGATATTGTTTGATAGCAGCAACATTTTCTTCCTTTGATTCGAATTGCATTCGCTCATGCAGTTTTGGAATGACTTGTTGAGATGACTGTGTCATTTCATCGTCATGACCGTGTTCATCGCCAAGTAAGTTATCCATTTCATCATATGTGCTGAAATCATCAACATTATCTGGTATCAAAGGTTGTTCTTCATCAATGTTTTGTGATGACGAAGATGCTCTGAAGTTCCACGATGCCATTATGTAATGGTGTTTAAGGAGAAGATGGAATGACAATGAAATATGTTGAAAAATGAAAGATGGATTGGTTTGAAAAATGAAGGCAACGTAGTGAAGATGGAATGACAAAGTAGTGAAGAAAGAATGGTATGAAGATGAAATATATTAGCATTGCAAATAGCCAAGTACTAGTTTTCCTTGGAACCATGAGCTATGTTTAGGTTTGCATGCATTTTTGCATGCATGGTTGCAGGCATGCGTATGTTGGACAGTGATATTTCATTTCTACACATAATGGATTTGATATGAGGAAGGGTTTTGTTTCTTGATGTGTACAAGTAATGTAATATATAATTTATCATATATCATTTAACCAAATAAATTATTAATATTAGCAAACGAAGTCAGAAAAATGATTTAGAACTTGTATAAATTATATATGATAATTTTGATGGTAAACATAATTTTTTACAATTTTTTATGATTAAAATCATATTTTTATAAATTAAAATGATTTAAATTAAATAAAAAATGAAAAAAGTGAAGTTGTGGGGGGTGCACGACTTCTATGTGCACCCCCATAACTTCACTTTTTTATTTTTTATTTAATTTAAATCATTTCAATTTAGTTAAAATATATTTAAAATTAATAAAAAGAACTTTAAAAGGTTAAAATAATATGGGAAAATAATTAATTGACCTATTTCAAATTTATTATTGTATAAAAATAATTTTTTGATTAGGAGAATATTTTCTTCTATTTTTTTTAAAACCAAACCAATTTTAATAGTGATTAAATCATAAATAATTGCAAAAAAAAAATTTAATTTCAAGAAATAAATTATGTATGTTTTACATGTTGTATAATTTTGTAAATAATTTATTTGATGGTAAACATAATTTTTTGCAATTTTTTATGATTAAAATCATATTTTTATAAATTAAAATGATTTAAATGAAATAAAAAATAAAAAAAGTGAAGTTGTGGGGGGTGCACGACTTCTACTATGGAAGTCGTGCACCCCCCAACTTCACTTTTTTCATTTATTTCATTTAAATCATTTTAATTCATAAATATGATTTTAATCATAAAAAATTGCAAAAAAATTCTAAATTATTTTATATTTATTATAAGTATTTTACTATAATAAAAAAAATCATTATAACATTTAATATATTCTAAAATGTTGTATATAAATTATGTCAAAGTTAAATATTTAATTAGGTGTCTATAGTACTTTTTAGATATCCTATTCATTTGCCATGCCTGTGTCTATTCATAAGTCTGTAATCCGTGCAAAAGCTAAATTATTTTACCACTTTAATTATTCTCAACTACATTATTGATGGCAATTCAATAATGGCAAACCAACACGTGAAAGAATTTGGTGCATAAATTCGTGTGGGAGGAAGCTTTGCATTTACACCACCAGAAGCATTATTTTCCAAGACAAAGAATTGCATTCCTATCCTGTGATTGAGTTGCATATTTTTTTGTCATGCAAAAAATATTCTATATGGCTTTTGCACGTCATCTTCCCGTTGATATGTCACGTTTGCGTCTTCAAGACAAGCATGTTGTTAAGGTTATTTGGGAAGGAAGTGAAAGAGTTCTTCGACTGAGAAGACATGCATTATGGATAGCGAAGCATGTTGATGAACTTGATGAAAGAGTGATCAACATACTAGAACCAGCCGGATTTAACCATATTTTGAAACTCTCAAATATGGATATAAATCACGTCATGGTGACTGCTTTAGTGGAAAGGTGGAGAATTGAGACTCATACTTTCCACTTGCCTCTTGGGGAGAGTACAATAACATTGGAAGATGTTGCATTGCAACTAGGGCTTCTGATTGAAGGTCATGCTATTAGTGGCATCAACAGTGGACCTCTCACATTATTTTGTCAGCAACTGCTAGGACTGTGCCTCCAAAAAATACCATCCGAGGCAACATAATAAAATTGTCCTAGCTGAATAATACATTTCGGCAGTTACCTCATGATGCCCCGGATGAGGTTGTGGAACAATACGCTAGAGCATACATGTTGATGCTAATTGACAGCATACTCATGCCAGATACTTCTGCAAGCATGGTACATTTGATGTATCTACCACTTTTAGCTGACTTGCAGATGGTGGCAAACTATAACTGGGCATCTGCAGTTCTTTCCTGCTTATACCGTGCCCTTTATCATGGTACAAGAGTTGATCAAGACAATATCGGCGGATGCATGATATTGTTACACTGTTGGGCATGGGAAAGAATAACATGTATTGCTCCGAAAATACATGAGGTCAACCAGAATGACATTGATGGCAGTCATGTTTTTCCACTGGCGAAAAGATGGTGTCGTACAACTCAATCAATTTTTCACGACACCACAACTTTACAACAATTTCGTCAGAAATTGGATGACCTTACACCGAAACAGGTAATCGACATTTCAATATTTTGACCCAAATATAGTATAAATTATTTTCTAACCAATTATTAAAATATTTCAGTTCCTATGGACTCCCTACCGACGTGATGAAATTCGTGACATCATTCCAGTCGAACTGCCCCCCACTTCTCGAGCAGTTGTGCCTCTTATATGTTTCTCCTTCTCTATTCATTTATTTGAAGATTTGAATCTTCCTCTTAGTTTTTTGCCCTTTTTCTCTCGGTCCAATCTATTTTGCCTTTACCTGTAATTCTACTTTTGGTTGCATGTGTCATTTAAGTCATCAATATGAGTCTCTGATGATCAGTGATCATAATGGTATGTCTTGATCATTCTTATAATGTTTCTATGTGTACATAGAGCATTATGTGGAGTTAGATGTGTTTTAGAGCCATTTGAGTTGGGTCACAGGTTACAAAAGCTAATTTCATTATTCTTAAGCTCTAGATATGTTAAAATTACTAATTCTATGATTGTACTATAAATTGCCTAAATGATTCAGCTCTGTGATGAATATGACTCGTTTAAATGATGATATAACATTGCTATAATTCTAGATATGTTAAATTTACTTAATTCAACTTGTACGATGAAATTTGGGAATATTGTCTAAATGGTATGGCAAAGTGATGAATTGAGTTTGTGAATGTTGTGTAATTCAAATTTGGTGACTCTGTATGTGGTATTGGTTGAATTGTTAGGGTTGAAATAACATAAATTTGTATAATTATGTTCTACAAAATTATGCAGACTTGTTGGGCGAGGATCTGTGTCGTTGGTGAGGCCAAGGCTAGAGAGTACTAACTTGGTAGTCGCTATGCGAGGATATTCTTGCTAAGTGACTTTTAAAGTCAAAGAGTTCATTGACTTTGTGGTTGTTGAGCGTGACAACTTTTTGTTGGAAGAATTATGAGTAATTTAATCTCTTAGTTTTAGTGTTTTGTCACTAATCGAGTGGGCCTTCAAGCACTACTCGCTATGCAAGCGGATGATCTCGTTAAGCGAAATTAACATAATTATTCAATCTTTTATGTTCATTGTTTTGTATATTTAATGTAATCTTAAGTTGTTAAAGAATTATCTGTATGTGATATGTATCAGGTTTGTTAGTAGTCATCCAAAAAAGGATTAAGATTTGGTTTCATTATTTTATGTATCGATATTTTATGTATTGATATAAGAATTCATATGAAGGTTATCATGACACTCTAATAACCATTTAGACTCACATTGTGTGTGGTAAGATGAAACTCATTGCCTCTCACAACAACAAAACCCCACAAGATTCAACATAAATGTCAGATATATAATGGAATTTTTTATAGTATTCTTTTGTGAATTGTTTGTATTGATGAATGATTGATAAAATTTTATAACTTGAATTATATGTTCTATGTAGATATTCTTTTTGTAAATTAATTTACCTCTTGTTTGTTTATATGTTATGTGTTATGTTCTTTTTTTTTTCAATGATTACCTTATTAGTGTGAATATAAAAGAAGATGTAAGTATAGAGACACCTCTTATAGTTGAGAAGTCAATTATTTAGACGGTTAAACAATATTAGATCTTGTTAGATATAATATTACAATAGAATTATAGTATAGTAACTTGAATATATATATATATATATATATATATATATATATATATATATATATATATATATATATATATATATATTATAGTCCTCTTGTAAGACTATATTAATTTACTATATATATTGGATTATTTGCTTTTTAGATTTATAATGAAATATTTTATATTAGTAACTTAATATTATTAAAATGAAATATTATAAATAATCTATAATTCTTACAAGCCACTAAAGTGTATAACTCACACATTACTTAAATTTGTAAAATCTAGTAACTCTAACATAACACATAACACAATGACGCACTAAACTGTATAACTCACTTTACTTAAATTTGTAAAATCTAGTAACTCTAATATAACAAGCTGTGTGTTTATTCTAAATAACTCACTTATTCATTTTCTCTCCAAACCTCCAAAATTAGTTTGTTCATTTACACTCAGTACATCCAAAAATAACTTCTTCTCTCTTTCACATCTCTTCAAACTTACACAATTCTTTTATATATCTTTTTCACAAGGCCTATCCCTTTTTATTATTTATTAAAGTTATTATTAGGAATGAATTATCCTAATTTTACAATAACAGAAATTATATGGACCGTTAAATTTTTTATTAATAAAACTGAGTGAAATTAATAATTTAAATTAAATTTATATTTACATGCACTTACATTATTGATATTATTATTAATATTTAAGAAAATGTTAATCTGACTTAAATTAATAATAATCAACAAACTTTTAATTTATTATAAAATAATTTAAATCAACATTTTAATGTTTAAAAATAACTAGCAATATTTTAAACATTTTTATTAATTTTACCACAACATAATTTTAAAATAATTAATGATTATTAGTATTACTCTTAATTATATTCTGTATCACTTTAATATTATCTTAAACTCAAGTAAATATTAATAATAGTAATCATAATCACATATTATAAATATTTTTTAATTATTAGAAATTTTATATATAATTCTTTATACTATATTAAATTCTAATTATTAGCTTAATCAATTAATTTTTTATACTTATTTTTCCTACAAAATTAAAGTAAGAATAAATTATGTGAAAATTCAATTTTTGAATAAATTATGTGAAAATTCAATTTTTGAATAAATAGATTCTGATTTTTGTTAACAGCACTACAATGATGAAGAAATCGGTCCGTGGAGTCCTATTCCTAAAATGGCACAATGACTAGACCTATTTAAGTAAATATTTTGGCAAAGAGTACATTTGAGTAACTTTTAAAAATAGTATCTGAAAAAAAAAATTGAAGTTAAATGATTTTGTTACTATCAAAGCATAACATGATATATATTGTTCAAGAGATATTATACCTTTGAATGATAAAAAATTTAATAGAAAAGATATTTTAAGTATTAATAAATTACAAAATTTTAAAAACTAAAGTCTACACCCTCTTAACACCATGAAGTGTGTTTACAAAAAAAAAATAACTTTTCCTTTTCCTTTAGTTTCTACAATGTTTTCTACATTTTAGACACTATATATCATTGATAAAATATTAAATCTATATAAAAATAAACGGAAAAGATATCATAAAGAAAGAGAAATTAAAATAAAAGGATCAGCAAAACATGTCAATATGCAGTTTTAACTTGACTACAAGTTAGCACATATGAGAAAGATGCAGACGCTTGATACATTACATATATATTACTGGCATAGATAGTTATAATGCTACAGAGTTCTTAACACAATAAAAACTCCACAGGTCTTTGACTAAAAGGTTAACCCTCTTAAAGTCAGGAACTTTTCTTGTATCTCAGCTACACGTCGCACATTGTTGGCTTTCTTCAGATCCCATTTTGATTTCTGGGATATTCCAGACTGAATCTCATGAACAAGGCTTGATATCGACTTGGTAACGTTTGATAACTCAGAACTGATCTTATCTTTATCCTTCTGCATGGTTTTAAGGGCACCAGATATCCTGTTCCGTTTTGCTTCTAGTTGTCGAATTTGATCATCAATTTCTGTGATAGATAAAGCACTTATGTCCATTTCAGCCTCTCTCGCAGACAGTTTTTCCTTCAAATCGTTGTACTTATTTTTGAGACTGGGAACTTTGAGTTTCTTTGCCATTAGCTCAGCCATGAGTTTGTCTACCTCTTCAATGTTCTCTTTAGCCTCAAGAAAGGCCTCACCAGCCAAGGGAACTTGTTCCACCAATTTTAACTTGAAGAGTTGATCAACGGTAAGATTGGGATCTTCACGAATTTGTGATGCAAGTATTGCAACTTCTGCAATATCATTGCTTGAGACTAATGAAGGGAAATCTAGAGCAAGAAGGGAAGAAAGCTTCTTCTTGCAAGACTCTATCGATTGAATATCAGCATTAGTAAGGTGACCCGATGATGTCGATTCAGTAAGAGGTATATCAAGCATTTCCTCCAAATTATCAAGATAAATATCGAAATTTTCAACTTGTAGAGGTGTTACAAGGGAGCCAACAGGAACTAGGGCGGACTGTTTCTTAGTCGGCCGACGGCTACTTTTAGTCCGGCTTCCACTAGTTTTAGTCAGGCCACCGCTGCTTTCCCTTTTCCGTTTTGACTTTCTCAGAGTGCCAGTATAATCATCTTGTACTGTCGCCGGTGATTGTAAGGTTAGAAGGCCTTATACATCGGAATAAGAAAAACACATAAGATGAAGGGACAACAAAAGTTGCAAAGGTAAGAGTTAGAAATCAAGTTACTATTGCTTTGCTCCTTTCTAGGAAATAAATTAAAAAAACAACTGACCCACCACACACGATAAGAAAAAACAGAGGAAATATACAAAACATGAGCCATCACTAGCCTCTTAGCAGTACTCACCCTTATACAAGGAGAAGCGTGAAGAAAGTCCACCAACAAATAATAAAAGTCGTGAACCATTTTGGTTGGAGTAAATGTTGAACAATGTAAAGGCTCGTGAGTATCAACTATGACTAAGTAAACTGAGACAAATAGAAGGACTTTTATGCAAGAAAAAAAATTGAAATACTTATACTACAGCCAATGGAAACAATCCCAAAATAAAAACAATTAAAAAAACCAGGATGAATGAAAAAATAACCGAATAGGTTGAAAAAGAAAATTATAAAACGTTTTTGAGCTAACCTTTTGTGGGGGTTTGCTCAGCTGAGGGAATCGGCCAAGTAAACAACGCAAAGAATGCTTCAGTTTTCATATTAGGAAAATTTGATTGAAGATATCTACCAACAGCAGTCTTGCTTGAAAGCTCTAGCCTGCGAGAACCCTTCTGAAGAGATGCTGGAGGGATAAGGAATCTGTCGGTAAAAAATCCGCCCTTGGAACACCTTGCCTTCACTTTCCAGCCCCATACATCACCAGCGCCAGGCCACCCTTCAGGTGCATATGGCAAACCTACACCAGAAGAATAAGATGACACAGGTTGAAGATCATAGGTTTTATCCTTTGTCACATCCTTATAAGCACTGTTGCCAATTGCAGAGTCATTCTTCAAGGATTGTTTTTCATCCTTAAAACTGCAATAACAAAAGACAATGTCAACTGCTCAAGAGTCCATACAAACACACAACTGCTTACTTTTTCCTGTATATTAGAGCGTTATAAATGTTTATGTACTCCCTGTAGAATAATGAAATTCCCTAAAACTTAACCTTACTACTGAAGTACTCCATTGTGCAAATGTAAGTTAACTAGTCTGAAGATGATCACAAAACTATTGTGCAAATATAAGTTACAAAGATTGTAAGGGTAAAACCTTCATAGAATCTTCACATAACACTCAACTTGACATGAACAACCCAATTACTGTCAACAATTGAGAAATCAACAAGGAAAACAACAAATAATCAATAACTAGGAAGAAATGTCACTGAAATTTAGTTTATTTTGAGGTTTTGCTTGAATAAACTTCACAAGTTTGTGCACAAATTAGAAATCATCTTTTACTAAAACATGTCAATTAATTAACTTATACATAAACTAATTTAGAGAAACATGCTTATGTTTTTTTCTTGATCATTTCACCTAAAAATACTTCCGAAACCAAACAAACTGTTAATTTGAGTAATCGAAAGTAGAAGAGTTTGAATTTTCAGTCAGAAAAATAAATACTATATTTTCAGTAAAGATCTCTTGACTTCTCTAATTTGCATGCAGCTCCTTGGGGTCTCTTATATTAGCTTTTTTTTTCTTTTCTTTCTAAATGCGGGTTTTAAGCTTTATAAAATGAATGTTTAACTTCATTCCAAGGTTAAAAGAAAAAAAAATCATTTTTCTACTTTTGTGCTTGTTCGCACAAGTTTAACAGAAGTACTCCCAAGAGAGAAAAATAAGAAATGAAATGAATTTCTTAGAAAAGTTAAATTAAATCATGCAGATGCATGTTAAAAAATAAAAATTAAGATATCACATCTAATGCATTTTGTTTTTCTGATTTTCCTTCTTCCAGAAGTTTGTCTAAACCATACCATTTATTCTCTTCTCTAACAACTGCTTGTGGATCCTAAGACATATATCCAAACATAGCATAAATAAAAAGCCATGCATGGCTTCTCTGATCAACCTACTTCATATTTCATAACTGTACACATTCTTTAGCAGTTAGAAAAACAAGAGCAAGCAACCCAAAATAAAAAAGATGATCTTTTTCCAAAGGATAATGACAATAATGACAGATTAACAAGTGCGAGAGCAGAAAAGAGGAAAATGGATAAAAAATAACCTTGTTGGAGTGACAGATTCAGCTGAGAGATCCATGGATGAAAGAGAAAAAGGTGGCCAACTAATTCAGACAAATACGCAGAAATTGTAAATGTCAGAACTAAGGGAATTGGAGGGCACACATAGGAACATGAAAGGGAAAAATACCCTCAAACAGTCGCCGTGGCCGGAGACAGTGTCAGGGAGTTTGAAGAGGAACCATTTGAGATGAAAAGAGATTCTTCAGGAATCATTGTTCAGGTAGAAAAGGGAGTAAGAGCATCTCGAGGTTTTAAACATATTTAATTATATAATTAAATTATAAAAAATAAAAAATAAAAGTAAGAGAAATTATAAAAATATGATTTTTATTAGATTTAATTATTGAAATAAATTTATTAGAACATCTTAAATTGTATACCACCTAATATAAAACTTTACTACAAGATGCTCTAAAATACTATAAATTAATTAATGCTCAACTCTTATTTTATTTTTGGTTTCCAGTGCAAACAAAATTATCTTATTTTTTGTTTTTTCTGGGTAAACAAAATTTGACTTAGACTTATTCCTCTGTGAAGTACTATTGCTTTTTCACTGTATATTTGTAGTGAGTTTTTATTATTAGATAGTGTGAGAAAGGTAAATTCAACATAATAAATAAACATGAATAGAAAAAAAACATTCATATTATTTTCAGGTCTATTAGTAGGTGAATTTATCTGATCCATGATATATGATTTTTAATTTTTAGTTTATTTTCTATTAAATAATTACAATTATAATATACAAATTTATTATTATAATTCTATAAAAAAAAACCCTTTATAGTTATTAAAAAAGATCATTGAAATTATATGAAATTTATTTTCTCCTCCTTTCTGGACAAAATAATAATAGTTTACAATTTTTTTTCTCAAATACTATGGAAAATAAATATTAATAAGTAAATTGTCAGAAACTATTATTTATATATTTAGAAGACTGTTAATAAAACAGATTTATAAAACTTAAGTTTAAAGGTTTATCAAGATACACAATTTAAACGAATTATAAAAAAAAATGAAAATTTGTTTTATACTTGTTAATTTCAATTTTTAGGATTTTTTAAATTTAGATTTTTTATCCATCTTATTTATATACTGAAGATATTAATATACTTTTATATCATAAACTTAGAGAAAGTTATATATTTTTAAAGGAAATTAAGATTGCTTTTTTGTTAATTTATAAAACTTAAGTTTAAAGGTCTATTTCAATTTGGTATGCTTTTGGGTTTCTTATAGTTTAATTTAGTTTCAGTTGATTTTGAAGTATCAAAACTTTAAATTAAATTAAATTGAACTATTCTGTTTTCAAAAAGGATATCTTAGTCAATAAAAAATGTTCAGTTTTAAGCAGATTTCAGTTTTTGGATTGTTTCTGTTCAAAACAACTGGAGCTATTTATTTCAAGGGCGTTGCTCCCTACACCTCCCCAAGTGGGACCTGTACCTCTCCATTAATTTAATTTATTTTAAAAATATTCTACACATCTCTACTATTTTCTTTTATTCCAAAAATATCTCTACATTAATGGAGCATTCACGTGGTTCAGATTTAAATTTGAATTTGTAACATAAACAAAATAGAAAATTCAGAGGAAACTTCAATATTAGTACTTCTACCATTTCCATTTTATAAAATTAAAAGTTAGATGCAAATACAAAATAATAAACATAATAATATTAATAGTAAATAATGATATATTATTATTATTATTATATACTAACTTTATAATGACGAAAGAACTAAATAAATTCTAAATCTTTAACAAATAACTTTTTTTTTATATTTTAAGTATTTAATAATATTTTTATATTATTTATCTAATAAATTAAATATTTTATTCAAGTTACTTGAGTCAAACATGTCAATGAGTTAAAACATAATATAATGTTAAAAATTATAGATATTATATGTAAAAATAAAAGATACATGTATATAAACATTTTTTTAGAAATTTAGAACAAAATTTTACCATTTATTAAATAATTTGAAAAGAAAAAAATATATTCAACAACACGAAAATAAGATTGAATCAAACTTATCTAAGAAAATATTTCTAACTTCAAATTTAAGTAATGTAAATGCTCCATTAATAAAGAGAGAGAAAGAAAAAGATTGTTAAGGATAGTGGGGAGGTGTAGGATATTTTTGGAATAAAAAAAAATAGTGGAGAGGTGTAGAATATTTTTGAAATAAATTAAATTAATGGGGAGGTACAAGTCCCACTTGGGGAGGTGTAGGGAACAACACCCTTATTTCAAACTCAAAGAATAGTTTAAGTAGATAGCCCAAAAAAGTGAGGAGTATCAAATGTTAATATATCTTTAGTCCTGATTTTTATTTATATTTAAACACTTACCATTCTTTTATAGTATGATTTTAGTTGCCTTTATTTAAAGTTAATTTTTATTAATTTTATTATGATTTTTGTAATTCTTTTATTTATTTTTCATGAAAGAAGAATTATTCTCTCTCAAATAAAGCTAAATTGCTTGAAAAGAATTTACTCACTCAAATAACTTAAGTGAGTGTTATTTAATTATTTATTATTATTATTATTTACTTCTCTCTTATACTAAAAATCCTACTTTTTCCTATTGTTATTTTTTTATGAACTAACTATATTAAGTTCTTTTGGATACACTCTTTGTACTTTGGTCTGTATATTACTTGCAACAGTCTGTCCCACACAATATTCAAGTTAGTAATGACATTGTTTGCGACTTGGATCATACCATTATTATATTGATTATAATATTTTTTGAAGATTTGTGGGTATTTTCAATTTTTTTCACATATTTTTAATTTATTTAGTTATTTATTCTTTTTATTTTAACTTGGGAATTTCTGATTTAATTTGAATTTTTAAATTAGAACTCATTTGTTCTTTCTTTTTAGTTTAAGTGAGGCAATTTTGGAAATGCAATGGTTGAATTTCTTCTTGATCTTATGATTGAGAAGATATAAGTAACTTAAGTTTATTTTGTTTGAATTGTGAATAAAAAATGTTCAATCTTATTGAAAGATTTATTTATTTTAGATAATTAATCAATAATCATGTTTAAGGTTTTATAACTATAATTATAGGATTTGTTATAATTAGTTTTTGACATTGCAATTGAAAATAAGGAATAAATATATTTTAATTATTAAATTTTAACACGATATTAATTTTTTTAATTCAATATTGATTTTTGATACATTTCTTTAATATTTTTATGTATTTCGTTGGGTACATCCATATAAAGAAAACTAGCTCACATAATCAAAATTGTTTTAACCGTGGTATTATGATAAGTACTAGATCACCTTAGAAAGGGAACTATCATCAATATTACTTTCATCATTTTTTTTTAAATTAGGATAAACAACATGTTAGGCACACTTTTAAGTACAAATTTAACTCATTAAGTATATAATTTGATTTATCTTGTAGTTATGAATAGGTAATATGTTATTTTATGAAAGTATTACAACTTCAATAATTATAACTTTTATCCATCTATCTATTTATTATTTTTAAATTGAACAACTTTAAAATTGTTGACAATGGTGTAAAGTGAGAGCATTTGGAGTACAATTTTTCTTACAAACAGGACTTCAACGAATTATATAAATAGATTTTTCTAAAATTTTCATTACCAACATCACGTATCATGTTTTGGAAATGGCTACTCATTTATTTATCCACATATTCTATTGCTTGTGATGTCGTAGGCTTGTGTAATCTTTTTCCATGTTAAGTTCAAACCATATAACTCTTAATTATACCATTGATGAACAAATGATTATGCACTGTGTCAAAGTCTCAATGTATTTGATTTAAACAACAAATACATTGACAAAAATATGTCTCGTACACATATATTGGGTGTTCCTAAGCATATTTCAAGAAATCAAAAACTTTGTTTTCATACTATTCAATGATGTAATGTTCATTTGTCTAATCTTGATCCATATAACAAATTCCATCATTATCAAATTTTTAAATGTCATAAGGTCGGACTCTATCCATTCAGAAAAAATGTTTTTCATAGTTCATTAACAAGAATCACAACTTTGATACAATTTCAACAGTATTTCGCATTGGTCTCCGAAGTACATGAAATGAAAGTGATCACTCATGACTATAATCAAATATGCATTTGGAGAACAAAAAAAAAATAATTTCAACCGAAATTTTATCAAATTTATATGTAAATTTCAATGTCAACGTTATAGCAAAATATAAAAAATATTTTTTCAAACGATTTAATTAGACAATTCAAAATTTAATACAAATAATTAAAAGTTTAATCATTTATATTAAATTTCAAACGAAAACTAAAGTTTTCTTAATATTTAACTAGAATTATAATAAATCTTAATAAAACAAATAATGCACCTAATATAATAATAATAATAATAATAAATCTAAAATTTATAAAATATCAAATTATAATTAAAAATATAATTTAATCAGTTCCTGTTGGGTCTATCATGGAGGAGGTTCACCGAGGAGATACAAACACCAATGAGATATGAGCTCAACCATATAAAGGATTGACACTACTCTCTACCCAAAACCTTAAGACAATGGGTTAACGGGTCTTTCATCTTTATATAGTGCTCTACTTTCTCATTTCTATCCAATGTGAGACTTGGACTCGCACTTACATTCTCAACATCCCCTAAATCTTAAAACAAACTAATAAACCTAATAATTAATCAAACATCTAAATTACTTTTTATCTACTAAATAACACCACAAAATGCCAAAAAGCCTACTAAAACAATTTAAAAAGTTCCTAATATTGCTAAAATATATGAATGGAAAGTATTTTCATCCAACATGCAATCAACATATAACCAAAATACAATGTATTTTTTTTTGTGAAAAACTAATCTTATATCAAAAACTAAAATTAAGAACCGAGATGTTAAGCAAAATCACAACAGTAAAATTTTGTTCACTTAAATTAATTTAAGAAATAGTGATTGAATGAATTTAAAAATAATTTTTTTATTATTTATTTAAGTAGATTTAAAAATAAGTGTAAGTGAATTTAAAAATAAATTTTTTAATCTATCTCGTAAATCAAATTTTATTCTAACTCTAGAAACTTTACTTCTAAAAAATGGTTGAACCGTGGAAGGAGAGTGATAACGGGAATCGGAAAACACACTAAACACAAAAACCATCCGGACATCGAAATAAAACTCCTATGCATGATAACTATTAGAATGTAAGTTAAAGAAAGTCAAAATCTTAATAATTAAATCCTCTCCTCACAATTTTAAAATCATATCTCTAACTGAGAAAAATTGTAATAAATTATTATTTTTTCCGTAATTTGAAACCACTAATGTATTAATATACTAATACATAAGATCCATTAAAAACAACATATAAGAATCCCATAAATGGAGAAATTCTTCTCCCTAAATACTCAAAACAAGTATTTTCAAATTAAGACACCTTTAAAAAAATGTAACGAACCTTTTGAAATAAAAATTAATTATTTATATACAAACTACTATTAACTTATATGATTTTTTTTTGTGTTTTTTCTTTTTTAGGTATTATTATGAATTTCTTTCATCTAAACAGACAATGTCCTTAATAAAGGTGAGAATGAAGAGAGAAATAAAGTAATAGAATTAGGAAAGAAAGCAAAGAAGCAATCCAAAACCGACAGTTATCAGCAAACAGACATTTGAGAAAAATCACACACAACAACTGAACCATTTCATCACATGAGAAAAACACAACGGAATCAACCAACAACATTTGATTTCATACATTAAAATCCACAACCAGAAGAACCCAAAAAGCAACCATTTTTACACACCCCACATAGAAGAACCGAAAAATGCAAAACCCGACATCACCGCCACCACCGCCACCGCCGTCATCGTCATCATTTTCCTCCACCTTCTTCAACCTAAGAGATCCAAAGCCCAAACCCACTCTCATCCTCCTCTACACCTTCCTTTTCCTCTCTCTACTCTCCCTCACCCTCATCCTCTACCTCTCCCATTCCACCATCCACACCCACTCAGGACCCGACCCCTTTCTCCACCCGACTCATGCCCACCGCCTCGTCTTTGACCCCCACAAACCCTCTCCGCCTCCGCCGCCCGCCGTCGCCTACCTCATCTCCGGTTCCCGGGGCGATGCCGCACGGATCCTTCGCCTCCTGAACGCTGTATACCACCCTCTCAATGTCTACCTCCTCCACCTCGACGCTTCCGCCCCTCATGCAGAGCGCGAGCTCGTGGCCGTCACCGTGCAGTCCAACCCCATCTTCAAGGCCGCGCAGAACGTTCACGTCGTGGGGAAGCCCGATTTCTCCTACCCCAAAGGGTCCTCCCCTGTCTCGCTGCGCCTCCATGCCGCTTCGGTCTTGCTCCGCCTCTCGCGGGACTGGGACTGGTTCGTTAGCCTCAGCGCCGATGCTTATCCTCTTGTTACGCAAGATGGTATGGGTTGTGATTGAATTCGGGTGAAATGCCATTTTGGTCACAGATTTGAAAGTGGTGGTTGTGGTAGTTTTGAAAGAGGAAAATGTGTATGGATTTTGTTGCCTTTGGAGACTATTTAGATGTTGAGATTAAATGATTGTATTGTATTGATGGATTTTTTAATTTTGAGGGGAGAAAATCAGTCTTTTGGCACAATGTGACTGAGGAGATGTTTAGTTAGGAGGTAAAAGTTCTTTTGACAGCTTCTCTTCTGGAAACGGGCTTAAAAGTTAAAGTCGAAAAATCTTTTAGTGTTAGTTACTAAACTGAGGTTTTTCTCTCTTTATGTGATATTACTGATAATTTTTTGTAACGAAAGATTCATAGTCTGTTGTAGTCTTTGAAAGATAGGAATCACTATTTTAACCTGCTAAAAGATTAGAATGTGAATCAATTTAGTAATTTTAAGTGTTAAAGTTGATGTTGAAATAAAGGACTATAATGGTTGAAATTTTCATTTCTTAGGGATGAAAATGATGATTTTTGTCTTTAAGGAGCTAAAGCCATGTTTTGCGTTCTTATATGTTGCCTATAACCATGTGTTTAGTATTTTGATGATGAATCTTTGTGGTTTGTCAGATCTTCTCCACATTTTGTCGTTTCTGCCTAAGGATTTGAACTTTGTGAATCATTCAAGTTATATTGGATGGAAAGAGTAAGTTTGTGTTCTTGTGTGATTCTGTTGCTGTTGTTATTATTTGTTTTGCATTGGAACTGTAATGATTGGTGGTTGATGTTATATGGTCTGCAAGAATGATATTTGTTTTCCATTTGTTTTGGTGATGTAGAGCAAGGAAATTGAAACCTATTATTGTTGATCCTGGACTGTATCTATCCGAAGGGAGTGAAATGTTTTATGCTACTCAGAAGAGAGAACTTCCCAGTGCTTACCGCGTGTTCACAGGTATTAATGTGTTTTAGAGCAATGTATTTGAGTCTCTGCATATTTTTGGCTTTTCATTTTATTTAGTTAGTGTGCCAATAACAGCAATAGTGGAAATGAGCTGTAGTGGTAATATACTGATGAATGATTGACATTCATTGAAAAAAGAAGATAACATGAACATCAAATGTTTTTACTTTTTAGGACAAAATTTGTCAATTGGGTTGTATATGTATTGAACAGAAGATGAGAAATCTGTCTCAGGTGGGTTGGAGATGTGAGTAAAACACCAGCAAAGGCTCCAATTAGAAAATTTATCAGATAAAAGATAATCCAATTACATTAAGCAAATGAAGACATGAGAAATAAATATTTGAAGAACAAATCAAACGATTGGTCCAAACCATGCACGTAGGTAGGATTATAAACTCAAACAAAGATAAAAGGTAGCCATGAAATAAAAAGGAAATGAAGCCTAGCTTCACAATTAGGATCCGTGAGTGATCTTGCCTGCAGTTTGATTCTATGATGCAAAGTATAAGGGATTAAACTATCATATGGAATGATTATTTTATTGTAGTTTTTGTATAACTATTCTTATACTTTTCTGTTTCTGTATGGAGAACACAAACAACTATTGCATAGCATTCTTTAGGCCTCTGTAAGTTCAGATAGGAACTAGGTTGGTTCAAGTGTTCCCACTAAGATTTTGTATCCACAAATACGTAGGTATGAACCCCCTCCTGGTTAAAATCTTGAGTAGTTGTCATCCTTCCTTAAGGTGATCTTTTGGCATCCAAGGGTCATATTCAGTAGCCTCCATTTGGGAAAATCCTTAAAGTGAGTCCCCTTAAATATTGTTACCTGATAATGCGAATGCAATGGACTGTGGTACAAGAACAGGTACATTGTTTGTTACTTTCTCTAATATATGGTACTTGGGAGATTATTTAGTTCATTTGCTATTTATATTTTAAAAAATTTCAAAAAAATTGAGAACTACATATGCATGCGCTGTGTAGAGGAGATTATCTATTGAAACAGTATTATATGTGAGAAAGAGAGGACCAACTGTTACCTGTGCAATCCTACCTGGATGATCAAGAGTAGAACGAACTTAAGGTATTACGAACACTTAAAAAGTGACAACTTTTTAAAAAAAAAATTCCTGGCTTAACTTTTTTCTTATTTTATAAACTCATGTTAGTCACGGATTTAATGTTTCAATTAGGACCATTTGTAGTAATTTATATACTGATGAGTATTTATTTGTCTCTCTCAGTCTAACATAAAAAAGGCTTTTTATATGATACTACTGATAAACCTCAGTTGGTGGAGGTGAAAATCTGAAATGTGTGCTAGGCCGTGGAATGTCAGAATGAACTGTTACCAACCATGTCGTGAAAACCTCTGTTGTTTTTTTTTTTGTGCAGGCTCATCTTTTTCTATCTTAAGTCGGCGTTTCATGGAATTCTGCATCTTGGGAGAAGACAACCTCCCAAGGATTCTACTGATGTATTTTGCAAACACACCTTCATCCTTATCAAACTATTTCCCCACAGTTCTCTGCAATTCTCGGCAGTTTAACAGGACAGTGATAAATAAAAACTTATTATATACTGTCCAAGACAGCCAAAGAAACGATGTTGGACCACTTAACTCCACAGATTTTGATGACATGATTCAGAGTGGAGCTATCTTTGGTGAAAAGTTCCAGAAAGACGATCCGGTGCTTGATCTGATCGACCGAAATCTTCTGGGTCGAACTCCTAGATCGGTTGTTCCCGGTGGATGGTGCTTAGGTGAGCCTGGGAACAACACTTGTTTAACTTGGGGTGATGCCAAGATCTTGAGACCAGGTGCAGGTTCTCAACGGCTGGAAAAGGCCATCGTTGAATTGCTGGCAAATGGCATTTTCCGATCACGGCAGTGCATATATGAATGAACCTGACTCACCCTCACATCTCAACACTGTAAGAATGGATTTTTTGGCATGATTAAGATTTTTGCCTATAAATTAACACGGATGCCAATATAGCATGTACCTTCACATTTGGTTGCTGGATATATTATACAAGTTATTTGCAACTAAATCTAGTCTTACATAATAGTTAGTTTTTTAGGATTGAGCTAAGTTTGGACTAATGTCAGTTTTGAGTTAAGTTTGGTCTGAGCTACGATATTACATTAACTACTAAATACAGTATCATGCACCGAATTATAACAATCATATCACTTGCATTCCTAATCGGAGAAAAATCATAGCCAAAGTGCTATTATATAACATTGACTGAAAATGTTGTGCTCAGTGAGACATGCATTGTTGCATTTATGTGCTTTTTATTTTTAAGAATTGATTTAAATTTTGAAAGAAAAAAATCAATAAGATTTTGTGGAGTATTTTTTATTTAAACTAGCAGTGTCATAAATATTTTTAAATATATTAATTTTTTATAAATTAACCAAACCCTCATCTAAAAAATACACTAGGTCGACGACACCTTATATTTGTCAAACTAAATTAAATGCATAAAGTCGTTTACTTTATGAATATGAAAAACAAATTTAGTCATTGTTATACATATGTAAAATTTTCAATTGATTAACTTTCATTTATGTATAAAATTGATTATGATCAAAGTAAGTTTCAAATGCGATTTTGAATAAAAGGGTCATTGAAAGAAAAATATGCCAAAATCGAGAAACTTTCAAAACAAATAAATAATAAATCATGAAACATTGACATAAGCAAGCAAGAGAATCTATCCGTAAAATGAAGAGTGAAGAAAGTAAATCAAGTAATTGAAAATACAAAAAGTAAAATGAAACAAATGACGATAAATATAAATGAGAGAAGTGTAAATTGCAATGAAACTAAATGGGAGAACTCACGAAAGGAAAATATAAATTTGTGAAAGAAATTATAAAATTCCATGATTAAGAATATCATTCCTAATTTTTTAATTGTTGTTTTCAGTTATTGGTATTATAATATTTCTCATTACAAAGCAACTTTTGACTACCTTATATACTTGTAAATCATCTATTACTTATCCATTTTTTCATTATCCTGTGTTTCGTCATCTCACATAATCAAATCATGCATTTATTGCACAATAATCATTGTATTACTTTTGACAATGCTTGAAAATCCCTCCATAAATAAAAATATTTAACAATTAACACAAGTAAAAATTCAATAATTAAGCTTCATTTATTAAGTGGCAACAAATTAACCACATGATTCACCATGTAATAATTAATTATGTAACTTATAAAATCCCTCTTCAATTTGACCTTTGCTAAACCCTTGAATTGTTCTTATTCTTGTAACTTCTCAATCTAGCAAAACAATTGATTAAATCAAACATTCTCATGCAACTAAAACATTTATTTTTCTCCTTCTCCAATAATTAAAGTATATATCTTGGATTTCAATGACAAATTTTGCTCCCATCACGAGCTTAGAAGAGGAAACAAAAAACATATGGTAAACTTAAATATTAACATCTTACTCCTCTTTTGACCACCAATATGTTTTCCTTGGTGGATGTGATTCAAAAAAATAAAAGTAAACGTGTAAACGTGATGTAGTTTTATTAATACAACAAATCAGCACACTCCTACTATTTTTATTAATACAACAAATAAGCACAACCCCACAAAAGGTAGTCTCCAGAAAGAATTGCACAAGTTTCTCTTCGTACCTCATTCTAATGGCACATTTCATGCTTCTTATTCTCTAAGAATGTCAGCAATTTCCTCCTAATGTCTGCTAAAGAAATTTAACAAAGTTAAAATATGAGCTCTTCTCAGTTCTCTCAGCAATCTTTCTGTGTTATGAGTATGTGTTATTCCTTCCAACTCCATAAATGATAGATTACACACCGAAAAGCAATGAATCAGAAAACCCCAAAAAAGGTGGCCACAGCAAAAATTAGAAACAGCCCTCCACCCAAGTAGCCAACCTGATGAAAGTAAATTACATTATTAGATATCAAACTACAAATTCAAGCATTCCATGTTCAATCAAGTTATGACTTTTACCACTTTTTCAGAAATGTAGTTAGCAAGGAAGGCTCCTCCAAGAATGGCAATAGTTGTTGCGACTAGGTGTCCAGCAATGGCTCCACTTGCCACACCCCAAGGAGACTGAAACAAATAAGATATTATTGAACTTAATATATACACACACACACACATATATAAAGAAGAAAGTGTTGAGTCATCACAGAATTTAAAAGTGCACCTGAGCAGCTCCTAGTGCAATAGTTGCAAGCATAGAGCGATCTCCCCATTCCTACATAATCCCAGCAACTAAATTAAAATTCATGCTGGATAACACAATTGCTTCCAGCTATAAATTAAGTGTTGATTAATCACTACCTAGTGCCAACAACATATAGACTCAGAATTCAGGCGTAAAAAGAAACAAGTAATTTCAGGTTGTCTGTATTCATGTATTCATGGAAATCAGGGGGAACATTTTGAGCAAATGCAACATAAGTAAGATTTTCACAATGTATTAACACAATTGTTTCATTATAGTGGTGATTTTACAATAAAAGAAATTATGCTAAATTGTTCCTCGATAAAACAGGATAAAGAGGAGCCTTACAGCAAAAAATACGAGGCTGAATGATTTCCATATAATCTCTAGAGGATTTGAAAGTTTTTTTGATACCTGAAGATAATTCAGAAAGATAAGGTTAAAGTGTATAAATGACAGTTGAATTGCAAACTTGAAGGTAGAATAATGTAACCACATATGTTGCCGGCCTTGGATATGTTACTGAGTTGTGTAGCATAAAAACTTAACCAAAATGTTTACATATGCACAAATATTCAGGACTGTTAGCCATGCGTTTCTATTCTAACCTTCTCTTTCACAAGCTCCTCTGCTTCGGCAAGTTCATCAAGTTCGGGACTGCTGCTATCACCCTTCTTAACCACATCAGATGGAAGATCCCATGCATCTTTTATTGATTTTAGGCCGAAAAACAAAAGAAGGGTTACTGCTGCATATTCTCCAATTGGCACGGCTGTAGGTGACCACATAAAGCAGAAAGATCAGTTACTACTAGCATAACAAATGATCTAGATCAACTCTCTGCCAGGGTGAAAAGAGAATTAAATACTACAGAACAGAGATTACCTGAAACTAAAAGTGTTGAATTAAAGTAGGACAGAGACGAAAGAAAGTTATGAAAAACAAACTTCAGATATTTCTATCTGATGTAAAAAGTGCAGTTAATAATGAAAACAGAGAGATACACTGCAAAAACCCGAAAGCTACTTATTGCAGATCAATAAAATTTAAGCTCTCTTATAGTGGAACTTCAGAAGAACCAACTTGGCAGGTCTGTTTATATCAATGTTGAAGAAGGTAATTGTAACTTGCATTCCAGTCTCAGAAGACTTAAAACAATTTCTTATTAACATTTGTAATAACAAAAAAATTGATTATTTTCAATCAGCGTAATGTTCCCAATGGCTAATTCTACATACATTCCTAATGTTTCTGAAAGAAATTAACTGAGCCAAGTTCATTCTTGAAAGCTAGTCAAGAACAGAGGATTACCCAAGTCTTATAGGGAATACTCTGGCAATATTAAGAGAATGTGGAAGATCTCAACAGTTTTCCAACGCTCTAATTTCTACTGTCATCATTTCCATTTCCAACATGATCCATCCAATCTCAATTGTGAAGGGAGAGTGGGAGACAAATGTTAGCATGCATGTGGACATGGCATAATTATGTGCCAAGAGAATGCTTTCAATTTAACAATGCAAATCAAGAGGTTTTCTTACTTGCCCAAGTAGGTGCAAATGGAAAATTGGATCATATTTTGATTGAAAATAAGAACAGTGAAAAAGGTGGTTCTGTACTGTATCAGCAGCAATTTTCTTTTTCTTTAAAATATATTATAATGTCAGGTTTTTACTTATTCATACGACTTGACACAGGTACCAGAGGCTTTACAACAACTCACACGCACTGCTCGACCAATTGAACTTTACCTCCTTGAATTATAATGTCAGTTTGGAAAGAGCATTCAAAGTCATAAACAATATGTAGTGTGCACAACCAGATGGAACTCTTTCCATGAGAAGCCTAATTTTAGGAAGTTAATTACATTTGGTACTGACTGCTGTACATCAAAACAGATTTAAAACAAGAGACAAATATGTGGATATAATTGGAGAAGTTAAAGCAAGCCACTGTGAAAAAGAAAATAATAACAAAAACCACTCCCTAGTTCTAGTTAAACTATAAAACTTATGAAAATTTTCAGAAAAGCATAAGATATAATATATAGTAATTTTCGTACTCCACTTCATACACACTACCAATTCATTATGAAACTTTAATCTGTGTCTATTAAACAAATTACAATAAATCAGTACTTCAGAACAGAATGCATTGCCTAAAATGCTTAGTCAAATTCCTTCACTAGAAAGACATGCTAAAATGTGCTAAATCTAAAAAGTACAAGAAATACCATATGCTACAACTTACTTGTCTGAAACTGAGCAGGCACTGATTGAAAGATTCGGCCAATTACAACAGATAGGATTGACATGAGTCCAAGAGCACCCATTGAACCCAATAGGACCTGATCAATACATAAAATCTCAGTTGAAATATAAAATGTTTCAAAATGTAAATTACACTACTTGATAATCAATTAATTAGAACTACAAAGTTTGAGATGTATGGCAATCCCAAAATCAACAAAAGCTATTTCAATATTAAAACTACTGAATTGACAAACTAATTAGTGTGTATAGGAAGAAAAGGACGACTGCTACACAAGTTAAGAACTCGTATTTTAGTAAATTTGTTTGTCTAGCCTTTTACAATAAAACAGAGTAAAGACATATGTAATAATATACCAGAAACAGAAGAATTTGTTGAACAGAGAGGAAATAAACCATAGATAGAAGAATAACTCCAATTCTAAAAATTAGGAGTATATAAGCCAATAAAATTAAAACAATAACAAAGAAAAACTAGATAATATTATATCAATGATGGATTGGATGGCAATAAAAGCTGGGAGAGGGGGATGAGAGAGAAATTATCAAGAAAAGAAGTCAGAAGACTCACCAATCCCTTCTCAAATTGCATTGCCAAAAGTGCAGCAATAAAGAATGTCTGGTCAAAAGAATAAATGCCAACTTTAGGTTCATGAATACATACAAGGATAACGAATGTTTAATAAAAGACTAGAACTCTACTAAACCTGTACTTGTCATGATTATAGAAATCCATAGGGTAAAAAGCAACGCAATAATAATAAAAAATCTGAACAAAGTTGATACAGGAGGTGGGTATGAGTGCAACACAGGTTGCGAAACACGCAATAATAATAAAAAAATCTGAACAAAGTTGATACAGGAGGTGGGTATGAGTGCAACACAGGTTGCGAAACACACATAAAACAAGATACAAGGTGAGGTATGCAACCATATATATACATTCTAAACAGGTCTTATCTCTAGTCGATACGAGACTTTCAATGACACAATGTATATTGTTTATCTTACAAAAGTATTATTTTTTTATTTGTTATTAAAAACATAATATTCTCTCGCTTTATATTCTAAAAAACAGTATACTTAGTTACTACAAATATGAATAAATAAGATAATAATTGTTTAACAAAAAATATTAATTTATTTAAATAAGTATTTTATCTATAAAAAGTTGAAACGTTTGACCATCTCTATTAATTAACTTCAATTATCTTTTTCAATTCCTTTTGCTTCATATTCACTTAATATTTTTTCCATTTTTTTTATTCAATAAAAAATTTGGATTAAAAAAACATCGTAAATATAAAAAAATACCTTCAATATTTTCAACTAATTAATAAAAGCCATTTTCAATAGTTATACGAAAATTGTAATATTAAAACTAATAAAATCTAAAACAAAATAATATCTCAGAAAAATAGCTTTTATCTATAACATTAATAAAGATTTTCTCCTATGAGTACAAATTCTTACCATTTTACTATTAAAGTAATCATTTTTTTTTAAAACTAAAATAACTCCCTATAATAAAATAAATACCTACAAACTAAATAAAACCTACCTACAATACATTTATAAAAACTATTTATAGTTATTTTATAACAGTAATAGTTAAATACCTTGTCTCCAATCTCAGAAACAAAAATTAATGTAAATGCAGCAGTGAATCCTGACTTTGCAATTGCTGCTAAAATTGATGAAGGTCCTCCTTTGACAAAGGCAATTAGTGAAAAGACAAAAGCACATCCAAACAGCACAAAAGCTATAGAGAGAGGATAAGGGATCTGATTAGGAGGCTTCACACTGCCAAACCATAAAATATATGTACATTAGAATTGTCAGATACATGAACAATCACATAAATAGTATACTTAAAAGAGCAAAAGGAAATATTTCAGTGACATGTTAATTCACTCAACAAAACTAAACAGTGGATGTAGACTCTAATGTCAATCTGCTATATAAACTGGAGAATTTTTTCCCTTTGAAAGCAACCACATGCCTGACTTAAATAACTAATCTTTTAGATGATGATATGAATACTGCCAATTTTCTCTTCAAACTTTTACCTAATTTAGTACAAATATTTTAAATATCATCTGTAAGAGGAATATATTTCGTACTTTAATAGATTCATCAGGCTAAGTAGGTATGAACATTCGATAAGTGTTATACTACACAAAGGAATGCAATTTCCTCAAAAAAAAAAAAAAAGAATGCAATTTGATGCAATATGAAGCAGAGGATCATCTAATTCGAACAAAACTTATTTCTGTATGACAAGTTTACAACATAATTTCACATATAGAAGCTGAGATTTCAAGGGAGAACACAATCATAAAAGCAAATGAACATTACACCACTGAAAGTTCTAAGACTAAAATTACATTGTGCTAAGTTCCTAGAGCTACCTTTCATCTCATGGTCTGATGGTCTAAATGGCCATCTGTTGCATATCAAATGAAAGCAATCAAGAGGAACTGTGGAACTCACACTTTAGAAGAACTGTCGTCTATGGCATTCTTTTCAAAGACATTGCGACCATCTTTCTCATTATTGCTACCATAATCTCCTGGTTCAACACCACTAATATTGGATGCTAGGGCTCGAATTGTGCCACGGGCAAAGCTCAACCCTGATTTCTGTCTGCGTCTTACTACATATAATTCAGGCATAATGTCACTCGCTAAACCAAAAAACATAAGCACAAACAATATAATCTGCATAAAAAGCTCTAAGTAGCTAACCGTTGTCTAATAAAAGTTAGAGAGCACAAAATCCACTCATAAGATTTGATTCAGACTTGAAGGATCAGAATAAAGGTAAACGTATGAATACAACTACAACTACAACTACAACTACTTTCACTAAGCAATAATCTCACCAATTTTACCACCAAAAGTAATAGCATTGAAGACAAGGCAACATAATTTCAAACTACAACACAAAACGTAAAATCCACAGGTTAAAATCTTAAATTTGTTATCATAATTACTTGAAAAAACATGGTTTTCTTATCAAACGCCCAAAGGGATAAAATCTTGGAACTAACCCACCAAATTGGACTTGACCCATCAAAGCAAATTCTTTTCATTCATAAAGAAAACCCATTCAACAAGTACCACCAGAAAAAAAAGGAGAATAATTCATAAAAATGAAAACTTTTGAAATGGGGTGTAAGAAAACAACTTAGATGTTGGTTAGAACTTACATGGGTATAGCGTGGTGGTTCTAGTGAAATGAGAAGAGGAAGGCAACGCATCCACCACTACCAAGGAAGGAGGAGGCTTTCCCCTTGAAACCAAAGGGGCATGAGGTCCTAACCCTCTCATGTTTTCTTTGAAAGTGCTTCTACAATTTCATTTCTGGGTTGAGTGGGTTCTGCAAAACTCGAATTTTGAAGGAATCAAGTTGAGCTAAGGCTGGTACATGAAAGAGAGTTCTTGAAGGTTGCCACGTATACAAAACAACTGGGAGAGAAATTATGGATGTAGACACGCAGTCAATCAATCCTTTTATCTTCACCATACTAGGATTGGACTTGTGGAATGCACGCGATTTATTATTTCACTATTTAATATTTAATTGCAATAATAAATTTTAAGTTATATCAAATCTTCATTAATTATATTTAAATTAGAATAATAATAAAATTTATAAAAATAATAAGAATAAAAAATAATTGCAATTGAATTTTTTTTAGAATTATTTGATATATAAAATATGTCGACTTTTACATATTGAATAATAAATTATTTGGATAAAATCATTATATTAATTATAATAAATAATCCTTTATTTTATTATTTTTATCATCGTATCTAGATTATTTTTATATTATTTATAAATGTATAATTATTTTAATGTTTAAATATGTTTTTAGTTTGTAATTTTAATATGAAATTAGAATTTGTTTATCTTTCAAATTTTAATATATTTTAGTTTTAAATTTAAAAAATAAATAGATATAATTTTTTAAAAAATTTTATTGAATTTTTTATTCTCAAACACATTTTAGATGACGTTTGAATTATTTATACTCTTTTAATATGTTTAAGTTTAAAGGTTATCCAATAAAACATTATCTAACAAATCTAAAAAGAATTAATATTATTAAATTAAAAAAATATATTTATTATCTTTTAAGTTTAGATATCAAAATATATAAAAACAATTTTCAATTCGAATGTAAATTCATATAAAAAAATATTTAACATTTATTTCAAATATTTAATCATTGACTCAACCAAAATGAATAATTTAAATACAGAAGAAGCAACTATTAATAATCCCACGGGTTTTCAGAATAATTAATCACGTATTCTATTTTAATAGATGAAAACAAAGTTGGTTCTACAATCTTAAAATAAATTTACTAGCTAATTGAAAAATATTCATTATATGTAATAGTGTGTTATTGGAATATAAATAAAATTATAATAATAATTGAATGACTTTAATGGTATCTTCAAATTTTTTTCAATAGAAAAGAAAAGGATTAATTTAAATTATAATTGAATAAATTATACACTTTTTATTCACATTTATAATTTAGAATCCACTCGTTTAAACATGAATTTAGTTTCACAAGATCAATTAGAATTACTTCAAATAATATGAAATAGATTTTTTTTTTATCAAAAACATTCAAAAAGAACAACAAAATAACATGGACTAATTCCTTAATAAAAAAAACTTATGTGTAAAAAAACATTTTTCTCTTTTCTTTTTTTTCTCTATATATAGTTTATTAGTTATGCATATATAACGTTAAAGATAAAGTTCGTTTATTCTTACTTATTGTCATTAAAAAAACAAATATATGGAGAATGGTCTTGTATCAAACTTGAATGATGACCCTAAATAAAAAAAAAAAATCAAATCCATTTTTGGTATATGAGTAAAACTATTTTTACTCATGGTATATTTTTGGTATATGGTATATTTTGTCATAAGTATTTTTATATGTAATTATATGAGTAAAAGTAATATATTTAATTATTTATATGAATTGGTCATTAGGTGAAATTCATAGATTGATCATTCAATCAAACTCATAGGTAGATTAGTCATTCAATCAAATTTATAGGTAGATTGACCATTCGACCGATTTTATATGTGAATTAGCCAATCGATCGAGTTGGTAGGTGGATTGGCCATTCGGCCGAACTCACATGTAAATTGGCTATTCGATCAAGCTTGGAGATGGATTGGCCATTTGATTGAACTCGTAGGTAGACTAACAATTCAATCGACCTCGTAGGTAGACTGACCATTTGGTCGAGTTCATAGATTGACTGACCATTCGACCAAGCTTGAGTACCACGTCCGTATTCTTACGTTACAATTAGTAACTCGGTTGCCTTGTTTGAGGTCTTGAGTATCACCTTCATGGTCTTACGTTATAATCTAGTAACTCATATGCCTTATTCAAGGTCTTACCATGTTCGTGGTCTTATGTTACAATTTAGTAACTTAAATGCTTCGTTTGAGGTCTTGAGTACCACATTTGTGGTATTTCGTTACAATATAGTAAGTCAGATGCTTCATTTGATGTCTTGAGTACCACGTTCGCGATCTTACGTTTCAATCTAGAAACTCGAATCCCTCGTTCGAGGTGTTGAGTACCATATTCGTGGTCTTATGTAACAATCTAGTAATTTCGGTACCTTGTTCAAGGTCTTAAGTACCATATTCGTGGTCTTATGTTAAGGGACATGAATGTGAAAAAAAAGAGGATTTTTATTAGGGATTAGGATGTGCCTCAATATAGGTCCAAAAGGCCGAAATGATTGTGACCTTGAGGTTGATGTTAGTCATCCGAGTTGAGGAGAGTGTCACCTTCAAAATTGGCAAGCTGGCAACCTATGCTGATAGTATAAGGTCAAGCTGCTCTGAAAATTTTTCTCCGAGTTTGTCGGGCTCTTTCCTGTATTACTTGGGCTTGCCGAGTTTCTTTTCTGTTGCTCGAATATGCCAAGCTAGTCCTTTGGAAGCTTTCCAAGTTTTCCCTTTATTTTCTAAGCATGCTAGGATTCCCTATTGTACATTCTTCAATTGTCTTTTCCTCTTGATGTATATTGTGACGCCCGGGCACTAACGAGTGCAGGGAGTGATCGCCGGTGCAAGAGGCACGGACAAGGAGGGGCTCTTGGCAGGCTTCCAGTGGAAGGGGCACATGGACGAATCGAACATACACCGGAATGAGAGGGATGTGTGGGGGTAGTCAACAATCCCTGTAAGTTGCCGGGGCGTTACATATATCTTCTTGTAATTCTTCATGTTCCTATTTAATAAAAGAAATTTACTTTCCTTTTTTCCCTTCTCCCCTTGTTTCTTACAAATTTGTTTTATTTCATACTTTGCACCCTCTTTTGTATCATGGTGATAAATCATTATTTTGTACTATTCACTTAGTTTTCCGCACCGAATTATATTAGTGAATTGTGTTTAATTCTCTATTATTGTCTCATTTTCACTATTTGAGCTTAATTTGACTATTAATTAATTTAAATTATTTGGACTTAATTATTTCAATTATTATTTGCAGGACAATTTTGGAATCATATTTTGGGACAAAAAGAGTGTGACCACGTCATTTTCCATTATCCACGTCAACATTACATTTGAATTTTGTTTTTAATAGCTTTAGGCCCATTTTTGGGCACATTTTTGTAGAAGCCTATATGAAAGGCATAATTGTATTTAGGGTTTATAAAACTCCAAATTAGATTTTAGAAACCCTCTCCCCTCATTTTGCGTTTTTCTCTCTCTAGGTTTAGAGCTTTGGCGCGTTTTCCAGCCGCCCTCCCCTTTGGGGGTTTATGTTTGAATTTCGTTTTCCTTATCTTTTATGTATTGAATCGTTTTATAATTTCATTGTTATTGGTAATTCCGTTTTAGTTTATTGTTCTCTACATTGTTGCAATTCAAATATGGTTTTCCCCTTTTCATTTTTGTAATTGTAATTCAATATCGTTTTAATTCTGCACTTTGTTTTAGTGTTAATTTCAATTGCGTTTTTGTGCTTCTAGTTTCATTTTGTGCTTGTTGTTTCGTTCCATATTTTAGTTCCGCATTTCCTTCAATGTTTTCACTTCGTTTTGCAGTTTGGATTTCGTTTTAAATGGTAGCTTAAGTGTGCTTGGTTGGTCATTAGTGAAATTGCATCGTTTCCATGAGATTTCTAAGATGGAAGTGTGTTTTTCATGCTCTAACTTGGCTAGTATTGAATCTATTTTGCGCTTGCGATTGGGTAAATGCTTAGTTTCCTAATTGGTGTTTAATCTTCGCTTAGTTGATGGAACTATGTGGTGCATAATTGGTTGAATATTAGCATTACGTTTACTTAGTTTGCAATTTTGAAAACATGGTTAGTCTTCACTTAGTTGGCTAGCTTGTGTTGGATTAAGGGTTAAAGTAGTGTGTATTTATTGCTAATCTGTGATTTGAAGCATGCAATTGAGCTAGTGATCAATCGCTTTTAATTAGTGTTTGATTTCGTTCATTTTAGTTTACGCAAAACTGTCCAAAAGCCACCACCCATCACGTGTTCGATCTAATTCCTGAACCACATTTGGTCATTGAGAGACGACCTAAGAGTCACTTCCTTGTATTATAGCGCACTTAATTGAACATTAAATTTGATTTGGGTACGACCTCGATCACATGGATTAAACTTGTTCTAGCTCTTTTTGTTAACTCATGTACTCGGTATTGTCATGCCAAGTTACCTCTGTATTTGGGTACAAGGTTGTCAAGTTACTCATGTGCTAGATATCGTCATGCCAAGTTGTTTTTTTTATACTTACTTTAAGTTGCTCATATACTAAAAGGTCGAGTTACTTCAGTAATTGGTCGCTGAATTGTTTGTTGAGTTTGAGCATTGGGATGTTGAAATGCTTTTTAGTGTTTGGGTATTGGAATGTTGAGTTTCTTTCGTACTTCGTGCTCTTCTTGTACTTGGATACATGTTGAATTGCTTTTTTGTGCTCAGGCACTGAAATGTCAAGCTTCTTTTGTGCTCGGTCTAGTACTTTGAGGTGGTCTTTTTAGCTTCGTATCTCCTCCATTTTGTAGATGTCTTCCATGTATGGAGGTATTTTGAATGAAAGTTGTTGTCTAAGTAGTTTGAGTGCCATATTTTATGGAATTTTATTCATGTTACAATCTAGTAACTCAGGTGCCACGTTCTAGAGCTTGAGTATCACGTTCGTGGTCTTATGTTACAGTCTAATAACTTATGTACCATGTTTGAGGGCTTTAATATCATGTTCGTGATCTCATGTTACAATATAGTAACTTGGATGACTAGTTCAAGGTCATGAGCACCATGTTTGTGGTCTTACAATAATTTCTAGTAACTCGGATGCCTATTTGAGGTCTTGAGTACCACGTTCATGGTCTTAGGTTATAATTTAGTAACTTGGATGCTTAGTTCGAGGTATTGAGTACCACATTTCTGGTCTTACGTTATAATCTAGTAACTAAAATGCCTCATTTGAGGTCTTGAGTACCACGTTCATGATTTTACGTTACAATCTAGTAACTCGGATGCCTTGTTCAAGGTCTTGAGCACCACATTGTGGTCTTTCGTTAAAATCTAGTAACTCGGATGCCTCAATCGAGGTATTGAGTACCATGTTCGCGGTCTTAGGTTACAATCTAATAACTTGAATGCTTCGTTTGTAGTCTTGTGTACCACGTTCATGGTCTTATGTTATAATTTAGTATATCGGATATCTCGTACGAGGTCTTGAGTACCACGTCTATGGTCTTACGTTACAATCTAGCAGTCGCATTAAAGCCAACAAAACCTAAGTTTCCCCACTAATGTAGTAAAAGGGAAAACCACAGGTTTAATACGTGGATTTGGTACTTGTTAAGGCTAGAATTATAAAAATTAAGACGTAATTATTATTTACCAAAAGCTAGGAAGGGTGAAGAAATCCAATCACGTTCTATCTCGAGCCATGGATCTTGTGTCTGGTTCGCTGCTTTTCTTCTCTTTTTTGGAAACCTAGCTCGAGGGTGAAGAAATTAGGAAAAATCCCCAAATACACGAGCTTCTTTTTGCACAAATGAATGTGAAGCAAGGACCCTATTAGCTTTGGCCATCATCGCATCATGAAACTTCGTGTTTCATTTATTCCCGCAAAAGGGCTTCAACCCAATCCAATTCTTACAAAGCTTCTTTTGCCTCTCCACCAAAATGCACAACTTCATTAAGCTTCAACCCACTAAGAACCGAGCCAAATGAGAAATAGACAACCTAATCCAAAAAGTGGCCCAAATTGCTTATGTTGACTTTTCAAGCTCAGTTGACCAAGGCTTTTCTGCAAAAAGAAAGAAGTTGTCAAGGGTTAAACAACAAAATGATAGAATGAAAGCCTACAACATAAAAAAGAAATGCTATTTTTATTTTCTGAACATTTTTCTAAAAGGGAAAATAACCTATTTATTTAAAAACCTATTTTTATTCATCTGAAAAGAGAAAATTACCTCTATGTCTATTTAAAATCTATTTTTACCCTATTTACACTAATCTATCTTATTTCTAAAAGGTTAAAAGATATAATGACCTAAAATAAGAATTTTAATATAGAAAAATGGGGAAGATCTTCCTCCGTGGTCTTACATTACAATTTAGTAACTTGGATGCCTCAGTCAAGGTCTTGAGTACCATTTTCGTGTTCTTATGTTACAATTTAGTAACTTGAATGCTTCGTTTGAGGTCTTGAGTACCACATTTGTGGTATTTCATTAAAATATAGTAACTCAGATGTTTCGTTTGAGGTTTTGAGTACTACATTCGTGATTTTACCTTACAAGCTAGTAACTTGAATGCCTCGTTCGAGGTGTTGAGTACCACGTTTGTGGTCTGATGTAACAATCTAATAACTTGGATGCCTTGTTTAATGTTTTAAATAGCATATTCGTGGTCTTATGTTAAGGGACATGAATGTGTTTAAAAGAAAGGATTTTTATTAGGGATTAGGATGTGCCTCATTAAAGGTCCAGAAGGTTGTGACGATTGTCACCTTGAGGCTGATGTTGGTCGTCTGGGTTGAGGAGAGTGTCACCTTCAGAATTGACAGGCTGAAAACTTATGCTGACAGTATAAAATCAGGCTGCTGTGAAAGTCTTTCTCCGAGTTTTTCGGGCTCTTACTTGTGCTACTCGGGCTTGCCGAGTTTCTCTTCTATTGCTCATATATGCCAAACTACTTATTTGTTGTCTTAACTGTCCATGTTTTTCCTTTATTTCTTGAGCATGTTGAGCTTCCCTGAGCATGTTGAGCCTTCCTATCTTTTGTACATTGTTCAGTTGTCTTTTCCTCTTGATGTATCTCTTATTGTAATTCTTCATGTTCCTATTTAATAAAAGAAGTCTACTTTCCTTTTTTTTCTTATTCCCCTCGTTTCTTACAAATTCTTTTCATTTCACACATTACATCCCTTTCTGTATCATGGATTAAACCTCTTATGGTTCTTTTAGTTAACTCATGTAGTCAGGTATTGTCATGCCAAGTTACCTCTCTATTTGGGTACTGGGTTGTCATGTTACTCCTATGTTAGATATCGTCATGTCAAACTTTTTTTTTGTTTTTATACTTAGGTCAAGTTGCACATATACTGAAAGGTCAAGTTGCTCCAGTGCTTGGGTGCTGAATTACTTATGGAGTTTGAGCACTGAGACTCTGATCCATTTTTGTACTTGGGTATTAGAACACGGACTCTAGTGAACTTGGCACCGATACGTCAATTTACCTTTTGTGTTATGGCACTGAAATGTCGAGCTTTGTTTGTATTCTATTACACGCTGAAATGTTTTTTTGTGTTTAAGTACTAGAATGTTGATCTTCTTTTGTTCTTCTTGTACTTGGATACACGTTGAATTGTTTGTTTATGCTTGGGCACTGAAATGCCAAGCTTCTTTTGTGCTTGGTCCAATGGTTTGAGCTGTCTGTTTTAGATTCGCATCTCCTCCATTTTATTGATGTCTTCCTCGTATGGTTTGAGCAACATTTGTGGAATTTTGTTCATGTTACAATGTAGTAACTCAGGTTCCTTATTTGAGGCTTTGGCTATCACGTTTGTGGTCTTACGTTACAATCTAATAACTCAGGTACCACGTCCGAGGGCTTTAGTACCATGTTCATGATCTCATGTTACAATCTAGTAACTTGGATGAATCGTTTGAGGTTATGAGTACCACGTTCGTGGTCTTACATTACAATTTAGTAACTTGAATGCCTCATTCTAGATCTTGAGTACCACGTTCATGATCTTATGTTATAATTTAGTAACTTGGATGCTTTGTTTGAGGTCTTGAGTACCATGTTCCTAGTCTAACATTATAATCTAGTAACTAAAAGGCCTCATTTGAGGTCTTGAGTACCACTTTCATCGTTTTACGTTACAATCTAGTAACTCAGATGCCTAGTTCAAGGTCTTGAGTACCAGATTTGTGGTCTTTCGTTACAATTGAGTAACTCAAATGCCTCAATTGAGGTTTTGAGTACCACAGTTGTGGTCTTACGTTACAATGTAGTAACTCGATGCCTCGTTCAAGGTATTGAGTACCATGTTCGTAGTTTTAGGTTACAATCTAATAATTGGAAGGCCTCTTTCGAGGTTCTGAGTACCATGTTCATGGTCTTATATGTCAACACCCAATTTCGTCCGGGTGATTGAATAATAGGATTTTGTTTTTTTTTTGTCTTATTTTATTTTATTTTTTATTTTATTATTTTAATTTTTAGTTATTATTTTATTTTATTTTATTTTATTTTATTTTGAAAAAAAAAACGAAAAAAAAAAACGAAAAAAGAAAAAAAAGAAAAAAAAAAGTAAATAGTAAAAAATAAACAAAGGGAAAAAGAAAAAATAAAAAAATAAAAAAATAAAATAAAAAATAAAAAATACTATTTCGTTTTAATATTTACATCTCCAAATTAATTTTTTTTAGTCCTTAACCCAATGGCCCAAAATAATCTCACATTTTTTTACTCCTTCACAACCTATTTTTCTTATCACACCCCACTCTCCACATCACCCTCCACATCACCTTCCACATCATCTATTTTTTTCATTTACTTTTTCCACCTCATTTTCATATTAATTTTAATATACCAACTTTTCTAATAATTCCACTTATATTTTTTTATCATATATTCTCCACCAACTTTTTTTATATTATTTCCTTCACTTAATTTCCACGCTAACTTTTACTATTTACTATATTTTATTTCATCTACTTTCTCCACCAACTTTTTTATAATATTTCTTTCACTTATTTCTCACATTAACTTTTACTATTCATTATATTTTATTTTTCCCACCAACTTTTTATATTATTTCCTTCAGTTAATTTCCACACTAACTTTTACTATTTACTATATTTTATTTCACCCACTTTCTCCACCAACTTTTTATATTATTTCTTTCACTTATTTTCCACGTTAACTTTTACTATTTACTATATTTTATTTCATCAACTTTCTCCACCAACTTTTTATATTATTTCTTTCACTTATTTTCCACATTAACTATTACTATTTACTATATTTTATTTCACCTAATTTCTCCCACTCACTTTTTATATTATATCTTTCACTTATTTTCCACATTAACTTTTTCAATTTTTCCACCCATGTTTTTAAAAAAATTATATTTTATTTAACACTTTCTTCATCATTAACTCTATAAATACCCATATTCTCTTCACTTCATTTTTACACACACTTACTTACACACTTCCATAATATCCATTTTTCTTCTCTCTCTCTCTCTCTCTCTCACACACACACACAACACACACACACACACACACACACCTACAACACACTTACATGCTTTCATAATATCCATCTTTCTTCTCTCACACAAAATCTCTTTATCCAAAAACTCTACTCCATTTTTCTCTCACACCTTTCCATCAAATCTCATACCAAATTTTTACTTCAAGGTCATCCTTATTCACCTTCCATATACCTCTTCTCACAACTTATTTCAAGTAACGTTTTTCCTCATCCAAATCTTCAACAAGGTACGCATATTCTTCTTATTCTATTTATTTAGGCATTTTGATATTTTTTTTAGTTTATAATTTTTTTTTACCATATTCATTTTATTTTACATTTATGCTTCATGAACCATTCAACTCATATCTCTTCCTTTTTTTTTAAAAAAAAAGAATAACAAAAAAAAATACATAAAATTTAAACAAAGTTTTGTCACTGTTGCTTTCACACGCTGTTCTGTGAGTTTGGCCCTTGCGAGGCAATGGTCAAATCCAAAATAATTTTATCTTCCACTCGTTTTATATCTAGCTCATTGTTCATGTTATGTTTTTTATAATTCAAAAATACCAAAAAAAAAATCATAAAATCTTCAAAATAAAAATATCGACTCTTTTTCAAATCGTTTTTTTTCTTTTTTAGACCCTCTGCTTGGCAATGGTCGCATTTTAATTTTCTGTTATCGACCCTCTGCATGGCAATGGTCACACTTTAATTTTCTGCAATATCATCAAGATCTTAGCCAGAACTACGTGATCCTTGATTCTCCATCAAACGTGGAGATACGTAGGAGCAAGGCAAGTCCTTGTCAGGTTCACTTCCCAAAAATCCAAATATTTTCCAAATAAATTTCCTCAATAATTTCTAAAAAAAAACTAAAAAAATAATATCTTTTGTTTCTTTATAATGTTTTTTTAGGGTTAGTTAAACATTTTGAAAACCACATCAAATTCGCGTATTTAATTAAAGGTACTGCCTTAGGGCAGACGTTGTAGGGTGCTAATACCTTCCCTACACGTAACCGACTCCCGAACCTAAAATCTCGTTTTCGTAGACCTTGCCTTATTTTATGGTTTTTCCGTAGTTTTCCAGAATAAACTATGGTGGCGACTCCAAATCTCTTTTTTTCAAAATCGTGTTTTTCTTTTCTCGGATCGTCGTCGTCTCGTCGCGATTCCGGTTGCGACATTATATTATAGGGTTAAATATATTTTTGGTCCCTTAACTTTCAGTGAAAATTGGAATTAGTCCCTCTTCAAAACTTTGGCCTAATTTAGTCCCCCAACTTTAAAAATGTATGAATTTATTCCTTTTAACTAAATTTTGTTAGGTTTATTTGATGTTTCAAGCACGTTTCATAATAGCATTTGGATTTATTACACTGTTTGACACATATTTGCTTCAATGTCAACTGAGAAACGCGTTTAAAACATCAAATAAAGTTAATAAAATTTGGTTAAAAGAACTAAATTCATACATTTCTAAAGTTGGAGGACTAAATTAGACCAAAGTTTTGAAGAGAGACTAATTTCAATTTTCACTTAAAGTTAAGGGACAAAAAACATATTTAACCCTATATTATAATTTAGTAACTCAGATGCCTTATTCGAGGTCTTGAGTACAACGTCTGTGGTCTTACTTACAATCTAGTAACTCAGATGTCTCATTTGAGGTCTTAAGTACCACCATTGTGGTCTTACATTATAACCTAGTAACTTGAATGCCGCATTGAAGGTCTTGAGTACCATGTTCATGGTCTTTCGTTACAATTTAGTAGCTTGAATGCTACGTTTGAGGTCTTAAGTACCACTTTTGTGATATTTCGTTATGATAGTATCTCAGATGTTTCGTTTGAGGTATTGAGTACCATGTTCATGATCTTACGTTACAATCTAGTAATTCGAGTGAGTCGTTCGAGGTCTTGAGTACGACTAGAGGTGTCAGTTTATTTTTAAGCCCCGAGGTCAGCCCTGGCCTTTTTTACAGTAGCCCATTTTTTTTGACCCATATCTAAGGGGCTTTCACAAAGCCCCTACAAGAAAAATCACAATTACATACAGTCAAAATCCGTATATAACTACTAAAATCCGTATATAAAATAGTGTTATATACAGATTATATACGGACAAAAATCCATATATAAAAAAATCGTAGCTAAATTACATACAAAAAATCCGTATATAAATTACATACGAAAAATCCGTACAAATTATCTACGAAAAAATCCGTATATAACTTACATACGAAAAAATCCGTATATGTAACTTTATGACTTGTTTAAAAAAAATTAAAAAATCCCATATCTACATCCAATAACTAGAACTTTTATATATTTGATAAAAGTCAAATACAACAGTCAAACTATCAAAAAAATAGTATCAAATTGTCAAATAATAAGAACTAATTATCTTTTACAGTTGATATATTACATGAATTAATCATAAACTACTTAGAAAATACAAAAAAATAAACATCAATTGTTTCCTTTACAATTTTTGTGTTTATAAAAACATGACAATAACGTTCACCATGTAGACTTTAATCAAAATTGAGCTTGAATAGACATTATCAATAGGCTATTTGGGAGACTAAATTTGTAAAACAGATATTCGAGCATCTTCTACCTGCACCAATAAATAAAGATTAGCATGAAACATGATGTAATACACCTTGATGATAGAGAGAAACTGAGTTCATCATATGCATAAAGTTTACTTTCATTTCCTAACGTAACAAGTAAATTAGACTTCTAGATCAACATCTTATTTCAACCAAACTTTATATCATTCATTTTTCATTATTAAAGTATTCCCTCAACAAGGTTCTTATTCATTCTCACGAGCCATTCAAGAAGCAGGTTCAAATTCATGGTCAAAACAGAAAATTTGTTTCCATTCCTATTCTTACTACACGTGAATTCTGCCTAAGATAAACATAAAGTCAACATTTTAGAAACTAAAAAAGGAAAAATGGCTACACAGTACCGTGAACATGATTAACTATCATTTGGACAGACTATAGAAAATACTACATCAATACTAGTTATAGTATGGTACAAAGAATGAAGGGAATTTACACCATCAATCTTTAGATTCAAAACTCTGCAAAATAGCATCTTAAAACTAACGTGCAAATTTTAAGAAAAAGAAAGGGTAAGACTAAACCAACTGGTCCAAATGAATGAGAGAACAATTATATCTAACCAAAGGATACAAGGATTTTAAAAGAAGGATGGATAATAACCTATTGGCAGTAGTAATGTCACTCCTTTCATGAAATGATACACATGGATTAGGCTATCATGAGGATACAGATTTGTCTCTTCTTCTGGAATCTGCAAGTAAAGTCCAATATTGATTATTAATGTTTTCAATATTTTCACTGGAAAGAAAACCTAAACAAGTTGAGAGGAAGGGTAACAACTGATTGTAAAATCAGAAGTAAATGTAAATTTAGTATTAATTTATGTGTATTTAATAATGAAAATATAAACATTATTGAGTGAAATCTTTAGGAAACATTATTGAGACCCCTTATTTCTCAATCCCCTTTTAAGCCTACCTAGAAGAATCCCCTTACCTTCTTTGGTACATGTACATGTACATTGCCGACTATAATTAAAGATCTTTATGAGAAAGTTGGTGAAGATAAAAACTTATTCAAACAGATATTGCAGTATATTCAGTGTACTATTGCAGTATATTCACGAGGCAATAAGTTTGGGAAATCAACAAACATACTCCCATCCCCGGGCTGAAGAAAAAAGGGAACAAAGAAATAAATCACATAATAGTAATACCTTAATTAGATGGCCCTGGACACGTATTTTTCCCAATTCATTATATCCTCCCTGTATATAGCCTGCAATCATTTGTCACATTGAAGAAAATTGAACTTATGCATATCTAAGCATACCCTGCAGCTTGGTCCCATATGAAATCACATTAGCAAACCAATTGTCATGTCCATTTGCAGGAATTGAGATCAACAAATCATTAAAATCTCCAAAATTAGGATTCAAAATCTCATACAAATTAACTTGTGAATCACCATGGTAAATTTCTTGTCTTATCATTAAAATACAACAGGGTACAAAAAGAGTATGAATACTAGTAATGAAAGGTTACTTTGCAAAATTAGCTTCTAGGATAAACAAATATTTTTAGAATAAAATTACCTTTTATGTCCAATTTCAATGTAGAAAATATTTTTAGAGTTAAAGTTCTAGGAATGTAACGAGCAGACAACGAATCTTAATCGTGTGGTGCCTATAGTAGTAATGGAGCCACACTTTTTATCTTGCCTCGTAGGCGTAATTTAGTTTCTTATTCCTCTCTCACCTATAAGCAATCCCAAGTACAAGCTTTAGTTGTTGCAAATAAATTGAGAAAGTGAGTATATTACGATTACAATATACTTTAATTTAAATCAACAATGGGTTGTTTTTCTCTCTCTTGCTCTAAACTCTACTTAAATTACTTGAAGAGTTAAATCCTAAATAACCAAATAGCAATAACTAATGATACAAGAAAGGGTGCGCTTGTAGAAAACTCAAGTGTGTCAAGTTGGTTACGTAACTTCAATTTTCTTTATTAGTTTGAATCAATTATCAAGACTCATAGCATTGCAACAATATAGTTAAAAGTGAATAACATTTGAATAGTTTTTCTGTCAGACAGAGGCAGATGTTAGGTGTTTTCTTTTGAGCCGTATAAGTTTTGATATCAAACAAAAAGAACCATGAGAAACATTAGAAGATAAAATTTGAAGATATTTTAAAATTCTCAATCTGGTAATTCAGGAAACCAAGAATAATTTAATTAAACCTGCAGAACAATAGGACTTGTTTTTTACTCCCAATGAACATGATCTGTTCCTGCATAATTCCATCAAGTTAAATAAAGTAGCAGACTGAACAAATAACGTTTAGCACCAAATACAGGCCACTCTGTTAAATAAACATGAGTAAATTAGTTCATAGTTTTAAAAAATTACTTGTCACAATATGATCCAGTTTTGAAGAACAAAAAACTGGGCATGTGCAAGTGCGAGAAATGGTAAGAGCCTTACCACCCAAAATGCCTTGCAAAAGTACAAAATAACCAAAATAATTCATTGGAAGAAGCCAGAATATAATTATCTAATGATTTTGAGTTTACGATACTACCAATACACCAAGTTGACCAAATAAACCCTGTTTTGGCTACTCCTGCAGAAGATGAAAGGTCAAAGAGAATGATGAACAAAACAACTTAACAAAAACCTTATGAGAAACAAATATCACCGAAACATACCTTACCACTTCAAATGTTTCCAAAATGCAACACCCTCGCCTCAATCGATATCCAGTAACAATGGAACAACGTCTTCCGAACTACACCATATATTGTTACGTGCAAATAGAAAGAAAGAAGAAACAGATTAGGGTTTTCGACTTTTGCAATTTTGGGGATTGATGAATCAACGAAGAAAGGGATTACTTACTAGATGACGGAACTTTGATAGTGTGACCGTGAGCTCGAAAAGAACGAAACGTGATGGTCATAAAAGAATATTTTCCTTTAGGACAAGTTTTCCATGATCTAAGGCATTTGCTATTTGGTGATAGAGGTGGGAGCGAGGGTTAAGGTCTTGACTGAGGAGTGTAGCCATGGAAATGTGAGGAACTTCTAGAAGCTTCGAGAGCCTCTGCGCTAAGAGGTTCCTCCTAGCTCCAGGCTCCCCTATCACCACCCACTGCACTCCGCGCTTCGGCTTGCAACCCTATGCGTCAAGCATGTCACGTGCCGCGCACTCCTCTTCCTTGTCATCCTCGTAGTAACACTGTGCAGCGGCCGTCGATCCAAACCCTCGGTTAGACCGAGGCACGAGGGCCGTTAGAGGCACGCGGTGACCCTGAGTACAAACCCTTTCACATTCCCTTTCTCGAAACCTTATTAACAGAAAACAAGCTTACAAACTCTTTTAATAAACATGAGACAATGGTTTGTGATCGAGAGGGAAGGAGATAAGAGGGAAAGCTGAAAGGGAAAGACTTCTGCGAGGGAAAACTGAGAGGGAATGCTCGAGAATTTTCCAATAAATTCTGTACCAATTAGGTTTTCACTTAGGTTAAACTTTTTAATCTTTTTTAACATCGTATATAACAAGGGAAAATCCACTTACATACAGCTATTAGATAAAGAATCATTCTTGGAAAAGTTTTCTCTAAAAGGCGGCATTATTATATACGGACTTTACATATGAATTTTCTGTATCTGTATGTAATTTTTTTTTCTATTATAGGTGTGTTCACTTGAGGGTGACAGGAGGTGATTGGGGGAGAGTGATTGAGTGGATTTGAGAATAATATTTTTTGTTGTTTATTTGAGTGAATTTGGAGGTAAACGAAAGTGAATTTTGAAGTAAATTTTTTTAATCTATCATATAAACTAAATCCTACACCAATTATCATAAATTTTATTTCAAAATTTATTCTCGTTTACCTCCAAATTCACTCAAATAAACAGTAAAAAAATTACCCTCAAATCCACTCAATCACTCTCTCCCAATCACCTCCTGTCACCCTCAAGTGAACAGGCCCATACGGATTTTTCTGTATGTAACTTATTCATATATAATATTTGTATATAACAGTTTTATTTTATATTGATTTAGATCCGTATGTAATAATCTGTATGTAAATGACCTTTTTCTTGTAATTAGCCTCAAAACCCTATGAAATGGGTTGCCATTGATTTAGGACTAGGTAAGCCCCATAGCCCTCAAAATCTCATTTTTTTTCTGTGTACGACCCTGGACATTTCCCATTTCTTTTTGGACAAACATTTGCCTACGAGCTTGACATCAATGACAACGACAACACATAAAGCTGATGATAGTGCACAGTGACGATGACAACACATAGTGGAATCAGTGACACCACTTGACGGCAACGTACGGTAGTACAAGCGGTAGAGAAGAATCATGAACGAGGTTAACATGGCCTTTAGGATTTCATTTTCTTTCTTAGCTTCTTCAAGCTTGACTCAAGGTGTCGATTTCAGCTTTGATGAATTCCATTCAAGGTGGTGACTGAGGGGATGCGGGACATGTTTGCTGTGAGGCTAAGGGACATGTTGGTTGTGTGATGTCTGGACGTAAAGGACAGTTCTTTTTGTTGTGTCCCAGTTGGCGGCAGATGGTACATTTCTTTCTATGGCCACCAACACGCATTTGGGTGGCATCCTTAGTTAACTCCCATGCCTTAACTTTCTTTTTTTCTTTGACCTCCCAGGCATATTTCGAATAATTGGTGGCAGTGTTAAGACCCTGACAAGTGTACCAGATCGTTATCAAGTAATATAATTGGTAAACCCAATATCGTTCTCCTAAAGGACTCAAAGGCCTAATCTTTCGTGTAAACTAATCGCATAAGACTTGAGAAAAGAAAATAATTTGAGTTTTTGTATGCAAGACAAAAGTAAACATGCAAATGCAGTGATTCAATTGGCTAAAAGAAAAGTATGGATGAATGAAGTTGTTGGGGTTTACAATTTCATCTTATCCACCCTCATATATCTACTCTTATTTAATTTCCTTATTTATCATATTGTCTTGCAAACTTTGTTAGTCTACCCTTAACCCAATCCCTTGGCGAAAAGAGCCTATTACTAATTACCAGCTTGCTATCCCTAGCCTCCCCTAGTAATTAATAATGCATGAGAAACGGAAGCAAAATAGAATTGATCGTCCTACCCCTATCCCTAGGTGGTATTACTTAATCAAGGAATTCCCCCCAGTTCATGACATTATTGTACATCCCCGTATCAATAAAGACAAACAACATTCACTGAATGAGTTAAACGATAAAAACATTAAATACAGGTAAGGAACCCAACAATTGATAAATCAAGCATATGCAAGCATATAAAATAAATAAGAATTTGGATATATGAGAGTTTCAAAAGATTACATTATTCCCCAACAACAAAGGGTTTAGTTCACCATAATCATGATGAAACTAGATGAAATATAATGGAGGAATGGAAAAGCAAACCCTAGGTTTGATAAAGTGGAGCCTAAACATCCAAAAAATCTCCTCCAAGGTGTGTAGAGCTGCTGTGGACATTTCTCTCTGCCAAAAGAATATGTTTTGATTCGCACTGGGTCTATTTATAGACCAGAAAGATAACAAAACGATCTCAGAATCCAAAATATAAAAATAGACAACCGCCCAGGCGCCTAAGTTGACCGTTCAACGGTTTGCCTTCAAGCCGCGCCACCGCCCTAGCGCCTAAATTGACCGCTGAGCGGTTTGCCTCTAGTCGTTCTGGACGCTCAGCGTCATCGCCTGGGTGCCAGACAGTGGCTCCCCCTCGAATAAGACGCTCAACATTGGAATTTGACGCTAAGCGGTCCATAGACTCTTCTTTTCTTCCTTTTTCTTCTTCTTTCTTGAGTCTATGACCTTCCTACTTAACTTCCATCTTCCATTCTCATCAAAAACCCTGCAAAACAATGCAAAACAAGCATAATATCTCTAAAAACAGCTTTTAACTCTCATGTGACACAACTTAAGAGTTTTACTTTATTCTAAGCTCATTCTAAGCCAAAAGGGTGTGTTTTGATATCAAATTTATGTAAGAAAATAACGGTTTTTAGACTGTTATCAGGCAGCATATTAGGGAAGCTTGTTCTCTCCCATAACAATTGCCTATTGACAGGATAAATGATAGAGGCATACGTCTCTTCATATGTGGATCTTGTGAACCAAGTAGGTATATAATTTTTTGGGTCATTGTTGCAATTGCATGACAACATGGGATGCCACTTATCATCCACTTCATGCAGATGCAGTGTTGACTCTCTAGGTCCATTATGGACTTGTTTGCTAGTACTGTAGTGTGTCTAACCTGAAACATCTTTTGTCTAGACCAGCTGAAAAAAAAATGCACATTCCAATAAATGAACAATGGACATCAATATAAATCAGATTGCATATAAACATAAATAACAATATTACCTTGGGTCAATTATCTAGACAAATTTGATTTCTTCATAAGCCTGTTCTTTATCTTTGGGCAAATAGTGAAATCCATAGATGTGACCTTGCTTCTGTTGGTGGCCCAACGTTTCATTAGATAAAGTCATATCTCCTCCAGCATTGTGATAATGGGTTTTCCTCTAGTAAGCACAATAACACTGTTGAAAGCTTCAGAAATATTGTTATCAAGGGAATAAGAAATTGTTTGAGTTGTGAACTGAGACCTTGACCAAAACCTGTTATGAACATAAATTTGGAAAATGAGCTAACATACAAAATTGTTTGAAATGTGCAATGTAAGTGACAAATTGTACTTGAGGGGAATGACTATCAGGTATTTATATGCTTCTACATTGACCTATTTTATATTCAACATTTCTCTCTCATGTTTGGGGGTACGTGCTAGTGGCATCCCACTACATCAGAGTTCTCAAAGTCTGACCAGAAAACCTCTTTGTAAAATTTGCGTAGAAGTGCCTTATGTAGAATCTTTGGTCTGCCCTAAGAAAAAGTTCCTAGATAGTTGGCATCAAACCCTATCCACATGAATAAATTAATGAAGGTTTAATACATCATTTGCAAAGCTTAATGTATATAATAATGTAAGGAATAGATGTACCTTCTGTTGGTCAAACATCCACGTACACTCATCACACACTTCATTTCCTCCAAGGTCTTTTATCAATAACTGCAAAAACCAACCCCATGTGTCTTTATTTTGTACTTCAACTACTGCATATGCAAGGGGAAGCATTTGCTCATTTGGGTCCCTTCCAATTGCAGTGAGCAACTCTCCCTTTACTGCCCTTTCAAAAACCATCCATTTAAACAAATAATTGGCTTACAATTGACAAAACTATCCTTACAAGCTTTGAGAGAAATATAAAATCTTTTAAAAACTGCCTCACCATCACCACTATCAACCTTACCTTAATTGTTGACCCAGGATTACACCTCAACAGTTCATGCACATAGTCATATATTCTTCTAAGTTGTTCTTTAAAATCTCCACTAAGTTTCTTTGCTGCCATTAACTTTGCCCTTCGTGCTTTGGAGATTGAAACTTTGGTATTCCATTTCCACAATGTTTTATTACGTATGTCTTGGACCTTTAAATCACGATTGTCTTGTAAAGACCTATCTATTTCGTGACTCAACCATTTGGTATTCATAATTTTAATGTTAAGTTTCCTGCTACAACTATGGGTATCATTTATTTTTCTTAATTGCCAAAATTGTCTTGTTGGGAAATATCTACAGTAAGCCACCCATGGACACTTACCTTGCCCACCTATGCATCTAACCCTCACCCTACGCTTATCATTTTTAACAAACTTCAAAGCCCTCATAGTATGCATAGCATAACTTCTAATGGCCTCCTTAAACTTATCCTTATTTGTAAATAAAGTCCCAACTTCCCATTTGTAATTTGCCATTGACTTTTGGTTCTCATATGTAGGAAACGGACTATGCTTTGGTCTATCTTCAGTGTCATCCTCACTACCACTGTTTTCCGGAGTTAATAGGACATCAGAATGTCATTCATCATCTGACAACCCCCTACCACTGGCTTTAGCCCTATACTCTTCATCTTTGTCCTCCAAACCAATACCAACCTCTTCTGCCTCCACCACATACTCGTCAGCACTAAGATGATCCATATGTCTTTCATCCTCATTCTTGACTTCAACTTCTTCCTCACTGTCCACTCCATCCTCACTCTCTACTACAGCTTCTTCCCGCACTCCATCATCTTTGTCCACCTCTAGTCCATCATCCACCTCCACTCCACCATCTTTGTCCACCTCCAGCTCACCATTCACCTCCTTTCCAACAGTTTGTTCCACCTCCACTCCACCATCCACCTCCTCTCGACCATTAATTTCCACCTCAACTCCACCCTCTATATCCATATCCACCTTAAATCTGCCATTTGTCCCCATCAACTCACCCTGACTAACCAACTCACCCTCAGTCACCAATTGCACCCGTACTTCACCATTTTCAATTGCTCCTTCTTCAACCTCCTTCTGCACTTCAATCTCGTCCATATTTCCTTCATCACCATGCTCAACATGTGGAAAACCTTCAACCCCACTACCCTCACCACTCGAAGCAGGTGCTTCGACTTCACAAAGAAAATAAATTTGGTTCACATCATCTTCTACAACCTTTGCATGGTTCACTCCATGTACAACATACAAGTCAACTTTCTCTAAAAGGTTTGCCACCTTCATCATATTCATTGCTCCTTTGTCATCATACAATTTATGTAACAAATGTTGTACACTGTAATATAACTCTTTCACTTGAAGGCACCCTAGATCTTTTAGGGCACATAGTATTTAAAAAAAAAACTCCATTTATCGGGATCAACGTCCCAATAAGCAATCTCTCCGTCTATATACTTAAAAGGAGAATTCTTTTATCAAGGTCCCACCGTGGTGGACCACTACCTTAAACCTTTCCCCAGACATCCCAATCCCTACAACTCAAATACAAACAAAGACCATTGAATTTACTTAAACTAACAACTATGAGACCAATATCAACCCCAAAAGCCGACAATCTTGATCATTGTCTTCAACCACCCAAGAAGCGACAACTATAATCATATTTAAGAAACAATACAAAATGCATTACAAAACAATTCAACATACAATATTTAACCAACAAATTTATAGCTCCAAAATCATCCTTAATCGAACAAAATAGGTATATTTAACATAAAATTAAATTAAACCCTAACCCCTAAATACAACAACAACAACATCAAGTAAGTAGACTTAGATTAGGACCACTTTTCTCACATACGTACATTGTTCCAATTTCACCTTCAAGAAATACCAGCTAACACTCATTAGAACACCACTTTCACCACATTGATGAACCCAGAAATGGCGATATCAGTCTTAGATAAGGGTAATTTTATTTAACCATGACTTAAACCTAGCTTACGTCATTTTAATTCTTTTTTAAAAATTACACAGTGAAATATATCATATGTGCCACGTATTCATCAAACTGCATAGGTAACTCAGTTTTGGCCACGGTGGCATTTGCACCGTTATGTTTTTTTAACGTCGTGAGCCAAAAGGACCTTATTGAACATTTTTTAACGAAATATAGGACCTTACTGAACTTTTTTGAAAGGTAGGATCACTTTGAACCAAATCCCCAAAAGTAGGGACCAAATGATATATTAAACCTATTTTTTATTATCTTTTGACATGGATAGTAACTTATGAATTCTTCAATAATTTGCATAATGATATGATTTTTTTTCCTATTGAGATAGTTATTAGTGTGTTTTACCTTAAACAAGTGTGATGTAGTATTGTTTCTGTGAAGAAATTTTTCTGGACATAAAATTTTGATAAAAAGGAAGACCCATGGATTGACCCTGGTCCATAGGGCTTTGGAGGTATTTAGCCCTGTGGGCTTTTTTAATAAAGGGCTTTTTTGGCCCCAATCCACATGGGATAGGGCCAAATCTTTTCAAATGGGCTAACTTGACAACTCTAAGTACCACACTCGTGGTCTTATGTAACAATCTAGTAACTTGAGTGCCTTGTTCAAGGTCTTAAGTACCACATTCGTGGTCTTATGTTAAGGGACATGAATATGAATAAAAAAAGAGGATTTTTATTAAGGATTAAGATGTGCCTCATTAAGACCTTCTTCGTCAAAACCCAACTTAGGGATAAAATCTGGGTGAAGGAAAAATAATACACACATCCTCATAGCCTTAATTATAATGTGTCTTTAGGTTCATGGCATTCCATGTCCTTGGGATGAGCTTTCCTCCAATATCCTCTAACTTGTATGCGTCGTTCTAGAGGACATCCATTGTGCTTTAGTCTCCCTTTCTTTCTTTGCTTTGTCCACAAATAGTTTTTATACATCAATAGAATTCTTTCTTTCTTTTCTTTTCTCGTGCTAAGTAATCACGTACATATGCAAAGTCTTCTAGGAGTGTTGAATATTTGCATCAATATTTCGCATATCAAATCCATGCATTTCTTCGATGGTAATATGTCTTTAAGTGCGTGACACTCAACATCCTTGGGATGAGCTTTCCTCCAAGCTCTTCTAGCTTGCAGGCACTGTTTTGGAGGGAATCCACCATAGGTCGTCCTAGTTGGGTGCAAAATTTCTTTCTGCTTTATATTTCGAGCGTAGCCAGACTTTCTCTAGACTAGATCGATCTTTTGCATCGTTCTTTGTTGAATTCGGGTATTGCAACCACAAATTGTTATCTGCTCTTGTACTCGATTATTGGAACACCAAGTTTATTGTTGTACTTAGGCACTAAAATGCTAAGTTGTTCTCGTACTTGTTGATTTCTTCTTATGCTCGAGTATTGAAAGATCGAGTTGCTTTTGGTGTCAGACTGTTCTTGCTCTAAGGTAGTGGAACATCGAGTTATTCCTTTATTTGGGCAATGAAACACCAAGTTTTTCCTTTACTTGGGTACCAAAACATTGAGATGCTTTTGTCAACGAGATGCTCTTATACTTTGGTATTGAAACACCGAGTTGTTCCTTTACTCGGGTATAAGAAGAGATCAGTCTCAATCGGTGTGGCAGGATGGTCCACTAGTTTCTTCAGTCTTGTGTTGGGTTAACCTACTCCGATCACTTCGGGTTTGTCGCTAAGGAGATCGGTCCCGGTTGATGTGGCGGGAGCATTGACGAGTCTCCTTTGTTTAGAGCCAAGTTGACATACTCTGGTCTCTTTGGGACTAACATTGAAGAGATCAGTCTCTTGTCATTTATTGGGTTAACCTGCTCCGGTCTGTTCAGGTTCGGTGTTGAGAAGTTTAGTCTTGGTCAAAGTTGTAGGAGCATTCGTTTCTCTCGTCTTGTGTCAAGTTGACATACTTTGTGCTCTTTAGGATTTTGTGTTAAGCAAATCAGATACCACTTACCGGGCTCTTGTCGGTTTATCTGCTTTTTGAGTTTTTCTGTGAAATCCTGGGACTCCGCTGATTCTACATCTTGGCGTAGCTTGCGATGTTTATTCCTGTAATGCTCTCGTTCGGAGTGGCGGAATGTCCATGAGTTTCTTTGTTCTATGCCAGGTTCACCTACTCTGGTCTTCTTGAGCCCAACATTGAGGAGAGCGGTTTTGGCTTCCACATGAACCTCACCAAGTTGGCAGGCTGTAGTCTCAACTTTCTTATCAACTTTGCCGAGCTGGCAGGCTGCGGTCTCGACTTTCTTGTGAACCTTTCCAAGCTAACGGGTTGTGGTTTTAACTCCCACACGAACCTCGTTGAGCTGGCGAGTTGTGCTTCATTTGGGAACTACATGGGCCTTTTTCACGAGAGTATGACTGAGGTCGGGGATATAGTCTCTCATTCTTTAGGCCAGTTATCTCTATTGAAGTCCCTGGAGTTCATGGAGGTCTACCTGTCATTGAGTGTGCATGATCTCAAGCATGGTATTGTATTGCTTGTGTTGTTTGTTGTTTTGTTAGTGGTTTAACATTGGGTTGTATTCCATCTCGTGGGAGGTTTAGGAGGACCTTCAGATGATGATCATAGGGAGGCGAGGCCGGGGAAATGTTTTACCAGAATCACACAGTGGATGCCAAATGATCTTATCGGGGATCTTGAGCATGGATTTACTAACAAGTGACAAGATCCTAGTGGTGACTTGAATGCTATTGATGACCATAATTGAATCCCTTATTGCTCAGACGGGGAGAGATCCACATGTAAAAAACTTTGTGTCGCTGAAATTAGTAATAGAGTTTAAATCTTTAAAAATATAGAGTGAGTATGAGTGACTATTAAGTGAGTATTCATTTGGGAATACTAGTTGTATTATAGGATCAAAATGAGTTATGGACCTATGTTATCATTGAAATAATACTTACCTCATCATAAATAATAATTATAATACTAAATTATCGAAATTAATTATGATATATGAATATTGTCCCAATAGACATAGATTTGAACTGTTCTAGAATAAAGAGACTTAATGGATCTTGTTAAACCGTACTTTTTAATAATGTTTACTGAATCGGATAAAAACAATTATTTTTATAATTATAATTTATTTTTTATAATAAAATAAATAAAAACACATTTACATAATACACGTGTTTTTACTAATTCTAAATAACAATAATTTAACTTAGCTTGTGATTAAGAAATAACTTCATATTATAAATATTGGAATGAAAATGGTTTTTCACAACATTAGCTAGTCTTCAAAAAATACATCGACTTTTACAAAATTAATGAAAGTCACGTAAGTGTCTATTTTTTTTTTCAATTAATATTTAAAACTCGCCCATTAATAACTGAGAAATAAATTTGTTTCATATAATTACACTCGAAACTTGATCAATGACAACACTCTAAAACGTATTAATGATAGCGTTTAAGTTTCTCATTAAATAAATTTAAGAAGTTAAATTCAATTTTAATGAAAATAAAGTTTTGAAGTTATCGATTCCAATAGGTTACAACTCTTCTTAGTATATACATAGACATACACAAGGAGATAGATCGATATCAAAGTCATAAGAAAAAAACCTTTCAAAGGATTGACTTTTAAATGTTAATAAGAGTCGTGTAAATTTTTATTTTTCAATTAATATTTAGATTTTGCACATTAATATTAAAATTAATTACTTACTTTATATAGTTACAAGTAAACCTTTATTAATGGCAACATTTTAAAAGATAATTTTGAACCTCTTTCAAAGGAAACATTGACTTTTACAAAATTAATAAGATTTATGTAAATTTTTATTTTGTAATTAATATTTAGAGCTTACACATTAATACTCAAGAAAACAATTATTAATAAAACCGTTATAAGAGATTTATTGAGCCTTTCAAAAGATAAATTGAATTAAAAACTTAATAAGATTTGTCAAATTATTGTTTTCAATTAATTAATATTTAAAATTCATACATTAATATTTCCGAAATCAGTTTATTTTCATTAAATATATGTAAGAAATTATATAAATAAAGTTTCAAGTTGAGCGTTTCAATAGGTTCAACTCTATTTCATGTATATAAAGACAAATGTACAGAGACAGAGAGATACAAAGTATTAAGCAAAAACCAGAAAGATTCTAAGAATGTTTCGTTATTCACTGATCTCGATTTTGCTAAAAGTTCTCCTTGCAGTTACAATGATTGTCGTAATTTCATCTGGTATGTACAAATTATATTTTAGAACATATATTGCCAATATGTTTTAGAATTTTGTTGGCAAATTGATCTTATATATTTTTACTGAATGGGACGAACATATTAGATTTAATAATACCATAATTAATAAATAAATTGTATGTAAAATTGATAATCTAATAATATTATGGAACGTTCTCAATGATTTCTTGAATCTTAAATTTTCACGTGCATGTACTTTTAGTTTTGATAATTTTTTGGTAATATGAATTTTGAATAACCCATAAAATGTAGGAGTGATGAGCAGCAAACAAATCTGCCATGGAACATGCACTCAATTTCCTGATTGCAATGGTCACTGCAAATTCTTAGGTTATGAGTCAGGCACATGCGTTCCATTTCCGCTTACAGGGGGAGCCACTTGTTGTTGCTCCTAAGATTAAGATTATGTTGTAACCAAATAATGGATTCCTTCAATAATCATAAGCTCCACTATTCAAAATATATTGCAATATCAGCCATTCTTTTTAATATCCACCGGATAAATGTTAACGATTATTTTTGTTCATAGATATCGGTTCTTGAATTGAGATATATACAGACGAGGCAAGTTTAAACTTTTATGTCTTGGTTCATAACCGAGGCAAAAAGGTGTCGAATTTCGCTTCGGTTAAAAGGAAATCGATGCAATAGATTTTTCATTTTTTTTCGTAGAACTTTATATCTCGGTTCAGAACCAATATATTATATCTGTCTCTATTGCCTCGATTGGGACCTAAATCGAGATAGTAAAGTTTTTTTTTTTTATTTTTCTTCTTTCGCCAGCTTTTATACTTCGATTGGAGCTGAATTGATGCCATAGAAGGGTTTTCTGCCTTGATTTAAACCAAGATAGATAAAGTGTTTATCTTGTGCTAGTAAAATCTGATCACACCTTATTATACTATTATTTTACTTTGAATTATATGGATAGTTTATAAAGAAATAAAATAAAATAGAGAATTAGAGTTCCAAAAACGATATAATTCTAAAAATAATGAGGAAAGTCAGATAGACGTAAAGAAAAGTGCAACACATAACTTTTAGGTTTTTAATAATATCAAGCTAACATAGTTATATGTCGAATTGATCTTACTGACCTACCAAAGTGGATAGAAGGAGATAAAAGGGACCGTGGGTTAACATCATCTCGACCCGTCTAACTCTGCACGTTTTGCCATGCAGTCATGATTATTGTTGTACTATTGGAATATGTTCAATTTTAATTCTTATAAATACAGACAAAAATCTACACAGGTAGATAGATCAACAAAATATTAAGTGAAAATCACAAAATGTCTCATCATTCAGTGATCGTGATGATTTTGACGAAAATTCTCCTTGCAACCACAATTGTTCTCCTCATTTCTTCATAAACCAAACATGATTTTGGTAAATTGTTGATAATTTAAAGTTTGAATAACCCATGAAATGCAGGTGTTAGCAGCAAACAGTTCTGTCGCGGAACATGCACTCAGTTTCCTGACTGTGATGGTCACTGCAAGTTCGTTGGATACGACAAAGGGACATGCGTTCCATTTCCAGCTAAAGGGAAAATTAGATGTTGTTGCTCTCAACATCTTCAACAATTCTTTTAGTTCACATCCAAACAATATTAATTCCTTCAATAATATTTCTCTCTCTTTTTAAAATATAAAATGCATTACTTCCATTCTAGTTTTTTTTTTTTTTTTTAACATTGTTGGGATTTCATACTCAAAGTAATCTATAATATTCAATGAAAACACAATTTCATAAAATTTAAAGTAATGAATTCATAATTCAAAAATAATAACTAAACTAAATATGTATGTAAAGTACATCCTTGTATGTTAGTTAAGAACAAATCAACATTGAATTAATAAATGTAAAAATTAATCCACCATGAAATTATATTTTCATTTCTTAAACAATAAATACATTTAGTACTCTACTCATAATATAAAGGAATTAAATGTAATTTTTAAAATAATATAAAGATGAAAAACATATTTAATTTTATTAAAGATCCATCAGTACGACTTAAGGTAATGTTTAATCAAGTAGTATGATGAATTTATTCTCAAATATTGGGGTAACATTTTTCTTTGCTTCCACATTATTAATGTTATTTCGACTCTTTGGTATGTTAAAAGTATATAAAAATATAGATTTATTCACTTTTAATAAATTTTAACATTTGGAATTGTTGGAAATTTCTATTAATATACAAGTCAAAAATTATATTTTATTCAAGAGTTAAATATGTTTTTCTTTTTTAAATTTTGATGTAAAATCACAATTCATTCATGTCCTAAACTTTGATGTAATTTAATCTCAAATTTTTAAAATGTCAATTTATAACATTATCTAACACGTAAAATAAAATTAATATCATTAGATTAAAAGAGTATATTTATTTATATTTAAAATTTTTATATCAAAATACATCAAAGTTTATGATATAGATAAATTTCAATTTCACGTACAAACATATATTTAACCCTTTATAAAACTTCTATACTTCAAATAGCGAGTTTGATTGTGGTTATATTCACTTACAAATCCAAAAGTTACTCATTAAATCCAATGTTGTTGTAATTACAAGGTATCGTTAATTTCTACTAATTCCTCACACTATTACTCTTTTTTTTTTTTTTTTTTTTTTTTATCTAAAGAGTTTCTAACTCTGAGCATGGGCACAAATTTAGTTTATTACTTTCATGTTGTCACAATCACTAAAAAAACTAGTACATTATTAATGAAATTTTACTCATGAAAAAACTTCCGTCCATATATTTTACCAATAAAAATTATTGGTTTAATAGGTTCGGAGGTCCCTATATTTGGGGGTTTGTTTCAATTGGGTCCTCCAATTTTGGAAGTGATCAATTAGGTCCCTAATTTTGTCAATTTGAATCAATAAAAGCCTTTCCGTTAAATGCAGTTAACGTCGTGAAGTTTTTGAACACGTGGCACGCTGACGCTTCCAAGTGACACCGTTTCAAATGCATAGGTGGATTATAAAAGGATGAAATTCCTAAATTAAAAGGGTGTATTTGAAGGTGAAATCCCTAAATTAAAAGGGATTTCACCCTTTTATAATCCACCTATGCACTTGAAATGGTGCCACCTGGAAGCATCAGCGTGCCACATGTTCAAAAACTTCACGTCGTTAACTGAAAAACTTTATTGATTCAAATTGACAAAATTAGGACCTAATTGATCACTTCCAAAATTGGAGGACCCAATTGAAACAAACCCTCAAATATAGGAACCTCTGAACCTATTAAACCAAAATTATTTATCGATAAAATAAAACTTGCCAAGAAATTTTAAGATTTTAATGATAGACTGAAATATCTATTAATGATGGATCCATCAGTAAAATTCATCAATAAAATTTATCGATAATTTGAATTTTTTATTACTAATAAATGTTTTCGTCAATAAATTTAATTTATGAAATGGGAGCCAAAATTCTTTTTTAACTTTGTCCATTCGTTCATAATGATTTTTTTAATCTTTTTATAATTGAATATTTTGAAAATTCGTTGTTAAATTTGTTAATAATTATATTTTGAAAATTCCTTAATAAATTCATCGATAATTGTTTTTTAAATCTACCAGTAATTCTACTGATAAATCTATTGGTAAAATAAACACTAATTTTTTCACTAAACTTAATAAAATTTTTATTATAAATTAAATGGAGATGTGCAAGAAAATAAAGAAAAAGATGAAAAAAAGAAAGAGGAAGAGGAAAAGGAATAGAAGGCGATGATGATAACGATAATAACAACAACGATAACAATGTCAACAACAATAATAACGATGACAGAGGAAAAAGAAAAAAAAATAGAAAATAAGAAAAAAAAAAGAAAAAATTGAAATATTTATTAATAAATTTTATAGACAGAAAAAAATTGTTAATTTACCAACAAATATTTACTGACAAGACAATTATCAAGATATTTAAACTGTTGCTAATTACAATTCAATTTTTGGTCATCATTATTTACTAATGGTCGGTATAATTTATTTATGACCATTATATCGATAGATTTTTTGTTGTGATTAATTTTCTTTTACTGACAAATTTTGTGATTATGAATGAATTTTGACAATCAATAATACTATATTTTATTGTAAATACTATTTTTTATTGTAGATATTGTACATAAAACATGTTATATTGATTTTTATTGTAGAAACTAAGTTGTATAATAATTTGAGTTTTGATTGCATAAATGTTTACCACATAAATAAAAAATCGATAATAAAGAATCTATAAGCAGAAATATGGTGAAGGTAAAATGAAGGAAAATTTATAGAATTCAGTATGAATTAAAGATTACAATTCAAACTCCTACTCAACTCTCGTTGTTTTATGTTATTATATGAACAACAACTCTCATTTAACAATAATTGTTAATACAATATCCTATTTATATAATGTAACTAACTTTCGTCATGCCTAGATTAACGAAGACACATGAACAATGTTTCCTATTACTAAGTTTGAAATATTAGTAAAAGATAAAAGGTAAACAAAGGAAGAACAGTAATAAACTCTAATTTATGTTCATGGCAAAATTTAATGTGAACATAATTGTAAATTGAAGTGTCTCTCTTAGTAAACTCTTGCTTAACTCACTATTTTTTGTTATTATAATTGAACAATAACTTTAAGTTAAAAATAATTGTTGATACAAGTTCTTATTTATATTAGGGGTGGGCAAACTGCCCTGTAGTATACTATACTGTAAAAAGTTATAATTAACTATAAATTAATTTAAAAAAACTACACTGAACTACAAAACAATTCAAAGTAACTACACTGAACTATTTTTTAGTTCAGATTGTAAAGTGCAGTTTAGTTAATTTTTTTTTGCAACCCAAGACCCTACTTCATCTTCCCACCCTCATAAACACATAAAAAAACAACAACCAAGAAATACTGGTTTATCAGAAAGCGAAATGATATTTCAACACCCTTGTTTGACACTACTTTGACACTGGACAGGTGTCAGTGTGTCATTGGGTGTTTTTATTTTAAAAAATTTGGGCTTTTCAAATCTGAAGGAAGGGCAAAGTTGGAATACAATTTGTTTTATTTTCAGTTTCGCGGTTTCTTTTTCATTTCTCTGCATCGATCTTCCTTGCTCTCTCGCGCCTCTCCTCTCGCTGTCGGTGTCGTGCCTTCAAAGCCCTCTCCCTCCACTGTGGTATCGCCAAGGGGTGTGGGTCTGTGTAGTCGTTTGGTGGTTTTGCTGAAGTCTTGGGGTGGGTCTCGTCTTGGGGTGGGTCTCGTCTCGGGTTGGGTGTCGTCTCGGTGTGGGTCTCGTGTCGGTGTGGTGTGGGTTTGTTCTCACCAAGACCTTTGCGTTGGGTTCATCAGTGGGGTTGTGTTTTGCTGCAGTGGTGATTTTTTTCAAGAGCCCTTTGTGTGTGCTTCGTGGTGGTGGTGTGTAGCGGCAACGTATACTTTGGTAAGTGGTTTGTCGCTTTCCTCTTCTTTTGTGCTTCATTAACTTGTGTTTCATTGGCAAAGTGTAACGATGTTGTGGTGAATGTTGTTTTGGTGTAGGTCCAATGGCAACCCCAAAAGCAAAAGTAAGTGTTACATTGGTTGTAAAAATTGCGTTTTTTTTTGGCATGTGTATGGGTGATGTTTTGGTTTAATGCATTTGTTATTTTTTGAAATGATTTGTAGTGGCGCCTCCGTGTATCGATGAAATCGGAAACCGTGATGGAAATGAATAGTTTACTGAGAAACTGTCATATAGAGCGCATTAGGATGACACCTTTTCATTGGTGCGTTGAAATTCTGAAACCTGTGCAAGTGAATTTGAAATTGTTGAAGTGTATGGTTAGAAGATGGGCTGGTAATGCTGTGAGTTTTAGGGTGAGTCAACAAGTAGTTCCTTTTACTACTTTAGATGTATATATGACAACCGGTTTAGGAATGGGCGGGCTAAATGTTCCTCTAGACGAGTGTGTAGTTGGATCCCTTGGTTAGATGTTTCATCCCAAGACCACAACGAAAAAAGATTTGATTGAACGGTTTCGCTTGGTTGTGGACAATGAAGAAGTAGATGTTGACGTAGTGTGTAGGTTATACATTTTGATATGTTTAGTAACTTTTTTGTTGCCTAGGAAATCTAGATATGTCGCAAACATGCCTTTTACTGTTTTAGACGACTTAGACAGTTTGTGTTTGTATGACTGGGCGTCCTGCGTTCATAAGCACCTAGTTCAAAGCTTAAATAATTCAAAGAAGAAGATGATGTCGGGAAAAATAAAGCATCAACTCAGTCTTAGTGGGAACATGGCTTCGTTGCAGGTAAGATGTTATACTGAATATTTATTATTTTAAGCATTTCACAATTTGGCTAAGTGTTTGGTTTTGATGATTTAAGGCATGGGTGGTGGAAAGATTTTCTTTGCACCGGCACACAAGTCACAGGAGGTTCCCACGGATTAGGAGTTGGTAACCGTTAAATGCAAGGAAGAAAACAATAAAACAAATATTGAGGACCGGAGATGTAAGTATTTTGAACTTTGTTATAATTTTTGGTTGGATATATTTGAGTAATGTTGATGTTTGTTGATGGTTGTTGATGTTTGTTTATGTTACAGTTAAATCTTGATTGGTATGTAAGTCGTATCGATCGTAATAATGCCGAACTGCATGTTGTGGTGGGTATTGATGACATTGGGTTGTCTAAAGGTGAAGAATCAAAGGGAAATGCAACAATGATTCAGGAATCAGATTAGGAAAGCACAGACATTTGCACGTGGCTACAAGATGCTGATGTGATATTGAAGAAGACCAATTCTAAAATAGCGTCTTTGCATTGTCACATTTCAAGGCTAACGAAGGAGGTAATGGACCTTCGTCAATGTCCAATGCAAAACGAAGAAGGTAGATTCGGTGAACCTGGAGAAGGAGTTGGTGCAGGTGACGAAGATGTCAATGTTGGAGATGAAGAAGTACTAGCAGGTGGGGATGAAGAAGTACCAGCAGGTGGGGATGAAGAAGCAGGTGGTACACATAATGAAGCCGGAACCTCCGAGCATCGTCAGGAATTTATTGAAGTCGATGATGTAGTAGACGATGTTCCGGAAGGATTGGAACCCCAGGTAGTTGTCCCTCTGCGTAGTTATGCTGGTTATCCTAATGTCTCCGATGTCGATGTTGATCGTTTGTACCGTGCAGTTTGTAATTGGGACAATAAGAGAAGAATTAGGTAATTTATTTGATTTTCATAATTTTGTTGTGGTAGACAAATGTGTGTCAGTTAATAACATGTGATTATTTTCAGAGTTGTGTGTGAGATCATGGGGGCGTTCTTGGACACAAATTCTATGCGGACTTTAGCACCGCGTAAATATGTTGATAACTTGGTAAGTTTTATGTTACATTTGTTAATGGTTAGTTATGTTGTTTTTTTGTTGATTGAAGGTTGTGCCATGTTTTTTTTTGTAGGTGGTTTTATTTGCTACAACGATGTTGTTGCAAAACCAGAGAAAGTTGATTTGTGTAGTGAAGAGGCTAATTTTCAATTCCATATATGCGGTACATATCAATTTATTTCATATGATTAGCTTTGTATAAATATTGTGCATAGGCTTAATGCATTAGTAATTGTTGTTAGGGCCATATTCTTGCTGACGTTGGAAGACGACGTCCGGAATTACGAAACGTGTACTCCCTTAGTAGTTACACGTCGTATATGAGGTCCGATATATTTGGTCTTGCAGACATTCCGAATGCTGACTTTGTGAGTTACTTAGTTTATTGTGTAATTGTAATGTTTCGGAAATGTTGAGTCTTCAAGCATTGACATGTTTGTTTTGTTTGGTTATAGCTGTTTATGCCCTTTCTGCATGATCAACACTGGTGGTGCTATGCAGTCAAAATTAGCACATTGGAAGTATATGTGATTGACTTAATGGGGAAGGGTGTAAGAAATAGGAAAAAAATTGACGCATTTGTGGTATGATTTGATATTTGATTTTGTGGATCAATTTTGGTGATATGATTTAATGATGTGTTAATGTACCTGTTAATGATTTATTCTTTTAGGGTGAAAACATGGGAAAATTCTTTGAGATGTTGTACAATAGACCGGAGGGGAGTTTAGGTCCATTGTGCGTTAAAGATGGAAATATCCCATCCCAGCCGAACTTGTAAGTTGTATTACTAATCGTATTGAAAAATTTGGCATTTTTAACATTGTTTGTTTTAATGACTGATAAGTTGATTAATTGTTCTATTATTTAAAGTATGATTGTGGTGTGATGAAGTTAAAATCCATTGAACTTTGGGATGGAGAGAATAGATACAACGGGAAGAGCATGCCGGAGTACACTAATGTAAGTATGTAATATCGTTGTTACCAATTTATGATGATATGTTTTGTTATATCTAAAGTTGTGCTTATTTTTTTCAGGAGGAGTTGAGGGAAATTAGGAAGAATTATGTGAAATACTGGATCCTCGACAACGACAACATGAGAATATTTAATGCCTTAGACGAATATGGGTTGTTGTAGGATTTGTATTGATGGGTTGATGGATATGTATTGATGAATAATTCGTAGATTTGAACTGTATTTAGACAAACAGTGTTATAGGCATTCATGTTCTATTGTAATAAGTTTTGATTGTTACAGACAATGATATACGTGTAGCAAATATAATTTCAATTCGAAATGATTTATATCCAAGCAATATTGGGTGCATTTTCTTTGAATTTATCTTAAATGTATAGTAATGTCGATTGTTGATTGTATATTCTTCATTTGTAAGTGAATAAGGATAGTAAAATTAGTAAGGTAAGTGGATAAGGAAGTTGGGTATGTTAGTAATTTGAAAACATGAGGTGGTAATCGTTTACAAGGTTGTGTAAACGTTTACGCGAGAGAAATGAGCAATTTGTACAGAAACTTGGCCACAGGGAGCCCTTTTTTTATACACAGGGCACCATGTTAGATTACTGTGAGTTTTTGACTTGAAGACAGTTCTGGTCCTTGGATATTGATTGGGAGTAGTCAGGGGAGTGTTGGGGTCCAAGTTTCCCACCCAGGTTTGAGGGAATTGTTGGTAGATAGTCATAAGATCAAGTTCAGTGCAAAACATCAGGTGGTAATCGTTTACAAGGTTGTGTAAACGTTTACGCGAGATAAATGAGCAATTTGTACAGAAACTTGGCCACAGGGAGCCGTTTTTGTATACACAGGGCACCGTGTTAGATTACTGTGAGTTTTTGACTTGAGGGCAGTTCTGGTCCTTGGATATTGATTGGGAGTAGTTAGGGGAGTGTTGGGGTCCAAGTTTCCCACCCAGGTTGGAGGGAATTGTTGCTAGATAGTCAGAAGATCAAGTTCAGTGCAAAACATCAGGTGGTAATCGTTTACAAGGTTGTGTAAACGTTTACGCGAGAGAAATGAGCAATTTGTACAGAAACTTGGCCACAGAGAGCCCTTTTTTTATACACAGGGCACCATGTTAGATTACTGTGAGTTTTTGACTTGAGGGCAGTTCTGGTCCTTGGATATTGATTGTGCGTAGATGGTGAAGACATACATGGCAGAATTCTGGCAGGGCGAATGAAGGTTCAACCTAGAATTCTTCATTATGTTATCACTCGAATTTTACTTCCCCGTTCTGTAAATAACGGACAAGCATCTGAGGAGGACTTTGTCGTAATGTGGGCACTTTTCAATAATTTGCAAATTAACTGGGGACATCTCATCAGAAAGAAGATGAGAAATGCATTAAAGGATAAAGCAAAATTGGTGTATCCTCATCTGATAAGCATGTTCTTGGACCTGTATGATATACCCATTGAGACTGATCCCACCCAGGCTGTTAACACCTCTCTAATCATAGGATATGAAGTAATAACCTCGTTTGATTATGTTCAAAACGAAGATGGAGAGTGGGTTCCCAAAAAGAAACCAGCCCAACCACATCCTCAAGTGCCATTGCAACATAATACTGATGAAGGGAGTTCATCAACATCACTGAACGATGTGTTGAACCGAATCCAAGAAATGCAGTCTTATGTCGGCTCAAGATTAGACTCCGTCGATACGCGCTTGGAAAACTTGCAGGGCAACGTGGACACCAAATTTGATGCTTTTCAAACCCAATTCTCTAACATGGAGTTGTCGATGGGAACAAGATTTGAGTCGTTGGATTCTCGTATTGGACACATTGACGATGAAATGTAGCAATTCCGAACCCGCTATGGGAAAGACCGACAATAGTTTGTACAATGTGGCTTTATTATTTGATTATTTCCAGTGTTATCTATTGTTGTTCAAACACCAATGTTATCTCTCTATAGTATTTGGATTTTAGTAATGTAGTCTTTTGGTTTTACTTAGTTATATGCAGTGGTGATGTGTTTCTCAATGGTATGTTTATGAAATTTTATATTGGTTTTTTGTTCTGTTAAAGGTTGCTCCTCCATACCAAAAACTCTTAAAAAAACAGATTTACTTTCTGCTAATCGTTAACAACGTTATAGTAATCGTTTACAACAAATATATAATCGTTTACATCGTAATTGTAATCGTTTACATATTAATGGTAAACGTTTACATGCTGTTTTGCCAACATGCTATCCTTCCATAACACAAGGCACGGTCTTCTACGACATAAATTTCATAATATTCATTAATGGTGCATTCAATTGTCATTGATTCATTGCTGAAACGGTTTGACAACTCTTCAAGTATTATGAATTGCATTTAAGAAACATTGAAAGGCACCACTACGAGGTCATTAAAAGCAATTTAACTCTGCAACAACTTCCCAATCACGGTCAACATTACTATTACCCATATATTCAAACCCATGCTTTGCACAAAACGTTGGGAATACATCAACCAACAACTTAAGAGCCTACAAGTGAAGATTTGCCATAATGGTGCCCTGTGTACAAAAACTGGGTGCCCTGTCAACGACTTTCTGTACAAAATGCCCAATTCATTCGCGTAATCGTTTACCACCTCATGGTAAACGATTACCACATGCATTTTCACTGCAATTCACCTAGTCTTTTATCCAACCACTTTCACTCAACATAACACCTTCCTCCAACGAATTAGGGGTCCCCTAAATCTGCAATCCAACCCCAACACACATCCTTAACCAAAAATCATCAAAAACCTCACCAATTACGCCCACAAGTGAAGATTTGCCATAATGGTGCCCTGTGTACAAAAACTGGGTGCCCTGTCAACGACTTTCTGTACAAAATGCCCAATTCATTCGCGTAATCGTTTACCACCTCATGGTAAACGATTACCACATGCATTTTCACTGCAATTCACCCAGTCTTTTATCCAACCACTTTCACTCAACATAATACCTTCCTCCAACGAATTAGGGGTCCCCTAAATCTGCAATCCAACCCCAACACACATCCTTAACCAAAAATCATCAAAAACCTCACCAATTATGCCCACAAGTGAAGATTTGCCATAATGGTGCCCTGTGTAAAAAAACTGGGTGCCCTGTCAAGGACTTTCTGTACAAAATGCCCAATTCATTCGCGTAATCGTTTACCACCTCATGGTAAACGATTACCACATCCATTTTCACTGCAATTCACCCAGTCTTTTATCCAACCACTTTCACTCAACATAACACCTTCCTCCAACGAATTAGGGGTCCCCTAAATCTGCAATCCAACCCCAACATACATCTTTAACTAAAAATCATCAAAAGTAATATACTTTTTCAATTAAGCAAGTTTAATATAATCAACCAATAATGTTGCCCATGTTCTTTAAGCATTGTTTGTTGCGTACATTAAGTCCAACATGAACAACAATATCAGCCAAGTGTCATTTTTAACAAGTGAATTTCCCAAAATCAATCACACAACTCATTCCATTAACTTCAACAAAATGTGAAAAAGATAAAGTTTAATGTAAAATTCAACAATATCTGTGTACAAATTCAAATTACCAAACAAATTGAAACCAACATCTCTAAACTAAATACATAACTTTAAAATCTCTTAATACATCTCCAGGTCACACATGTTTTGTTCTTAAACTTCCAGTAAAAGGAGTTCTAAGAGCTTTGCTCTTAAACCGCGGTCGTGAACCCTTCCTGACAAAAGTCTGAAATGCAGCTGCACCAGTGGACATGGCTCTAGATGAAATGCCTTCCGGGGAAAAAGCCTCTCGGGGAGAACCAAGGATCTACACGTTCCACACTCGGTCCACCTTCCTCCGCTCCTCTTCGTCTAGATTTTTCAAACGCAACTTCTTTGTCCAACTCAACAACCTTCATTTTAAGCTCTGCGACTAGTTTTTGCTGACGAACCAACGTCTGCATAACACTATCTTTGAGGCTTCGTTTCAATAAATTCTTTGCGGATGCTGATTTATCAGCTTTACTTTCCATGGTTGGTTCGTCATCTTTGAAATCTTTGCTTCCGGCAACATCAAATTCATCAACAACCTGAAATTGAACAAATAATATCACACACAGAACACGTACATCTTAAAATGAATAACGCAATCACTAAACATCATACCACACCACTCTCCATAGCTTGTTTGACAATGTTGTCTCCCAAATGTACATTCATCCAATGCAAAATTCTAGGAGATTTATGTATTTCACCTTGAGGAGGTATCAATTTCTCACATAACCAAACCTACAAAAATTTCATCATCACAAACGCTACTCAAAATTAACATTGTATCAACAAGTCAACCCAATTACAATTCTGAACCATGTAAGTGCAGCATCACAAGTTAACTAATCATATTACCTGCAGCATGTAAGTGCATCCATCAATGTAAACATTGCTTGTGCCTTTTCCTTTCTTCAATCCATCTGAAGCTTTGGACAAACTACTTACCAAGTAACGGTACACTATACTACCCCAACAATAATTACCCAACTCACTTAAATTATCAACAATTTCATACAAAACTTGAAACACTCTTCCACTGCGATTGGGAATTAATAACTCAAATATCCCAACTAAAATATAAAGACTATAGAAATCAGAACAAGGAATCTTCTTCTTACGATTCCTCATCATACATTTGTAAACCAAGTCTAAACCTTTTGTATCTTTCCCAACATATTTAACACAAACTTTTAAAAAAATTTTCTTTTAGTTTAAAGTCCTTACCTTCTGAACTCAACCCCAGCCATAAACAAAAATCATTTTCTGTCATAGGGATTTCTTTGCCTCCGATTACAAAACAACCATTACAGTCATCCCACCTCACAACTAATTCACTCAAAATATTCCTAGCCAACCTAACTTTTTCACTGACCTCTACGAACCAACCAAAGGGAGTCCCACAAATCATTGACCTTTGCTCCTGTGTCAGTTCCTTCGTCAGAGTAGATATATAGTTAGTAGAAAATGAGTGTCTAACCGTCAACTGCATCAACCACATAAAATACAAACAAAAGGGAGGAAACATGCATAGACACAAGGATGAAGGCGCTTACCTTAGTCGAATTATTTGCCATTTCGAACCAAAGGGAGGAGACAACCACACCAAATCGAACAAATCAGACAGAACAACCAAGGACGATTCCTCACTCTCACCGGCAATGAAAGCGAACAACAAAACGAACGGGATAGGGTCAGCGATGGGGAAGAACGACGAGAACAACCAAGTGAAATGGAGAAATCAGAACTCTGAAAACGTTTCCCTCTATTGAAACACCCCAAGTGCAAAACAGGAAATAAGATTTTGAAATCTGCTCCTAATTTTTGAACCAGTTTTGAAATTTTTAAAATAAAAAAATCAACCAATCAAGAGCTGCCACGTCATAGTGTCAAAATGGTGTTAAATGGAATGGTGTCAAAATATCGGAACGCTATCAGAAATGGGTCTCCTTTTTTACACCTCCCCAGCCCCCACATTGTCCGAGAAAAATCAATAAAATTTGAAAAAAAGACAGAAGGAAAGACTGACATTAAATTTGAAACGGTAATAAAAGATTGTTTGGATGTTGAAGGGTCACTGACTAAAATCCTATAGGATTAGGTGCATTTACGGCAAAAATGTAGCCACCCAAAGCTTTGTCTACCTCCTTCCTTGCTTTCTTTCGCAGGCCTTCTTCTTTTATTGAAAACACACATAGGAAAAAAAAAACAAAATTTGTTTTGTTTTACAGCATGGAGATAATTCTCTTGTGCTGTCTGTGTCTTGTGTTATGCTGTGTTTTCGTCTTTCTTTCTCTGTGAACTCACCCTCAACTCAAATCTCAATCCTTTTCTTTCTCCACTGGGTGCCCAGAAGCCCATATTAGCTAATTTGCGCAAGCAACCTCTGTCTTCTAAGATATAATTTCCAAGAAGCAATATTGAAACTCTTATGTTAGGGCAATCTGTGTAAACTGGGTGGCGGCGACAAAGTCGCAAAGCCGTCGAGCGACCACTCTGCCAACGGGGTGGCGGAAGGTGGTGGCACCCTGTCGAGGAAGTTGAGTCGGCGGCTGACCGGCGAGAGAGTAACCTTCGACGGCAGCGAATCATCAACAGTAGTAACCTCGACAATAATCTTCAACATCAGCAGTAACCTAGGTGAGTGAGATGAATGGGATGTAAGGAGAAAGCAAATGGAACTTGGGATAAGAGATATAAACCTAAACTGAGTTAACTATACTGAATATAAAAACAGTTCAGTATTTTTGAACTGTCCTATTAATTAGTTTAACTAGTTTTTAATTAATTATATTATTAGTTTTTAAGTTTAAAAAAGTATGAATTAACTGTAGTTTAAGTATTTTACGTTAATTATGCCCACCCCTAATTTATACCATGTAACTACCCTAAATAACTTAAAAAAAGACTTACAAAAATATTTATTGCACAAACTGTCACGCAAATTTTAAAAACTAAATTTATAATTTAGTTCCACTTTTAATTTGATATACACACAAAAAACTCATACCGAAAAGAAGTTATGAAATATTTTAAATTTATTCAAACTTTCTTTCATTATATATTATTTCTAATTAAAATATGGGTAATGATACTTGACACCGTCTTTTGACAAACATTTGACACCATCCACGTGTTGGCATGTGATTGGCCTAGGTGGAAAAGATTTAAAAAAACTAAAAATGACGTGGAAATGCAAGAAGCTGAGGATTCATTTCCCAGGCTTTATTTTGGGTTTCAAAAAATAGAATTTCATTTTAGCTTCGAGAGAGAATCCTAGAGAGAAAGTGCTCCCATCCACAAGCGTAGCAGAAACGACTGTTCGTAGAGTTTATACCATTCACCGGACCGCCACCGTTTACCGAAGTCTTGCTCGCCGTCGTTCCGCTGTTTCGAAGTATCAACAAACGTTGAAACCACCATTGATATGGTTTTTGAAGGTTCATCCCTTTGACCAATTCTTTGTTATTGTTCGGTGAGTTTGAGTTGTTTTTTAAATTTTTTACTGTTATTTAGACTTAGCTTCTTTTGTCTGTTGACCGGTCGGTCCGGTCGGTCTGGTTGTTTGCTTTGTGTGGTTTACCGGGTGCGCGTTTTGGGCTTGTTTTGTTTGCCGGTTTTGGCCTGTTGCGCGTTTACGTTGGTTATAAATAGTAACCAACCCCGCTCCTCAATAATAACTTTTCATTCAATAATATTCAGTATTCATTCTCACGCTCCGCTCTCTCTCTCTCTCTTATTTTTCTCTGGTTCTAGGGTTTTCTCGAAACACTCCAAGAACCCAACAATTGGCGCCCACTGTGGGGGCAAGGATTCAAGAATTCCCAAGGAGCAATGGCAACCAAGTTCGACGTAGAAAAGTTCAACGGCGCTAATGACTTCGGGCTGTGGAAGATCAAGATGGAGGCAATCTTGATACAGCAGGGATGTGATGAAGCGTTGAAGGGTGAGTCGAGGATGAGTGATGCCATGACTCAAGAAGAGAAGAAGAAGATGGGAGATAAGGCAAGGAGTGCAATCATCTTGTGCCTTGGTGATAAGGTACTGAGGGAGGTTGCAAAGGAGAAGACTGCCGCTGAAATCTGGGAAAAACTGGAGTCTCTGTACATGACGAGATCGTTGGCTCATAGGTTGTGCCTGAAGCAGCAACTCTTTTCGTTCAAGATGTCAGAATCAAGAACGATAGAGGAGCAGATTGCAGAATTCAGCAAGATAGTTGATGATCTGGAGAATATTGAAGTGAAGTTGGAGGATGAAGATAAAGCTGTCATCCTGTTGAATGCGCTTCCAAGAACCTTCCAGCATTTCAGGGATGCGTTACTCTACGGGAAAGATCAAGTGATCACGTTAGAGGAGGTTTTGACGTCAATTCGAACCAAGGAGTTCCAAAAACTTCAAGATTCGAAGACAACCGAGGAAGGAGCGTCCGGATTGATCTCGGTGAAAGGGAAAGGGAAGAAGCAGTCTGGAAAAGAGAAGAAGCTGAATCCGGACGGTACGAAGCAGGTGCGTTGCTTCAAGTGCCAGAAGATGGGTCATATCAAGAAGTTCTGCCCGGAGAAAGGAAAGGCCGGTCGGCCACAAGAAACTGCTGATGTGGCAGAGGCGTCTGAGGGATATGAGTCGGCTGGAATGCTGGTGGCTTCGTCTGAAGATCCTCAAAGGAGCTGGGTCATGGATTCCGGCTGCTCCTATCACATGTGCCCGGTGAAGGAGTTTTTTGAGAATCTTGATCAGAAAGAGCATGGAAATGTACTGCTCGGAAATAACAAAGCTTGCCGAGTGCAAGGTGTGGGGTCGGTGAGGCTGAAGATGTTTGACAATCGTGAGATGGTGTTGCAGGCTGTTAGGTATGTGCCCGAACTAAAGAGAAATTTGATTTCTATTAGTGCATTTGATCTTGGAGGTTACACCACTAAAGTTGAAGATGGAGTAATGAGGGTCTGTTCTGGAGATTCTGTGGTTGCCAAAGGCAGAAAGAGGAACGGCTTATACATTCTGGAGGGATCAACTGTCATTGGTCATGTCTCAGTAGCAAGTGAGACCGAGAATACCGCCCGGTTATGGCACTTGAGGATGGGACACATCAGTGAGAAGGGTCTTGAAGAATTGGAAAAGCAAGGCTTGCTTCTGAGAGACAAACTGCAGAAGCTGGATTTCTGTGACCATTGTGTCTTAGGGAAATCACACAGGATACCGTTCGGAAAAGGGAAACACTCAACCGAACGCCCCTTTGAATATGTCCATGCTGACTTATGGGGATCGGCAAGAACCTTAACTCATGGTGGAGGAGCGTATTTCTTAAGTATAATTGATGATTTCTCAAGGAGAGTGTGGATTTACGTTCTAAAATATAAGTCTGAAACGTTTTAGAAGTTCAAAGAGTGGCACACACAGATTAAGAACCAATTGGGGTGTAGGCTGAAATGCCTAAGAACCGATAATGGGCTGGAGTTCGTTTCAGAGGAGTTTAATGGTTTTTGCAAAGAGAAAGGGATCAGGAGGCACAGAACGGTCGTTGGAACTCCGCAACAGAATGGCTTGGCCGAACGGATGAATAGAACCATTCTGGAAAGGGTCCGGTGCATGTTGCTGGGATCAGGGTTGTCAAAGGCTTTCTGGGGAGAGGCTGCCAATACTGTCTATCTGATTAACAGGAGTCCGTCTTCAGCTCTCAATTTTAAAACGCCAATGGAAGTGTGGAGTGGACGACCGGCTGATTACTCACACTTGAGAGTGTTTGGTTCTTTGGCGTTTGCTCATGTCAGGGGTGATAAGCTGGATTCCCGGGCGGCGAAATGTATCTTTCTTGGATACGCCGAAGGAGTTAAGGGATACAGGTTATGGAGGTTAGACTCACCTTCAAAACTAATCATTAGTAGGGATGTCATTTTTGATGAAACAAGGATGGCAATGCACCCTGAAAACTCTGGAAGTGAGAAGAAGATTCTCGTGGAGGTGGAGCATACTACTAATGGAGCTGGCACGCCCGGTGGGACTGAGGAAAACCAAACGGGTGAAGGGCAAGTTGAAAACGGTCGGACGATAGAGGAGAACCGATCAGATGAATTTCGAACAGACCTTGGTGATGATACAGATGGTATGTCTGGCGAGGGAAGTCATGGAAAAGCTGCTGGTGTTGATTTGAGAAACTATCAGCTTGTTCGTGACAGAGAAAGAAGGATCTCCAAGCCAACCAAACGGTTTGGAGAGGCGGATCTAATCTGCTACGCCCTGAATGCTGCTGAAGATCTTAACCGATCGGATGAACCAAGAAGTTATAAGGAGGCCCTTGACAGCAGCGACCGGCATCTTTGGCAGGGTGCTATGGAAGAAGAGTTGGAGGCTTTGAAAAAGAATAGCACCTGGAGATTGGTGGATCTGCCGAAGGGTAAGAAGGTCATAGGTTCGAAATGGATTTTCAAGAAAAAGGAAGCTACACCGGGCGGTGAGAAAGCGAGGTACAAAGCTAGGCTTGTTGCCAAAGGCTTTACTCAGATTGAAGGCGTAGACTATCATGAGATCTTTGCTCCAGTGGTTAAGCATTGTTCGGTCAGAGTTCTGATGGCAATAGTTGCGCATTGCAATTTGCATCTTGAACAGTTGGACGTTCGGACAGCTTTTCTGCACGGCGATTTGGAGGAAACCATCTATATGAAGCAACCGGACGGTTTCGCTGTGGATGATAGGGTGTGTTTGTTGCAGAAGTCACTTTATGGCTTGAAGCAAAGCCCAAGGCAGTGGTACAGGAAATTTGATGACTTTCTGATAAAGCTGAACTTCAAGTGGTGCAATTATGATGACTGTGTTTACACTCTGAATCATGACGGTGAAATGTTATATCTCCTCCTTTATGTGGATGATATCCTAATTGCTAGCAGTGACAGGGGCATGATCGGTGAGACGAAAGCAAGGTTGGCGGATGCTTTCGAAATGAAAGAGCTAGGGGAAGCAAGGCGGATTTTGGGCATAGACATTAAAAGGGATAGACCGGGCGGTAACCTTTTTCTGTCTCAGGAGTGTTATTTGCAGAAGGTAATTTCAAGGTATCGGATGGCTGAATCTAAAATGGCCAGCACGCCGGTCGGTCAACACTTGAAACTTACCAAGGAACAATGCCCAAAGACCGAGGAGGAAAGAAAGAAGATGGAATCTGTTCCATTTTCAAATGGGATTGGGAGCATTATGTACGGCATGGTCTGCACAAGACCGGACGTGGCGCACGGTGTTAGTGTTCTCAGTCAGTTCATGGTTAATCCTGGACCAACACACTGGGAAGCGTTGAAGTGGATGCTCAGATATATACGGGGGTCTCTCGGTACTGGATTGTCTTTCCAGAATAACTTTCAAGGTGGAGGTTATATTGAAGGTTTTGTTGATTCTGACTTTGCTGGATGCATGGACACTAGGAAATCCCGGTCGGGATATGTGTTTACGCTGTTTGGGACTGCTGTTAGCTGGAGGTCTACACTACAGTCGGTTGTGACTTTGTCAACTACGGAAGCTGAGTACTATGCTCTTGCTGAAGGAGTTAAGGAGGCACTGTGGTTGAAAGGTTTGGCTTGGGAACTTGGTTTTGATCAAAAATCTGTATGTGTTCATTGCGACAGCCAGAGTGCTATTGATCTGGCCAATCATCAGATTTATCATTCCAGAACCAAGCATATTGACGTCAAGCTGCACTTTGTCAGAAGCATTGTTGAATCCGGTGACGTTCAAATCTTCAAAATTGCATCCGAAGAGAACCCTGCAGATATGTTGACAAAGCCGCTCGCTAAGGAGAGGTTTCTCTTGTTGTTGTCCAGGATTGGGTGTCTACTGGTCGGTCACTAATTGTTTGACCGGCCGTGTCCGTGTTTTGTTTTTTCTTTGTTTTTGTTTTTTAAGCAAGTCTAGGTGGAGAATTGTTATTTAGACTTAGCTTCTTTTGTCTGTTGACCGGTCGGTCCGGTCGGTCTGGTTGTTTGCTTTGTGTGGTTTACCGGGTGCGCGTTTTGGGCTTGTTTTGTTTGCCGGTTTTGGCCTGTTGCGCGTTTACGTTGGTTATAAATAGTAACCAACCCCGCTCCTCAATAATAACTTTTCATTCAATAATATTCAGTATTCATTCTCACGCTCCGCTCTCTCTCTCTCTCTCTTATTTTTCTCTGGTTCTAGGGTTTTCTCGAAACGCTCCAAGAACCCAACATTTACCATTAAGGGATTGATGTGTTTTATGAGTCTTATTTTGATTTTTTTTAGTTTATTTGGTTTAGCATAGGTATGGTCAACAGAGAAGTTTGGTCAAGAGATAGAACTTTTCTTTTAATACTTCAGTTTAGAAGTTCAGAGCATGCATTGATATCTAACCCTTTCTATATTTTGCTTTGCGAATTCGCAAATGGTTTGGTTAAAAAATTAACCTGCAATACATAGTGAATAGGACTTCAAGAGACTTGGCCATAATTATTTATGATGATTTTTGACATAATAATAAACATGTCTTTCATTATTAGATGAAATTTATATGGGTTTTATGGATGCTGATCTATTTTGGAATTTCCAAAGTAACGGAGACAGGCTTCAATGTGGGGACTGATGGTTGTTGTCATTTTTGTGTCTTTAATGATTATTTATGATCAAACTATGATCTGGAATGATCTGAAATTTTACCTGCTTTTACTTTACATATACTATAGTTTGAATTTTTTCGTTCCGCTAATCCAAGTTCTATGGATTCACAATTTTCCCAGCTAATACATAACCTGGCTGATTTACAGGACTTGAAGCAATATCCTGGCCTCCGGATTGAGGTTGGGCTGCAATTGTAGATTCACTTAAAAGAGCAACAGTGCAACTAGTTGATATGGAATGTGGCTACTTGGTAAGTTTTATTCTTTACATTCTCACTTGTTATATTACTTCTTTGTACCTGCAATTATGGAACGACTTGCAAAGAGACTAGAGTTGTACCGGAGTGCACAAGCTGAAATGGATGCAGTTGCTTGGTCTAAGTAGATATATATATGTTCATCATGTTTGTACGAAAGCTAGAGTTAGTGGTATTGCTATTTCCAGTTCGATATTATTTTTTAGGTTTAATAGCCAATTTAGTCTCCACTTTGGTTGAAAAATCTCAATTTAATCCATCGTTATAAAAGTGTTTTACATTAGTCCTAACTTTTAAAATAGTGGGTCAGATTGATCCCTTTCATTAAATATAAGTTAACGAAGTTAATGGATGATGATGTGACACAACTTAAAACTGATGTGTTAGATTGGTCTCTCGTTAGCTTTAAGTTGTGCCACATCATCATCCATTAATTTCGTAACTTATATTTAACAGAAGCGATGAATGTGACTGACTATTTTAAAAGTTAGGACTAATTTAAAACACTTTTATAATAAGGGACTAAATTGAGATTTTTCAACCAAAGTGAGGACTAAATTGACTATTAAACCTATTTTTTATTGTCATCTGATCCATTTATATTGTCATTTTAGATAGATATGACGACAATTATGAGAAAGGAGAAAGTTGATTTTTATTTTGGGTTATATATGGTGATTATAAATCTTTCATTATAAAATATTTTTCTTCCAAAGTTTAAGTTACATTTCTCTTTTAATCTTGATATTTTTCCGAATATGTCTATCTATATTTATTGTTGTTTAAAAAATCATGTGCATTTATCGTTTAATTTTAATCATTCAAGCAAGACCAGATGGGCAATATTTAGAGTTCTTATTTCGTGTAATACTGAAAACATAATGAGGTAGCATTTTTGCAGATAATTATAAATGAAAATAATAAGAAGTTAAAAAGCCTCAAGCAAGAATGGGGAGATAAGATATAGGAGATGAGATATATTCAGTTGTTGTAACAGCATTAACAGAAAGAAATGAATATAATCCAAGTGGTGGGTATACTCTTGTAGAGATATGGAACTTCAAGGAAAAAAGAAAGGTTACTTTGAAAGAAATTATCATTTATATTGTGGAATGCTGATTGACTAGAAAGGGGATCTACATGGGAATTTTATAATAATGTTTTAGAAGTTTATAGAAATAAAGTATATGTTGTAATCATCATTTATTTATTTAATTGTGGATGGGTAAATTATATTTAAAGTTTATCTAATGAAAATAATGTATAAGTAATCCTTGAAATAATGATAATCTCTTGTTTGAAAATTTGAAAACAATTTTTCAGTATTAGATTTGAAGTGAACAATTATTTAATGAAAATTTTAATGCTTTGGACATTTGATACAACATTAGACATTTTATTCATTTTGTTTGCATTATATTTTTTTTTAGGGGGAGCTGCAACAATCTAAGAAGAAATATGTTTGTGATTGAATTTTGGATATTGTCAAGTGTGCATTATTGCAATGTGAATTTTTATTTTTTTTAGAACTGTTTTAGAATGTATTTATTAGGTGTGTATATACATATTTTTCGTTAGAAATGTTCAAAGAAATGTATTCCTTACATTTATTGATAACGAAATTTGAGATTCCTATATTTTAGTGTCCACTTGAATGTGTTCTAGCGTTTTGAGGATAACAATGATCATTTTGTGTTATTTTTTGTGTTGATTACCACATGTTTGGATACAAGAATGAGCATTTTTTGTCTTAGACATTTGTACTGCAGTCCCCACCAAATGTGGATGTCATTATGTATGTTAAATGTGGTATATAAAGGGTTGTATATACATTAAATGTTGAAAAAAAAATTATGCACTTAAAAATGAATGGCATGAACTTTGTTGACCAAAATGTGCAAAATCTTTGCCTTAGGTGCACAAGATTGGATATAAATGACATGAACTCCCCACTTATTTGGTCTTTGCTACCAATGTTTTTTCTCAATAAGTTTTACAAAGAATGGTTTCTTGGGGATGGAGTTCGATATAAATGTGGTAATCAATGTCTGAACATCACTTGTATGTCCAATAAGTCTTAAAAAAAAATGGGTTCACTCATTTTCACAGTTGACCCCTGTGTGCAGAACCTTTGCCTGAACTCCCCACTTATTTGGCCTTTGCTCCCGATGTTGTTTCTGCTCAATGAGTCTTACAAAGAATGGATTCTTGGGCATGGAGTTTGATATAAATGTGATAATCAATGCGTGAACATCATTTTTATGTCCAATAAGTCTTAAAAAAATTGGTTCACTTAAAAATCAATGTTATTTTCACATTTGACCCTTGTGTGCAAAACCTTTGTCTGAACTCCCTACTTATTTGGCCTTTGTTGTTTCCAATGCTTTATCTGCCCAATAAGTTTTGCAAAAAATGGTTCATTGGAGACAGAGTTCGATATATTTCAATGATTTCAATGGTAAATAATAACTTCTTCCATTAATTTTACCTTTTAATGTAAAAGAGTCAAGACTTTTTGCAAAAAATTTTGCACAAACAAATAAACTTTGAAAATGATATTCATTTTAAATTGCAGAATTTTGTTTTAAGACAGAGTTTAATTCAATTTAAGCTCTTTGTAATGGATTACACATTGACCATAATAGCAACTTTGTTGAAATTATATATATATATATATATATATATATATATATATATATATATATATATATATATATTAGTTAAGCTTATAAAATAATTAACATGTCAGCAAACATAAATAGTGTAAGTTAATAATATATAAATTTATTCAATTAACATATAAAAAATAATAATAAAAATAGCAAAAAGTATCTTAATATTAACGGTAAAAGCTATTAAATAGAAAACAAAAAATAAAATAAAAAGATAAACCTTGAGACAATTGTATAAAGAATATTTAAAATAATGGTTATTTTTAAAAAAATAAGTTAATAATTATATTTTTAAAAAAATCAGTTACCAATTATGCTATAAAGTGTAAAATAAGAATAAAAATTGTGTACAAGGTATTATTTTTATATATAGGTATGTATAGATATACAGGTATTGATTAAAGTGAATTTTAAAAAAATAAAATTAAGTGAAAATTAAATATTTTGTTGATCGTTAAAATTATTTAAAATTAAAAATGGTTAGAATAAAATTATGAAAATGAGTATTCTTATATGATAGTAAATATTCCATAAAGGAAAGGCAGTATTTGAGTTGACTGTGTCTTTAAAATACAGTAATGAAATCCAATTTCCATTTAAAGGAAAGACAGTTGTAATATCTTGAAAAATAGTTTTGGTGGAATACATGTGGCAGTTAGTTATTGGCCTAGGCTAAATGCACAAAAATAAACTTTTGAGAAAGCTTTGCACTTTCATATCCTGTCACAACCCACACTTCTTCTTCTTCTTCTACTCTTTTCCCCCATTGCCTTGTCTTCCATTTACCATAACTCAGAATCTAACCGTTCATTTTTCAAATTGAAGTTGCCTAAGCCTTTAGGACTCCAAGAAGAACAATTCTACCGATTGAATCTCCATTTCGTCCAACCGGTAAGAAAGCTCTCTTTTCCTCGTTGTCTAGGCTTCTAGCATGTGAATTCTTGTTGCATGCAACCCATCTCGTTTTCTTTCTTAATTTAACTTCAATTTAGTCCTAAAACTCGTTTTCCATCATCAATTGATGATTTTAGGTGATTCTCACACTTTGGGTTCAAAGTACTTGGTCTAGGATCATTCCTTGATTTGGTCGTGCACCCTAGAGGTAAGGGGAGCTAGCTTTCTTTCCATTTTTGTAGTATGTTGTGAATGTATGATAAATCTTAAAGTTGTATGTTGTTGGAAGCATGAAATTGGTTGAATTGGTTTAAAATTCATGTATGAAAATTGGTATGTTGTGTAGAATTGATGATTGATGATTTTGGACTGTTTGGAACCCCTTGGTATGTTGAATTATGCATTATTGGGACTGTGATGATGATTGAAATCTGTTGTGGTAGTGTTTGGAAGAAAATCAAGTCCTTTAGAGCCACTTTTGAGCCATTTTAAGGGAAGTGAGGTAGTGATTTTGAGTATATGGGGTTTGCTGTGCTTGTGGACTATTGGGACAGTTTCACTAAGTGTATTGTGACTTGTTTGAGTCACCAAATTTGCCAAAATAGGTGCAGAATGGTAAGATTGGGTTTTAAGTCCCTAAGTTGAGAAATTTAGTGTTTTAGAGTTGAAATGAAGCTTAAATCACTTTAGAAACGTGTTAGTAATGTTTAGAATCACTTAGGTAAGTTTAATTATGTCTAAAACGAAGATTAGAGGTGTTAGAAGTTGGTTAAAATGGTTAGAAATGGTCCAAATAGGTGCTGTCTCGATTCTGCATAATTCTGCAGAATTCTGCAGAGTTTGGCCGTCCGGTTTGGAAGGCCTTGGTCAGAGAAGGTTCTCCCTTCTCTTGACCGTTCGGTCTGGCATTGTCATTGGCCACCTAGGACTCTCGGTCTTAGACGCTCTCGGTCTCATACAGGATTCCCGGTTTAGTCTTGCTCTCGTCTTGTATAATCGTCCGGTCCGATAGGGTTCGGTCAGAGAAGGCTGGTCCTTCTCATGACCGTTCAGCCAACACATGGTTAGGGTAAGTAGTTCTTTTGCATGAACGTTTGGTCAGTTTTGCTTTCGGCCAGGGGAGGATTTACCCACCCCATAACCGTTCGGTCCTGACCTATCTCAGTCTTAGGTGTTCTTTTCCATTGGTTTCCTCTCAGCCCTAGAAGCCCTCGACCTGTATGACCGTTCGGTCTGCAGGGTCTCGGTCAGAGAAGAGCTAGCTCTTCTCTTGACTGTTCGGTCTGTCAAGGGTGTCCGGTATTGGCACCCAATTCAATTTCCAATGGTTAGGTCACTACTTCTGGTGCTCGGGTTATTGCTTAAAACTTGTGGTTGGTTGGTTTATCTAATTATTTGTGGTGAATTAAGGTGTGTATGATTAATATAACTTGGAGAATTATCAAGTGATTGGATTGGTTGGATTCGGTTATGAAGTTATGATCTCTCAGTGAGATCTATTAGTGTATTGATTGAATGATGAGAGGCTTCCATATGGGGGGTTATCCTTAACGCTCCAACGGTCTTTCATTCTCACTTAGAGAGGATTGACGCGTGTGGTGGGAGTAGTGGGAGGTCCTAGGGTAGGCGCTTTCACTGTAGGCCTATATTGCGGTAACGGAATAACCTTGTGTATGGTCAGGTGGAACCCCTCGGCAATGGCTTTGCAAAGCAGTAAAGGCCATAACAAGTGCACAACCCGCCCCAGCTCTACATTCATTCTATGTCCGGACGTGTCTAGGAGTCTTTGCATGTTAAGATGATTGATTTTGGTTAAGTTATGAAATATATGCTCATGAACATGATAACTTGTATGCTTGTATGTAAATCTATGCTTTTGGTAAGGTAGATCACTTTGCTTTGATGATTATGTTTGTTTGAAAACTAGCTCACCCTTGCACTTGTATGTTGTGTGTGTTTGCTTCCTCCCTTGCGATGATCATCCAATCCTTTAGATGTGAGCAGTAGGTGATGATGTACCCCTGGAGCAGGCGTTGGAGACTGAGGAAGATCCAGCACCTAGTACTTAGGATGCTTTTAGACTTTCCTAACTCTTAGTTTTATTTTATTTTGAAAAACCTTAGACCTTTGTACTTTAACTATTAATCGTTTTAATTCCCCCTATATTTTGGATGACTGTAATTTATACTTATACATTTATTTGCTAATCTCACTGCTTTCTTTAATTATGACTGTTACATTCCATATCTATATACTTGACTGCATAATTTGGGATGTTACAGTAGTATTACAAAATTGATTATGCCTTAAATCACTCTCGATTTATAAAAGGCAAATAAATAACAATACAATATCACTAACACTCCTAAGCCTCTGATTGATACTACTAATTCAATTGAATAAGTATCTAATCCCTGTTCAGGCACTCAAATGAGGTGAGCTAGGAACACATAATTTCAAGTGGGAAGAACTGTAACTGCATAACTTAAAAACTGGACGCTATGGAAGCAATGAATATTTAAAACTTGGATAGCGTCCATGGCGTCTCTTTCTTCTTCTCCCTCTTAGTCTTCAATGATGCCTGCATGAATAAGAAACGAGAAATCTCATGAGAAAACAATTGTTCTCCATTACCACCAAATATAGAGGAAAGACACTTGGAGAAAGGTATAAGGCATTCAGAATCATTTTGAAATGTTTTATACATAATAATGAATCTGACAAATCTAAGGCAGAATATATAACAAAATCAGAATTAATATACAAACATATATATCACATAATTCTACGAAGCATGGTCAGTTTCATGGTCACAAGAAAAATAGCAATGCACCTCTGCCTCGGCTCTATGTTCAGTAGGTCCAGATCCAGGTTGCAAAAGAGCCGTATATGAAACTTCATGTTCAACAACAGAAAACATCATCTTTGTTGCAAACTTTTCAACATCTCCTGATATGTAACTAAGCTGAAAGAGCTTGTTTGTAACCTGTTCAACATAAGCAAGAGCATTCAGTTTCATCATCAATTAACAGTTTAGCAGACTCCATAAAATCTTGTACAACATATACCAGCCTAATAGCTTTAGCTCGAATCTCATCCTGTGGGGGGACAACACACTGCCATAGTAAACTAAAATGTAACACTGCCGCTACCAAGTATTGACATATAAATACAAATCTTAATGAGTAATAAACCACCCCCAAAGAAAATTCCAGACATCTAACTTATTTGTCTACCTTATATGAAATGCCAAGGACTGGAATAACAAGTAAAAATATGATAAAAACTATGCGTGTTCTGATAAACATGTGTTGAATGACCCACTCCAAAAAATTAGATAATAAATGACAGCGGGGATGCAATAGCAGAGGAATAATTACTAACACCCAAATCATTCACTGTTCGAGACTTTGTTCAATAAGGATTGGCGAAATGAACGGCGGCAGAACGACAGAAAGGCGGTGGAAAGGTGGTCATTGCTGCTTCCAAACAGCGGAACGGCGGGGGAAAGTCCTTCGAGGAACGGCGACGATTCGCTGAACGTAGAAACTTCGTCAAAGTAAGGTTCTGCTCACAAGACGCTTCAGCTGCTCTTTTTCTCTAGGGTTCACTCAAGCTAAAGTAATGTTCTATTTTTGAAATCCCTAAATTAAGCCCGCGAATTGAATCCCCTTAGAAATCTCTACAGACATTCATTTCCATGTCATTTTGGTCTTTAAATTTTTTTTACACATGGACCAATCAAATTGTGACACGTGTTGGGTGTAAAAAGTTTATCAAAACCAATTGTCAAAGTATCATTACCCTTAAAATATGGGCATTATAGCACCGAAAATGTTTGTTTAACACCCTTTTTTTGACACAGATTTGACACCGCCTACGTGGTGTGTTTCTATTGGCTTCTTGATGCGGAAGGAAAAAACTCAATTTAATGTCCTGCGGAGGGTATAATTGGAAATCTTAATATATGAAAATTGATTTTGGCAGTTTCATTTTTCTTCCTTGGTTCACTTCACTTCCATTCGCCTCGCCTCGTCTCTGCCATTCGCATCCCTTCATCTCTCCGAAACGAAGATTGCTCCCAAACGCCTACACTTTCCCTTCACTTTCCCTTCATCTCTGCCATTCGAATCCCTTGATATTTGTAAGGTCTCTTGCGCGATTTGGGTCTATTTCGCTATCGCATTGTCTCGTGGTAACTTGGTAAGTAAAAGATGTGGAACCCTACTCTGTTTTTGGAGTATTTTTTGTTTTTGGAGTTTTTTGTGAACCCTAACTGTCTTCTCCACCATTGTATGAAATAAGTGCAGTTGCAATGACGTCCCAAAACCCAAAGGTAAGTTCAAGTTTTGATATTTTATATAGTCGCATTTTTTTGGGAAGTAATAACAATGTTTTGGTAATGTTTTGTAGTGGCGGGTTCGAATCTCTCTGGATTCATCAACCATTGTTCAAATGAATGGGTTACTGAGAGATGTCCATGTAGATCGAATTGGGATGACACCATTTCATTGGTGTTTGGAGCTACGTAAGCCTTTGGAGGTTAATTGTGAATTATTAAAGGTTATGTTATGTCGTTGGGCTGGCCATGATATTAGCTTCAAGGTCAGTCATCAATTGGTTCCATTTACTGTTTTGGATGTTTTCATGAGCACTGGTTTAGACATAGGTGGTTTATCATAAGTGGTTTATCTCATAAGTGGGTTATGTAATGATTTTATTGTTTCAGACATGACTGTGGAGTTATCATGTTAAAAGCTATGGAAATTTGGGATGGAGAGGATAAATACAATGGGAAAAGCATGCCACAATATATGAATGTAAGTAAGAATATTTTCAGTATTTTTTTAAGATTAGGTTGATTTTACAATTGCAATATTTTCATTTCAGGAGGAATTGCTTGCAATTAGAAAGCAATATTACGTGATTGGATCTTGGACAACGAGAACATAAGAATACTGGATGAGCTAGCGGTGTATGGATTGTTCTAGGATTGTTCCCCTCTGTAGAAATGTAGTGTAGTTTGTTTTAATAGGAATATTGATTTCTTTTAATTGCTTTATGTACACATTGTAAGATACAATAATTTATATGAAGACACTGTATTTTTTATATATATGAAGAGATTGTACAAATGATTATTGGAATAAGATGATTGATTTGAAGCTTTGTTTATGTACAATGTACAAATGATTATTGGAATAAGATGATTGATTTGAAGCTTTGTTTATGTACAATGTACAAATGATTATTGGAATAAGATGATTGATGTCAAGGTTTGTTTATGTGCAATGTATAAAAGTGTCTTACCAATTTAGGCCAAGAACTGCAATTTGTGCAGCAAAAAACAGCATCGTAATAGTGGGGGACCCAAAACATTAACTTCAAGCAACTCCCCACTCAAGTACTGGACTTGGGTCAAAAAACACTGTTATACAGTTGTGGTCCCCTACGTTGTCACTCGTGGCTCCTTCGGTTCAACAGGATGTCCAAAAACCATTTTAGATTCGCGTAATCGTTTACAGCCCCTTTGTAAACGATTACAAGGCACATTTTTACACCAGAGCTAGCAAAACTTCACTTGACTCAACAATCTCACCATGGGTGGTCCTCTCCTCCATCATGGGGGAGCCAAAACATTAAGTTCAAGGCACTCCTCACTCAAGAACATCAAATTACAATTAAAAGCACTGGACTTGGGTCAAAACACACTGTTATTCAACTGTGGTCCCCTACGTTGTCACTCGTGGCTCATTCAGTTCAACAAGATGTCCAAAAATCATTTTAGACTTGCGTAATCGTTTACAGCCCCTTTGTAAACGATTACAAGACACATTTTTACTACAGAGGTCACAGGACTACAACTGTGGTCCCCTACGTTTTCACTGGTGGCTCCTTTAGTTGATCAGGTTGTCCAAAATCAAAGTTAGACTCGCGTAATTGTTTACAGCCCCCTCGTAAACGATTACAATGCATATTTTAGCAGCATCATCTTCACCAATTCAGCTAAATTCATCAAATCACAAACATTACTTCATTCTTGTCTCACAAACATTATCACTTGCAAAAAATGGAGTCTTCATTATTTAAATTGTACACTAAATCAAAATATAAATCACTTCAATAACAAAGGCAATGAAATTGAAATTATCAATTACATAAATAGACGGAACCAAACATGCATCTTCTATATTGAACGAAATAGGTTTAATTACAACGTCATGTTCTTGTCCTATACAAAACCTTATACAATAATGAACCATTTTTCTTTCTAGGTAATACATTTCTGGTGTATGGTGTCCTTGGTGCTTGGATCTTATAACGTCTTCTTGATCCAATCCTCACATACGTCTTGAAATGTGATTGGTTGTTCGACATTCCACCCGGTGCGTTCTAAAAACCAAGCAAACGGAGTCTTCGTGACTGATGCTCCTCTGTCAGACGTTCGTTCAAACTAGAAAAGTACTTTGTTGAAAACGAGTGACGAACGCTCAACTGCCCAACGAAAACAACATAGATCTCAAAACCAAAACCATGAAACTCAAACCGAGAACAACATAGCGCAAAAGCGCATTTACCTTGCTCAAACGAAGATGCTCACCAGAACTTGCCATTTCGAACACCCACAAGGAGAACGAACTGCGAACACCCACACCCACAACGAGAACCAACTGCGAACACCCACAAGCACAGCGAGAACGAACTGCAAACAACCCACACCCATAATGGGAACCAACTTCGAACACCCACAATGAGAGAGAGAGAGAGAACGAACTACAAACAGAGACAACGAGAACGAAGACGCAAACGGAGGAATTTGTCTTGTGAAAATGAAGAGAGAAGCTTCAGTTTCTAATGAAACAGAGCAGAGGTAGAGATGGAAATGCAATTTTCTAAAACCATTTACACTTTCGAGGACAAACTCTTTTTAAAAAACCAAAAATTAAAAACCACCAATTAGAGCTTGACACATGTCGATGTTAAAAGTGTATCAAATTATGGATGTCAAAATAACGGGACCCAATTTTAGAAATAAAGTGTGTTACTTTATTCACCAAGAACCAATTTTAATAATATTAAAATGAAACTTTTCTTTCACATTATTATTCTTGAAAAGTCTTTCAAATGATATACTGAGTTTTAAAAAGTTAAAAAAAATGTAAATTTTACTCATCGATAATCTAGATATTAATTTATTTGGCATGAGTCTTCATTAATGGCAACATTCTAAAATATACCATAAACCTTTCAAAGGATTGACTTTTAAATGTTAATAAGAGTCGTGAAAATTTTTATTTTTTAATTAATATTTAGATTTTGCACATTAATATTAAAAATAACAAAATACTTTATATAGTTACAAGTAAACCTTTATTAATGGCAACATTTTAAAAGATAATTTTGAACCTCTTTCAAAGGAAACATTGACTTTTACAAAATTAATAAGATTTATGTAAATTTTTATTTTGTAATTAATATTTAGAGCTTACACATTAATACTCAAGAAAACAATTACTAATAAAACCGTTATAAGAGATTTATTGAACCTTTCAAAAGATTAATTGAATTAAAAACTTAATAAGATTTGTCAAATTATTGTTTTCAATTAATTAATATTTAAAATTCATACATTAATATTTCTGAAATCAGTATATTTTCATTAAATATATGTAAGAAATTATATAAATAAAGTTTCAAGTTGAGCGTTTCAATAGGTTCAACTCTATTTCATGTATATAAAGACAAATGTACAGAGACAGAGAGATACAAAGTATTAAGCAAAAACCAGAAAGATTCTAAGAATGTTTCGTTATTCACTGATCTCGATTTTGCTAAAAGTTCTCCTTGCAGTTACAATGATTGTCGTAATTTCATCTGGTATGTACAAATTATATTTTAGAACATATATTGCCAATATGTTTTAGAATTTTGTTGGCAAATTGATCTTATATATTTTTACTGAATGGGACGAACATATTAGATTTAATAATACCATAATTAATAAATAAATTGTATGTAAAATTGATAATCTAATAATATTATGGAACGTTCTCAATGATTTCTTGAATCTTAAATTTTCACGTGCATGTACTTTTAGTTTTGATAATTTTTTGGTAATATGAATTTTGAATAACCCATAAAATGTAGGAGTGATGAGCAGCAAACAAATCTGCCATGGAACATGCACTCAATTTCCTGATTGCAATGGTCACTGCAAATTCTTAGGTTATGAGTCAGGCACATGCGTTCCATTTCCGCTTACAGGGGGAGCCAGTTGTTGTTGCTCCTAAGATTAAGATTATGTTGTAACCAAATAATGCATTCGTTCAATGATCATAAGCTCCACTATTCAAAATAAATGGCAATATGAGCCATTCTTTTTAATATCTAAAGCTAAGTTTGTCGAGCTTGATGAGTTTTTTTTTTTTTTATATTTATTTTTACATATTTACATATCTTTTTTGTGAGTAATTTTTTTTATAATTTTTTATTTTCAAATAATCAATAAAGAACAATTTTCATTACAAGAAAAATTGATATTATTGACGATTAAAATTCGTTAATAATGTATAAAATCTATCTATAAATTAAAGTTATTGATGATTTACTGATGATAAAAATTCATTGATAAAACTATTGTCGGTAAATTTTATAGCTTTTTCTTTAGTAATTATCGAAAGATATTTCTGTCGCTAGTTCCGTTAATAATTATCGATGAAAAAAATTCATCAATAAAAGTTTTGATAATTATCAATGCAAAATTCTATTGGTAACTGATGAAAAATAAATGAGAACACCTTATAGTTGTCTCTCGCAAAGAGGATGAACACTTGTGAGAGAGAAAAAATAAATAACGTCTATGTCTTGTAGACAAAGAAGAAAAATAGATGGGAAAATTCCCGCTCTTTTACCGACGAATTTTATCAATAAATTTTTTCATAGATAAGTTACATATATAGTATTGACAAATTTATCGATGAACTCTATCGATAAATGTAGTACATATACCAACTGATTTTAACGACAAATTTTTTGTCGGTAATGAATTCTTCGATAAAATTCATAGATAATTTAAATTTTAAAATTTATTAGTAAAATCTGTCAATAATTTAAATTTATCAGCGAATTTATTTTTATCGAAAAAATTTCATCCATAATTTGAAAAAAAGATTAGTGATTTTTTCTCTTCTTTTTATTTTCTTTCTTTGTCTCTTCGGAGTTCTTTCTGCATTTTATTTAAGTCACGGATCAAAACTATTTTAGTATAATATCAAAGCTACTTTGTTGTCACTTGTAATATCTTTTATTTTATTCTAGTGTTTTTTTTAATGTTGTTTAGATTTTATCATCAAATAATAGTATTGCATCGCATCATTTTCAAGCTCAAAATGATACTAATGAAAATCAACCATGAAAATAATTGAAATATGTGTTTAATTAAGTTCAACAAAATAAAAAAATTGAGTGACAAAAATAAACATTTACAAATTGATTATTTTAAGATTTTGAATCTAAAATAAATTCATAACATTTATTTTTATGAGTTAACTTATAACTTATATTTAAATTTAATTTATATTTTATATATTTTTTATAATTTTATTTTAAAAATATAATACACACACACACACACACACATATATATATATATATATATATATATATATATATATATATATATATATATATTAATATTTATGAGTATAAAAGTTGATTGATTTGTTAACATTTTATAAAAAAAAGTTATGTAAATTTGTTTTTCTGGTTTTAAATTGAATTTTTATAATTCAACTTATTATTATAAATGTAATAAGAGTACAAATTCAAACCATGTTTGCATTATAATATGTTTTAATAAAATAAACATGAATAATTTATTTAGTTTTTGAGTGTTTGAAATTATCTTTCCTTTTAGTTTCTTTAAAATTTCAATTTTTTTCTTTCTTTTCTTTATTATTATATTAATTATTATTTTTCTTTTCTTTTTCGATAAATAACTAATTCTTAAGATTTAATTCACAAAATTAAAATCATAAAAGTCGAGATGGGTTTGCATTAATCATTAAATATTCCAAATGATTTTCTTAATTTATTCATATTTTAATTTTATAATTTAATACAGAATATATTTATTCATATTTTGATTTAATTGAATTTTTTAGTTGAGGAAATGTTTTAGGTAAAACGAGGGAGACAGAAGGCGAGAAAAAACAAACGACAAAACATCTTCAACGGCTTCAAATTTGGTTTGGTTATTAAAAAAATTAATTGCTAAAGTTTCATAAATGGTACGTTAGAAGTAAAAAAAAAAATCATTTATATTTTATTGAACTACTTTTCTTATTTAATAATTCTTCTTAAAGTTTATTTTTCTGGTTTATCCTTTTCAAATTAAAAAAAATTGTCTTACACCCCTTAAAAAATTACATCATTTTTGACAACCCAACTTTTATATTAGCAACATCAGGCAAGCATCATGAGCCGTTAGATCCATAACGATCAAAAACACACGGACGGTGATTTCTACGCTATATATAGGCTCATTCCAAACGTTAAGAATCCCTGCATTCTTCTCTTCAAGATTCAGCCAGTGCGTTTGGGAACAGCTAGTGCGTTCAAGGTTAGTTCTTCTTTCGCGCCTGTGTAAATTACATTGAATCTATTTCATCTATTTTAGTTCTTGAATTTGTTAGGGTTTCGTCTTTTCATCTTTCGAACTTATTGCATTGAAATGATATAGAGCTTGATTCTGTTTAGGGTTTGACAAATGATTGTGTTGATTTAATCATCACTCCATCCTTTTGCATTGCTTGTTCGTCTATTGAACTGGTTAATGTTCAACCTTCAGACTTTGCAGTTCTCTTTAGAACAGTTTAAATTTAAATTAGGGTTCCAGTTATTTGAATGGCAAAACTCTAACGATTAGAGTTTTTTGAATTCTTGTTATAGTAAGTAACTAGTATTCCTAGAGCGGTTTCTGTTTACCCTGCTGACATAACCAAATTCTCCTGCCTTCTGACAGACGCATTTTGAATATCTATTAATTAATATTCTTAACTGATTATATACACATTTCACTATTATTTTATTTTTATTAATATAAATTATTTTATTTTTTTGGAATATAAGTTTTTCAAATTTAATATTTTTATTTTAATAATAATTAAAAGAACTCATTTTTATTTTTTATTATAATAAGAAAGCAAAATTAGGTTTATGAATGGACTGTGATCGTTTATGTTTTTCTTCTAAAATTTATTAGAAACACTAAACTAAAATTATTTTAAATTTGAATTGTTTTATTGACGTAAAATAATTGTAAATTTTTAATTTAATATTAAATATTAGTTAATAATTTAAAATATTAGTTAATTATATTTTCTTCTCAATATAAATTGAGATTATTTTTCACTTAAAAGTTCATCAAGATGTAGGATAAGATTATTATTTTCTTATAATATAATTATTCAATTTACATACATACAAATTATTCTTTTCAACATTCGTGGTATATTATTTTATGGTCACTGTTGCTCAGAAATTTCTTTTGATAGATTGATAACCGTACACAAAATTTTCTGCGAAAGTATTTGCATAATATTCTCAATCAATATTATAAAATATTTTGACTGATTTTCAAGAAAAAACATGGTGATTTTGATGAAACGATCTCAAGAAATGTGTTTAAAAATTAAAATTGTCATATTTTATTATAAATATAATATTTTATTAACTTTTTATTTAAAAATAATTAAATATACTCTCTCTCTAATAAAATTTTATTATATTTACTATACACAATTTTTTTGTCAATTTTATTCTTTATCAGATTTTATTATCTTAAATTTTTTATAAATATACTTTTTGAACATAATTAGTTATTTTTAACTAGTGAAAAATATCCGTATAAATATCTAAGTTTTTTTTCTATAACAAAACTGCTTATATGTTCTAAAATAACTTTTAATTATTAAGATAAAAAATTGTGTAATTTTTATAATTTTTAATATATAAAAATTACGTGATAATTTATTTCTTGTGTCTTTGTTTGATATGTTTTTTTATTATGAAAAATCATATTTGAATTTAAAAATTAATTATTGAAAAGGAAAAATTAAAAATGGTTTTTTATTAGAATTTAAAAAACATTATTAAAATGGAACAAAATTGTGTATAGGTAAATTTTTTTATTAATAGTATGGATTATTTTTAATAAGTATATATTTTTTTAGTGTGCTTAGACTGTATAAATCTGCTGTGGAGATGTACCTTGGTGAATTGAAGATTATTTTATTGATTTTATAGTTGATTTGGAGGAAGTGAGGTAGTAAAAATGAGAATTAGGAGTTAGAGGCTCAATTGGTCTATTGGGACAATTTTGGTAAGTCAAATGTGTGTTTGAGTCACCAAAATGATAAAAAACATCTCTAGAGTGGTAGATTGTGATTTGGGTCCCTAAGTTGATAAATTTGATGTTTTAGAGTAGGAATTGATAAATTTGATGTTTTAGATTGATGGTAGGAAGAATTAGAATCACTTAGTCAAGTCTAATTAGGTGTATAACACAAATTAGGATGATTAAAAGTTGGGAAAAATAGTTAGAAGTGGTAAACTTGGGTTGAGTTGCATAATTGTGCAGAATTTGATGTTGCAGATTATGCAGACTCGTTGAGCAAATGGATTCGCATTAAGAATTAAGATTTAAGAAAATTAAAGGTCCTAGTTCTCTCTCTAGATATTATTTCCTTTAGGTGTTTAATCCATTTCCAGATTTACCCAACATTTCCCAATATCAAGCAAACCTTAAAATCATGCCATGGGTAACAACTTCACAACAAGCATTTAAGATAAGGAATTAAACACTAACAATCAATTAGAGAGGCATATATTCATTCAAAATACAGTAGAAGATGGATTGTTCCCACAACTCCCAGCTCGCCTCCAAGAACCCTTCTTGAGGGAAATCGTGTATGAGCAGCCAAAGATGCCAAACCCTTCGCGTTTGAGACCTAAATACATTCAGATTTGCCACATTAGCGTCTTCACCACTCAAGCGGTAGCCCGACGGCAGCCTAGCGGCAGCCTTTTAGAGAGCGGAGCGCTCAACGGTAGCCCAACAGTAGCTTAGCGGTAGCCCAGCGACAACATTCCAGAATTCACCATTTTTGTTGTTTTACTTGCTTTTGTGATTGCTTAAGCTTTATAAATTTGTCGAGATTCTTCCATTCGTAATATTTGCTACAAAAATTAGTGATGATATTTTATCAATATAACTCAAGATATACTTAGAAAGATAACAAATTGAGGTATAAAGAAGTTAAAAAGCTTAGAAAGAGTTGACATTTTCTCTCAATTCAATACTAAAATCATGATACAATATGCCATTATCAACTTTCCCAAACTTAGAACCTTGCTTGTTCTCAAGCAAAAGGTATCTGGCTCTAACACAAAACAATATTTACACAAACATAGCATAATTCAGAACACTTGCTTAACTTGAAATGATTATAAATGTGTATCAAATTAGTCTTCCACTATGGTGCTCACAATGCATTCAATCAATCAAATGCCACAGTTTAAAAAAGATCAACAGTCATGGCATAATGCTTTTACTGAATTATGTAGAACCAGTCCTTACCCAAGATAGTGTTTTGCTTTAATGCACTAGTGTATGAGGGTGTGTATCTATCACTTTACTATCACAATGTCACACAAATCAACTTTTTCATTCATTTCAACCAAATTAAACACATTCACAAGCAAGTGAGCATCACAAGAACTTTCATTGGCCTGTATTGTGGCTAGGCTAAGAAAGATACATGATTTTTCTAGATAACAAAGCACCTTGAGCTCAAAGATTAAACAGTTCAAATCTGCACATAAGTTTCTCTTTTGCTTCACTTAAATTACAACAAATTTCAAACTTATATCCCAACTTTCTTTCATTCAATTCTTTTTCTTTTTCTTCTTTCTTCTTTTTCCTCATTTTTCTATCTTTTTGTTTTTCTGAATACACCCTTACAAAACAAAGTCCCCCAAAGTTAAACCATTCTCCCGCAGTATAAATTATTGCTCTCTTAAGCTCAAGATAGGAAAATCAGGGAATTTTCATTAGACTTAAGGTTCAAAGAGGGAAGACATCTTTCATTAAGGTTAACTCAAGGTAGAAGAGTAAGATGACCTTGATCATGTGTAACAAGCAAGCAAATGATTCAATTTAGAGAAACTCAAGCAAAGTCAAATGTGATCTCTAACATGATAGCATTCACAAGAAAAATCTAGGGCACAACATCTCACAAGGTTAACTCAAGGTTCCACAAACATCATCAAGCAATTGCCCTAAATATTGATCGCAGTTAAACATAAAGCATTCTCAGACTTTCAATGAAGAAAGCAACCATAATTTGAACTAAGTTGACCCATCTCAATCATCATTTCATATTCAAGCATAAGCATCATAGATTAGCACAGTCTATCATGCCAGATAACTTAACCAAAATGTTCATTCAATTATAAAAGTTTAAAAGTTAAACTAGAAAACAAAACAAGAGAAAGCAAATATAAAAGGTCATGTTAAAAAGTAGAGATGCCTCTCTAGCTCTAACTCATTAAATGTTGTCATCATTTTCTTTAGAATCATCATCCCCTTCTTCTTCCTCATCTTCATCAGTATCATCATCAGTTGCTGCTCCACCTCCCCCAATAGAATGGGACTCGTCTCCAGGCCAAACAACATACTCATCAAACTCACCAGCATACATCATATTCAGCTCAGGCATGTCATATTACGCTCACGAAGCATCCGAGAAGTGGCAAGCTGACCTCTATGAATGGATGCCAGATAAGGTAGCAAGTCAAACTAAGGCTCAGCAGGTGGTTGAGCAACGTTGGCGAGAGGGTAGTGGTGGTGTTGGAGCAACTAAACCATTGTCTTAAGGAAGGCAATGCTGCATACAAAAAGATAAGTTTAAAGTTTGTCGCGGTCGTCAAAAGGTGGAGAGGTGGTGTCAACCCTTGCAAGATGGCATAACTGAGTGATTAGGGAAGGAAGGCACAGGGGAACGTTTCGTCCGGCTGCATGTGCACATTGACGAATTTCTTCAACTATCAACGTGCCTAGATTGATGGTTTTTCTAGCGACAATGGTATAACGAATGAGTGCTTTGCTCAAATTAACATCAGAAACATGCGAACAAGGAGAAATGTTGGAGAAGATCAATGCCATCCATATCTGGCTCACAACTCTCAGATTTGATCTAATCAAGTGAATAGGTTGACCTTGTTTGTTCCTTCTAAAAGTTCCTCTAGGTCGACAAACAACACTCTCAATCGCTTCATAATCCACTTCCTCTTTTAAAAGGTGGGCGTATTCAAAAGAGGTAGTACCCGATTCCCATTCAATGTTAAGGAAGGAATTAATCGCCTCTACATCGTATGGAATTCGCCTACCCCTTACATAGCTCAAAAAGGGAATATCATCATTAGAAATGTGTTTAACATTAGCATAAAATTCCCTTTCCACGGCTACGTTTGCTGGGGCTAGATAAGTACCCAAACGGTTCCACCCTCTTCTACTGATCTCTTCTTTAGAGTCTGGAACTTCTCCTAGCTTCAGAGTAACTGTTCGTTCCATTAATAACTTTCTATTCTCGAACAAGGCAAAATTCTTTTCATGCTCATGTGTACGATGTCGGTATCAGGACAACCGATATCATAGAGTCGCGCAGCGGAATAAAATTAGAGGAAAGCGTGTCATGGTCACAAATCAAGTTATGATGGTCCGTTTAGAAAATTAATTTTCTTAAAGAATTTTTATCGAACAGTTGATGTGCGAAAAATATAAGGAGTATAAGGAGTTGAAAAATTCACACAGAATTTTTATACTGGTTCGAATCAAAAGATTCTACCTCCAGTTGTTAATCACTATAAAAAGTGATTAGCGTTTTCACTAAAATTGGTCTAACAGACTAAACCTTGTTTTAAAATCACTTTTTACGTCCAGTTGTTAATCACTATAAAAAGTGATTAGCGTTTTCACTAAAATTGGTTTAACAGACTAAACCTTGTTTTAAAATGGATTTTAAACATGTAACACTTAGAAATTTCGTATCCTTAAGATAGTTACACATATAATCGATTATGAGATAAAATAATTGATTATCACGAGCATTCTTGAAAAACCATTTTTCTTTGGAATAGTCGATTATTACTTCAAATTTCGATTATCACTGGTCCGGATGAGAACTGCACAAGTTTCAGAAATAATCGATTATTCCTCAGGATAACCGATTATCACCTTTTTGGAAACCCTGTAATGGACTTAAAATAATTGATTATCACTGGCAGTTGTAATATATGTCTTTTCAGTTTCAGACCAGTTGTCTATATATAGTTGTTTTAAACCCTTAGAGGGTCAACCTAAGCTTTTTGAGAATACTGTGTAATCTGAGGAAGTTCCAAAAAGTTAGTTCATTGCATTGCCTGGTCTTGTCTATAGTAGAAACTCGCGCTTTGTGTGTCAAAGGACGGAGCGGTTCACTTCAAGTTGGCAAAGTTGTACACTTCCGGTTCATTGGTTGAAAGAAAGTGTGGTTGTTCGCTTCCGGTTTGTTTGTCAAAGGAAGATTCTGGTTCATTGGTCGAAGGAAGATTCTGACTGCATATTCTGGTTCATTGGTCGAAAGAAAGTGTGGTTGCTCCCTTCCGGTTTGTTCGTCGAAGGAAGGTTTTATCTTAGATTCACATTCACTTTATGGTTTTTTTCCGTTGTTTTCCAGAATAAACTATGGTGGTGACTCTAAAACTTTTTCAAAACACGTTTCTTTTTTTTGGATCACCGTCCTGTCGTGACACCGGTTGCGACAGATGGCGACTCCACTGGGGATTTCGAGAGTCAAGCCATTTAATTAAATGCATGAATTTGGTGTGGTTTTCGCTTTATGTTTTTGTCCCTTTTCTTTTTCATATTTGAATTGTTCTCATTTGTCTTTGTCAGATATTGAACCCTAGGGTAGAAAACATGTTTATATCTGCCTGAGAATTTTTCTGGTTGTTTTGCAGGTGAGGGTTTGGGTGTACATTGCGTTCTCCCTTCACACACACACACACACACACACACTTTATGTATATCATGAGTGAGGCCCTATACCTGAGTCTGCGTGTAACCCAGAAGTAGAGGGGTTAGGTAGCGGTGCAATTTGGGACATACTTCCTGTTTGGCTATCATGAGAACCCAGTTAGAGTTTGTTCTCTCCATTGGTGTCTTCACATCTAGTTGATTACTTGACTATTGTGGAGATGTTGTGAAGGGGGCCACAGCTCTAGTGACCATTGATCTTTTAGGCACAGAGAACCATCCTCGTGAGATTGCATATACTTGACCTGGAATCTCAAGCATTGAACCTCTATTAAGGAACGAAGGGAGAAATGTGTATTCCCGTAACTCACACTGCTTATTCTTTTTGAAAATAATGTGACATTGCATTTTCATACCATGCATGCATTTTGTTAGTCAAGTTTTTTTTTTTTTTCGTTATGTTACCATGCATCATGTTCATTCATCATTTTGGTAACATGCTGGTTTTAGGGGAAATCACAGGTATTCACTTGATTTCATACGAGATGGATGTTGATACAAGATCTTTTGCTACACAGCATACTGACTCTGTCGTTTTAAGAAGGAAACCTCGCCTAAGGATCCATGGTGGAAATTTGATTGGACTGATAAACTTAAGCCGAAGACTCAACATAAAGAGAGAAACCTTCCAGAAGAAATACGGAAATCTATTGAGTCTAATGGAAGTGAAAGTATAGTTGTCGGCTATAATAGCCCTTGCACACAGTATTATGACTCTTCATTGAGATGTTTTACCTTTTAAGACTTCTAGCTGGCACCAACTGTAGAAGAGTTTGAGCACATCTTAGGTTTGCCACTAGAAGGCACCACTCCATATCAGCATTCAAAACATCATGCCTCTATCCTTACCATTGCCGCCATAATGAAATTACCGCCTAAAGAATTGAAAGAAAGGTTGGTAACGAGGCATCAGATGCGTGAACTGACACAAGGATATCTGGAGTAGTACTTGCAGCATCTGGCTGATAAGGAGAAGTGGCATACTTTCATGGATGTGTTAGCTCTCACCGTGTATGGCATCGTTTTGTTTCCCAAAATAGAAGATTTTGTGGATTATACCGCTATTGATGTCTTCGTGGCAAGAAAAACGAGATCAGAGAACCGAGTAACAACAGTCCTCGCAGATGTTTACGGGACCATGAGATTCTGCCATGAAAGGAAAGTGAAGAAGATCCTCTGTTGTTTGACGGCGTTGTATGCATGGATGACTGCGCGCATGTTTAAGGGAGTGGTTGATATCAGGTGCCTGTTGGAGGATATGTCGCACCAGGGGCTTAAAGACAAAGGAGGAAATGAGTGGGCCCATTTCTTTGCTAGCTTGAATAGAGGGAAAGTAAAATGGCGTCTTCCTTGGCTTGGGATTAAACCGTCTATCCAGCATTGTGGCAGTTTTCCTAATGTACCTCTCATAGGTGCCCGACACTATATCAATTACAACTCTGTTTTGGTTCAAAGGCAATTCGGGCACCCCATGAAGGGGACACCTTCACGAGACTATCTCACAACATTCTTCATCTACTATGAGGACATGCATTGCACTAAAACGTTGAGGAAAGTTAGAAGCGTTTGAGAAAGTGTTGTACGAGCAAAAAGGGATTTGATGATTGGAGTGGTGGATAGCAAGGTTAGCTATCACACTTGGATTCTAGAAAGAGTAAAGGAAGTTAAACTGCCTTTCAAGCCAATCAGTGACCATTCGATTAATGAAGAGCAACCTCAAGATCTAAAGAATGAAGAAATGAAACAATTGACAGTGGAGATGGAGAAATTGAAAGTGAGAAATGCTAGGTTGGAAAAAGAATTGCAGAGTACGCGCAACGATTTGGTGGATATGAGGAATGATAAAGAAGATAAGTCGCGAGCCTATGAAAAATGGTTAGATGCCAGAAGACCGAAAGAGACTACATATTCCGATTGAAGAATGCGGCTTTGGAAGAGGGAAAACAGTGGAAACACCTCTACGAAGAATCCAAAAGAGATAAGTGGGAAGCCCTGAAAAGACTAAAAGAAGCGCAAGTTCAAGTAGAAAAGGTGGGGCATCAGATGACAAAAATGGCTACGTCGTTTGAGGCAGATTTGAACCAAGAGCGCTGGAAGCTAGTAGAAGCTGAAGAAGAGCATCGGGCCATGTTAAAATAGATGAGGATTACATTGAGGAGCAAAAGGAGCGATGAAGGTCGATGGAATTTAAAGAAAGGCATTAGGCCTTGGTGAAGCGGATGGAAGAACACATCGCGGAGCAGGATATGGCTGTGAAGCATTGGAAGAATAACTTCTCCCAGTTGGCTGCTTTGGCAAATGGAGCAATTGAAGATATCCCCAAAATGGTGCTGGACGCTGAAGCAAGTAGTCACTTTTGTAGCCTGCCAGAAGAGATTAAACTTTTTATTAAACATTGTAAATGGTTGGTAAGCGAAATGAAATCCCTCATCGCCCGAGCTCGGGAATGATGTATTTTGAGGTCCTTGTATTTTGTTCCGTTAGGAAATGTATTTGAACTGATTTTTCTTTAAATGAAAGTACATCATTCCCGAGCTCGGGCGATGAGGGATTTCATCTCGCCTACCAACCATTTACAATGTTTAATAAAAAGTTCAATCTCTTCTGGTGGGCTACAAAATTGAGTACTTGCTTCAGGGTCCAACACCATTTTGGGGATATCTTCAATTGCTCCATTTGCCAAAGCAGCCAACTGGGAGAAGCTTTCCTTCCAATGCTTCACAACCCTATCCTGCTTCGCGATGTGCTCTTCCATCCGCTTCACCAAGGCCTGGTGCCTTTCTTCTAATTCCATCGACCTCCATCGCTCCTCTTGCTCCTCAATGTAATCCTCCATCTGTTTTAACATGGCTCGATGCTCTTCTTCAGCTTCTACTAGCTTCCAATGCTCTTGGTTCAAATCTGCCTCAAACGACATAGCCATTTTTTTCATCTGATGCCCCACCTTTTCTACTTGAACTAGCGCTTCTTTTAGTCTTTTTAGGGCTTCCCACTTATCTCTTTTTGCTTCTTCTCTTTGCTTGCAGCTGCAAGATCCTGCTTCAATCGGAATATGTAGTCTCTTTCGACCTTTTGGCTTCTAACCATTCTTCATAGGCTCGCGACTTATCTTCTTTATCATTCCTCATATCCACCAAATCGTTGCGCGCACTCTGCAATTATTTTTCCAACCTAGCATTTCTCACTTTCAATTCCTCCATCTCCACTATCAATTGTTTCATCTCTTCACTCTCTAGATCTTGAGGTTACTCTTCTTTAATCGGATGGCCACTGATTGGCTTGAAAGGCAGTTTAACTTCCTTTACTCTTTCTAGAATCCAAGTGTGAGATACCTTGCTATCCACCACTCCAATCCTCAAATCCCTTTCGGCTCGCACAACACTTTCCCAAGTGCTTCTAACTTTCCTCAACGTTTTAGTGCAATGCTTGTCCTCATAGTAGATGAAGAATGCTGTGAGATAGTCTGGTGAAGGTGTCCCCTTCATGGGATGCCCGAATTGCCTTTGAAGCAAAACAGGGTTGTAATTGATATAGTGTCGGGCACCTATGAGAGGTACATTAGAAAAACTGCCACAATGCTGGATAGACGATTTAATCTCAAGCCAAGGAAGACGCCATTTTACTTTCCCTCCATTCAAGCTATCAAAGAAATGGGCCCACTCATTTCCTCCTTTGTCTTTAAGCCCCTGGTGCGACATATCCTCCGACAGGCACCTGATATCAACCGCCCCCCTTAAACATGCCCGCAATCTTCCATGCATACAACGCTGACAAACAGCAGAGGATATTCTTCCCTTTCCTCTCATGGCAGAATCTCATGGTCCCGTAAACATCTGCAATGACTTTTGTTACTGGGTTCTCGGATCTCGTTTTTCTTGCCACAAAGACATCAATAACGGTATAATACACAAAGTCTTCTATTTTGGGAAACAAAATGATGCCATAACGGTGAGGGCTAACACATCCATGAAAGTCTCCCACTCCTCCGTATCAGCCAGATGCTGCAAGTACTGCTCTAGATATCCTTGTGTCGGTTCACGCATCTGATGCCTCGTTACCAACCTTTCTTCCAATTCTTTGGGCGGTAATTTCATTATGGCGACAATGGTAAGGATAGAGGCATGATGTTTTGAATGCTGATATGGAGTGGTGCCCTCCAGTGGCAAACCTAAGATGTGCTCAAACTCTTCTACAGTTGGCGCCAGCTGGAAGTCTTGAAAGGTGAAGCATCTCAATGGAGAGTCATAATACTGTGCAAGGGCTATTAAAGCCGACAACTGTACTTTCACTTCCATTAGACTCAATAGATTTCCGTATTTCTTCTGGAAGGTTTCTCTCTTTATGGTTTAACTCTTCGGCCTAAGTTTATCAGCCCAGTCAAATGAATACCTGTGATTTCCCCTAAAACCAGCATGTTTCCAAATGATGAATGAACATGCATGGTAACATAACAAAAAAAACATGACTAACAAAATGCATGCATAGTATGAAAATGCAATGTCATTATTTTCAAAAAGAATAAGCAGTGTGAGGGTTACGGGAATACACATTTCTCCCTTTGTTCCCTAATAGAGGTTCAATGCTTGAGATTCCAGGTCAAATATATGCAATCTCACGAGGATGGTTCCCTGAGCCTAAAGATCACTAGAGTTGTGGCCCCCTTCACAGCATCTCCACAACAGTCGAGTAATCAACTAGATGTGAAGACACCAATGGAGAGAACAAAATCTAGCTGGGGTTCTCAGGATAGCTGATGAGACGATATTTTATTGATTTCACTTAGTTTATTATGCTAGAATTAATCAGGGAATTGTGCTTAATTGTCCGATATTTTCCCGTTTTCGCTAATAATGCTTAATTTGACCGGAATTTCTAATTTTAATTAATTTGAATATTTTGAGCTAATTATTTGCATTATTATTTTCAGGGAAAATTTTGGAAATTCAATTTGGGACATTTGGAGTGCTATCAAATAAGTCAAGACTCTTCACATGGACATTTCAAATTTAATTACTTTGAAACTTAGTAGTCTAGATAGTTTTAATTAAACTTGTAACCATTGGGCCAATTTTTGGAAAAATAGTTTAGGCCCAAAATGTTAGAATAGATGACACTTGGCACCTAGGGTTTTGGGTGGGCCCCACCCCATTTTTTTTGGAGGACACACGGTCCTAGAATTGGAACCAGCCGTCACTCACTTGGGCACTTACTCTCTCAGCAGATTCAAGTAGTTTTGGAACCATTTTCTTTGCACGGTTTTCTCTGGAAAATATGATTTTATTAGATGACTTTGGTTGAATGAAAGGGCTGAAACGTTGCTGTATGGTTCAACCGCCACTTGTTTACTAGCTTTTGTAATGTTTTTTTTTGTAGATTGATGCAACAATACTTTCTTTCACGCTGTTACGGGAACAGGATGTTACCCTTTGCGTTTTGGGATTTATGCTCCTCTGTTTGAAGCATTTTATTGCCTCAATGTCTGAATGAAAAGGAATAATTTTCTATTGGAAGCACAACGTTTAGCTTTTATATCATTGATTGGAAGTGGTCCAGCATGTGTCACGGGTTGCTGATTGCATATTTATAAATTTCATTTAGCTGAATAGTGTTTTTATTCTCCTATTAGATGAAGAGAGGCTCACGGACTTAAGATAGGCAAAGGACATGTCAACTTTCTTTTTTATTTCAGTCAAATGGTAAGTAGATTGATGATGGTTTTGGTTGATAGATTGGGTGTGTGCAGATTTATGGGATTTATCCACTTTTGTGAGAATGCTTGCATTCTATTTCTCTTTACCGAACAAGTGCTGCAGCTGCCCACAAACACTTCTCTTTGCTTTGCTTTTTGCTTGTGAATGTTGATTGGGAATGAGAGGAGATTAGAGATTAGGTGGGAATAGGTGTTGTCACATCTATCTTTGTTCTGGGAATGGTGCAGTACGTTTTATTTTCCATTTAAGAGCAATAACCATTTTATTTTTCATTTAAAAGCAAGTGCTTACATTTGAAGACGTGGTGCAGTGCGTTTTTTTTTTCATTTCTTCATTTATCTACGTTTTGTTTTTTTTTTTTATCTTGTGCACATTTTTTTTATTCAATTAAAGTCATTCGGCTGCCACGTTAGTTTCCTTTTAAAAAAAAGAAGGTTGCTTCATGGAGAGAAAGCACGGTGATGAATTGCTTGTGAAGTTTTAAATTGATTTTGAAGAGGAATTGTCATGGGCACATTTAATTTTCTTTTTCTTGGGAGCAGCCGCTGCCCACATTTGGAATGTTACGGTGTGGTATGGGTGATGGATCAATATTTTATACTATTAACTTAGTTTTTCGCGTTGAATTTTGTTGATGATTTGCGCTTAATTCTTAGTTATTGTGTCATTTTCACCATTTGGGCTTAATTAGACCAATAATTCTGATTTTAGTTAATTTGAATTAATTGAGCTTAATTATTCCTATTTTCATTTTCAGGGAAATTTTGGAAATACACTGGGAGACTTTTGGAAGGGCACAAGCAATTGAAGAATTTCTACAAATTAATTTTAGATGTAGTCAAATTTTTAATTTAGTAGATTAGGCTTTTTAAATTAAGTTTTGTAATTTTGGGCTAATTTTTGTTAGGTTAGACTAAGCCCAATAGTAAAAAAGGTGGTGACATGGCCCTAGGGTTTTTGGTGGACCCCACACCATTTTGGAGGGCACATGGCCTTGTTTTCTTAACACAGCCGTCCCACTTTTGCTAGGCTATTATTCTCTCGGCAGAAATGAAGGAGCTGGAACGTATTTGAAGGGGGAGCTGCAGCATTTTTGAACGGTACAGAGGGGCGTGACATTCTGCTGGCTGGACTTTAGGCTTTAACGTTTTTAGATAGCATTTCTTTCTTTCTTGAAGACCATGTGTACCGTGCTGGATCATGGATAAATGAGAGTTCCAAGGTTCATTTTATTTTTAATGTTTGTTTTAATAGGCGCTGATGCAATTGCAAGGAGGTGAAGCGGTATCACCCATCCAAGTTGCAGCCAATTCTTTTTAGTTTTAGTTAAAAACGTCTTTCATTTTGAATGGGAAATGCAGACCACACGCTACTACTGCCAAGTCCAAGCATAGGCAGATGCAGTCATTGATTTTGGGTGAAGAAAATTTATTTCTTACTTTTAGAAGACAAGGCATGCTGATTCATTAGGGGAACATGTTCATTTTATTTATTTAGCTGTTACGGTGGTTTTTATTTGGAAAAAAAAGCATTTCTTTTCATGGAAAATGAGTGGTGATTTCTTTTCTTGGAGGGAGACACATGTTACGGTTTGGATGGGATGTTTTTTTTTTATTTATTACATTTAGCTTTCATTTTGTAGTAGAAAGGAATCTCATTTTATTTGGCTCATGTGCTAATCTAGCTGAGAGAAGCGTTGATTTTTCACGTTGAAGCTGCACGGTTATTACTCTTAATTTAAGAAATCAAGTTTGATGGGTTTTGATGTTGGAACGTGATTTGAATTGTAGCAGCTGCACCAATGAAGAGACTTTATTACTTTGCAATGTGAGAGACAAGGCACACCGTACACTAGCATGAATGGAAGATGACGGTGGATTATTTTGGCAAAAAAAAAGATGTTGATTTCCCTTGAAGGAGATGCGCAGATTTAATGGTTGGAGGGATCACGTTCATGGGTAGTGGGTCACGACATGATAATCCATTTTATTCATATTATGTTAATGCTTTTTGCCTTCTAATTTACAATCAGCATTTTACTTCTTTTTTTTTTCTTAGTGCAATTATTACCTTTTTTATTTACAAGAAAATGTGTGTTTATTTGTCCACTACACTTAAATTGATTCACACACTTATTTTATTTCCAAGTTGAACTTCATTTTAATTATTAGCTAAATTTTGCTTATTTTATTCCAAAGTGCATTTAAATGATTTAGCAATTTAATTTCAAATTTCGTTGCATTTCAATTATTTCTAATGTTGATTGCGCATCTAGTTTTAGGACTGTTTAGTTTATTGTCTTTGTTCATTATTCTTTCAATTATGTTCGATTGTGTTTAATTTTAATTTAGTCATTTGCAATCACAAAACTGATCACCAACGCCCCCCACTTCGTGTCTGACCTAATTTTCGAACCACATTTGGTCCTTGAGAGACGACCTAGGAGTCACTTCCTAGTCTATACTCCGTTTCTCATATGCAATCAAATTTGTATGGACCGCGACACCCATCAAATTTTGGCGCCGCTGCCGGGGACCAACGGTTCGGTTTTAGGTCTTTTGTTGTGTTAGTGTGTGTTGAGTTTTGTCTTGTGTTGTGAGTGTGATGTTCTGTTTTGTGTGTTCGTCATTGTTCATTGCATTTAGGTAGCTTTAGTTGCATATTTTCATTGCATTCTTCTTTTCCCCCTTTCCTTCTACATGTCTACCTACTTTGATTTTGTGAATACTGTTTCTTCTGCTTGTGTCTTTGATTATGATTCTCCTTCTGCATCTGACTCTGATATTGCTTCTCATGCATATTCTGTTGATTTGTATGTTGAGAACAATATGACTCATCCTCCAACTCCTGAGAGTGCTCCTAGGGAGCAAGCTTCACTTAATAAGGATGATGTTCATTGCGTTCTCACCCCTGGACTGGTACATTTGCTGCCTAAGTTTCATGGTTTTACAGGTGAATGCCCACACAGACACTTGGAGAAGTTCTACACCATTTGCTCTTCAAAGAAACCTCCTCATGTCCCTGATGATCACATGTTCTTAAAGGCATTCCCACACTCATTACAAGAAGCAGCAAGGGATTGGCTTTATGGTCTTTCTCCTGGATCCATCACTTCTTGGGAAGATCTTGAGCATATGTTCTTCGATAAATTCTTCCCCGCTCAGTATGGTTACAACAACGATCCTGGATGGAATGACCCTAGCTTGGGATGGTATGACGCTCCACAGCAATATCAACCATCTCTGAATTCTTGTATGCCTTCTCCACCTGTTCAGGAACCACAACAGCTGCAGCTTCATGAGCCTACCCAAGCAACTCCTCATCCTTCCACTACTTCTGAGCCTACATTAAAGGAGTTATTGGAGCAGATGACTATTCTGAACATTCAGTTCCAACTAGAGACCAGAGCTTCTATCCAGAGTTTGACTGATCATATGGGGCAGATGGCCACTCAGCTCACTGAGGAACAGTCTTATGTTTCAGAGGAATCACCATTTCAAGTTGTTCAGCTTCCAGATGATGTTGATGCCATCCACATAGGAGATGGGGAGCAGATTCATGAGCTTACTATTGTGCCACTTACTTTCCCACACTCCTATGTCCCCAGTCTTGCACCTGAGGAGACTGATGAAGAATTTGAGGACCAGGCTGACGTAAGTACCACTTTTGAGATAGGTAGACCAGCTTCACCTTCCACCACTCTACCAACATTCAGGGAAGTGGAGGTAAACATACCTATGATTGATTCCGTTGTTGATGATTATGTTGTTGATAAGTATGTTGATGTTGATGATATTGATGAGCATGCTTTTGATTTTCACTCTATGCATGATGAGAAACAACTTTTGCCATCTTGTTTGAATGCTTATTCTCCATGCACTGAACATGAATCTGAGCCTATTGTTGATATTGCTTCTAAATTTGAACTTGATTCATGTTCTGAGAGTATATCTGAGGTTCAGTCTCTTACACTGGGATTGGGTGTTATACCTCCGCATGTTATTTTTGTGGAACCACATTGCACTAACCATGTTGCAGGAGGTACATATGGATTTGATCAACACACACCCATGGTGGAGGACAAAGGTGCCAACAGTTTGAATATTAATAGGCACCAGCTGAACCTGCTCATCAACAATCACTGCTTCTTGGATCCAACTGTGGAGGACATCTCCCTGCTTGATCAAATTTGGAGGATGAAGCAGTTCTTCTTCAACACTTCCTTGCTGAATCCAGTGGTGGAAGACTTCTCGTTGAAAGTCCAAATTTGGCAACTGCCACCATGATCAGGGGAGTTTCCTTTTCCCTTCTCCCCCATTCCCGCTTTTATTGCACTTGTCATTGATCTGTTGATTGTTCTGATTCTCGATCTGATGATTGTGACACATTGAGGACACTGTGTAGTTTAAGTGTGGTCTATTGGGGGAGACTCTGATTTTCTTTGAGTAGTTTATGTTTTCTGCGTTAAATTTTTCGTTTTCTAGGTAGTTTTTGTTGTGTTTTATGTACAGATTTGCATGTTTATCTTGATTTCTGGACTTTGTTTAGGTTGTTAGTTTTTCCTTCACTTCATTGATACTCTGATTCGCTTGAAATCCTTGCTTTTCTCTGCTTGGAAGATGATTATGATGTTTGAGAGTTGATTTGATGTGACAGAAGTACCATGTGTGAGAATTGAGCCACTTGATATTCTTTCTTGTGTGTGATATATCTCTTGACTGCTTGCACATTTGCCTTGGCTTGACTCTTGTTGTTAATTCTTGATTCATGAGCATGTTTGAAAATGATAAAGGCATTTTGTTGATTGAGCCTCTCTAGCCAAATAGCCTACCCTGTTATGATTCTTTTGATAACCCCCTTGAGCCTATACTTCCCCCATTTCTTTGTTTTGAAGCTCATACAATAGCCTAAGTGAAAAACCATGATTACCTGAACCTTAGGGAATTTTGGCGCTTTGGAATTGTTTTGGGAATAAGTGTGGTCTCTTAGGAGTTACAGAGGAATTGGCTAGTGAGTCCTCTTCTTGCGGTTGCATTGTAAATATCATGTATCTTGTCTTTTGAATTGTATGTTGAATAGAAAAAGAAAAGAGACAAGATGGAAAAAAAATACAGAAAATGAGGAAAATTAAAAAATTGTGTGAATAATGGAGTCAAGAAGAGGATTGAATTAGAGGTTTTGGGTGTGATTTGACTGTGTTTACACTTGTTCCCCATTGCTCCTCTGTTCCTTTTGGTTTATAGCTTCTTATCCAGATGTATCCTCCCTTGTCCTTGGCCCCATTACAACCATGAAAAGACCTTTTGATTTGAACATGTATATGTGTTTGAGTGTTGACATTAGAGGCTTGCCAAGTCTGTTTGTGTTTGCTTTCTTGAGTGCACCGAGTTACATTGATTTACCTTAAACACTTGAGAGAAACACTGATTGTGTGCATCTGTGAGGCTCTGTTGTTTTTGATTCATCTCTTGAACTGATTGATTGTTTCCCATGCACTGAACTGCTTGGATGATTCTGTGAGTATCTGCTTTCATTGACTCTGTGTGGGAATTCTGCCTCTGCCTTTCACTGTCCAGATTTTGTGAGAACTGTGCAACTCTGTGTCTGTCTGTTCAGTCTGTGTCTCTTCCTGATGTCCTCAGTATTGTTCCCTGTTCTGCGTCTTGATTTTGCCCAGGAGTGCAAAAGACTAAGTGTGGTCTATTTTGATGGATCAATATTTTATACCATTAACTTAGTTTTTCGCGTTGAATTTTGTTGATTATTTGCGCTTAATTCTTAGTTATTGTGTCATTTTCACCATTTGGGCTTAATTAGACCAATAATTCTGATTTTAATTAATTTGAATTAATTGAGCTTAATTATTCCTATTTTCATTTTCAGGGAAATTTTGGAAATACACTGGGAGACTTTTGGAAGGGCACAAGCAATTGAAGAATTTCTACAAATTAATTTTAGATGTAGTCAAATTTTTAATTTAGTAGATTAGGCTTTTTAAATTAAGTTTTGTAATTTTGGGCTAATTTTTGTTAGGTTAGACTAAGCCCAATAGTAAAAAAGGTGGTGACATGGCCCTAGGGTTTTTGGTGGACCCCACACCATTTTGGAGGGCACATGGCCTTGTTTTCTTAACACAGCCGTCACACTTTTGCTAGGCTATTATTCTCTCGGCAGAAATGAAGGAGCTGGAACGTATTTGAAGGGGGAGCTGCAGCATTTTTGAACGGTGCAGAGGGGCGTGACATTCTTCTGGCTGGACTTTAGGCTTTAACGTTTTTAGATAGCATTTCTTTCTTTCTTGAAGACCATGTGTACCGTGCTGGATCATGGATAAATGAGAGTTCCAAGGTTCATTTTATTTTTAATGTTTGTTTTAATAGGCGCTGATGCAATTGCAAGGAGGTGAAGCGGTATCACCCATCCAAGCTGCAGCCAATTCTTTTTAGTTTTAGTTAAAAACGTCTTTCATTTTGAATGGGAAATGCAGACCACACGCTACTGCTGCCAAGTCCAAGCATAGGAAGATGCAGTCATTGATTTTGGGTGAAGAAAATTTATTTCTTACTTTTAGAAGACAAGGCATGCTGATTCATTAGGGGAACATGTTCATTTTATTTATTTAGCTATTACGGTGGTTTTTATTTGGAAAAAAAAGCATTTCTTTTCATGGAAAATGAGTGGTGATTTCTTTTCTTGGAGGGAGACACATGTTACGGTTTGGATGGGATGTTTTTTTTTATTTATTACATTTAGCTTTCATTTTGTAGTAGAAAGGAATCTCATTTTATTTGGCTCATGTGCTGATCTAGCTGAGAGAAGCGTTGATTTTTCACGTTGAAGCTGCACGGTTATTACTCTTAATTTAAGAAATCAAGTTTGATGGGTTTTGATGTTGGAACGTGATTTGAATAGTAGCAGCTTCACCAATGAAGAGACTTTATTACTTTGCAATGTGAGAGACAAGGCACACCGTACACTAGCATGAATGGAAGATGACGGTGGGTTATTTTGGCAAAAAAAAAGATGTTGATTTCCCTTGAAGGAGATGCGCAGATTTAATGGTTGGAGGGATCACGTTCATGGGTAGTGGGTCACGACATGATAATCCATTTTATTCATATTATGTTAATGCTTTTTGCCTTCTAATTTACAATCAGCATTTTACTTCTTTTTTTTTTCTTAGTGCAATTATTACCTTTTTTATTTACAAAAAAATGTGTTTATTTGTCCACTACACTTAAATTGATTCACACACTTATTTTATTTCCAAGTTGGACTTCATTTTAATTATTAGCTAAATTTTGCTTATTTTATTCCAAAGTGCATTTAAATGATTTAACAATTTAATTTCAAATTTCGTTGCATTTCAATTATTTCTAATGTTGATTGCGCATCTAGTTTTAGGACTGTATAGTTTATTGTCTTTGTTCATTATTCTTTCAATTATGTTCGATTGTGTTTAATTTTAATTTAGTCATTTGCAATCACAAAACTGATCACCAACGCCCCCCACTTCGTGTCTGACCTAATTTTCGAACCACATTTGGTCCTTGAGAGACGACCTAGGAGTCACTTCCTAGTCTATACTGCATTTCTCATATGCAATCAAATTTGTATGGGCCGCGACACCCATCAATGGGTTTAAATTGAAGAAGCACATTTTAATTTCCTTTGAAAAGTTGGTGCAGCACTGTCACATGGAGAAGGTTTTATTCAATTTGCTTTCTCGGAGAAAGACCACATGGGTCACGTGATATGGTAGAAAAGAATTTATGTTTTTTTTTTATTTGCTTTTGTTTTTAAATATTTTGTCTTGTATGTTGAATTGTTTTTCATCCTTTTAAATTAGTATTGCATTTAAACATTTTTAACTGTGCTAGATAATTGTTTGATGCAATGTTAAGATTAACAATTTCTTTTACTTTAATGTTTTCTATCTTATTAGGTTGTGTTTAATTTTTATTTTTAATCTTGTCAGTTACATTCACAACAAAACTTTTCACCAAAACCCCCCCACTTCGTGTTAAACCTAAGACTCGAACCACATTTGGTCCTTGAGAGACGACCTAGGAGTCACTTCTTAGTACTATACTGCATTCCTTTATGCAATCAAATTTGTGTGGGTTGCGACACCCATCAAATTTTGGCGCCGTTGCCGGGGACCAACGGTTCAGTATTGAGTCTTTTGTTTGTGTTTGTGTGTCTTGTAATTGTGTTTTGACGTGTTGAGTTTGTCTGAGTTGTGTTGTCTTGTGTTGTTTTCTGTGATTTGAGATTTTTGTGCTATTGATTCATGATTAGAGGGTGTTGTGATTTAGTGCATGACTAGAGGAAATCCTGGATTCATACCACCTTTTGACCCTAAAACTGATAGGACGTTTCATAGGTTAGTTAGGCATTCTAGGAATTTGTCTTTAGAGTCTGTTTTTGAGTCTGTCCCATTAGATACTGTTCATCCAACTGTTGAGTATTCTGTGCATACTGCATCCACTGCATCTGTTGCATCTGCATTTGATTCTGATTCTGATTCTGTTGTTTTTCACACTGAGAACAATATGGCACAACCTCCACCTCGTGAGAGGACTTTTAGGGAGATGGCTGCACCTGATTTCGATATTGAAAGCTTGTGCATCCAATATCCTGATGAGGACGTTCCATTTGTTCTCAAGACTGGACTGATCCATTTGTTGCCTAAGTTTCATGGTCTTGCAGGTGAGAGTCCACATAAGCATTTGAAGGAATTCCTGGTTGTATGTTCCACGATGAAACCTCATGATGTTCCTCAAGAGCACATCTTCTTGAAGGCATTCCCTCATTCAATGGAAGGTGTTGCTAAGGATTGGTTGTACGCTTTGGCAGCTAGATCCATCAACAACTGGGATGATCTGAAGAGGTTGTTCTTGGAGAAATTTTTTCCATCATCCCGGACCACAACTATCAGGAAAGACATCACTGGGATTAGGCAGCTTGGTGGAGAGAGCTTGTATGAGTACTGGGAGAGATTCAAGACACTTTGTGCAAGCTGCCCCCACCATCAGATACCTGAACAACTCCTTATCCAATATTTCTATGAGGCTTTGAACAACATGGATAGGGGTATGCTTGATGCTGCCAGTGGTGGAGCTCTTGGAGACACCACACCTGCTGAGGCCAAACATTTGATTGAGAAGATGACCTCCAACTCCCAACAGTTTAGCGCCAGGAATGATCCCATTATGGTGAGAGGCGTACATGATGTGGTTGCCCAGTCTTTATCAGCCATTGAAAGCAAGTTGGAAGACAAGATTGAATCTCTTACAAAGTTAGTGACACAGTTGGCAACCAACCAGAAACCTACAGCTTCATCCGCATCTGTTGCACGACTTTGTGCTATTTGTCCTTCCAATGACCACTATACAGATGCTTGTACTACTTTGCAGTCCTCAGCTGCCTCTGATGAGCCTCAAGCTTATGCCACTAACATATTTAACAACAGGCAGCCACAACAGCCAAATCATGACTTGTCCAGCAACAGGTACAACTCAGGGTGGAGGAATCACCCTAATCTTAGATGGAACAATGCGCCACAACATCAGCAGCAGGCGCCAACTTTCCAGAATGCTGGAGCACCTAACAGATATGTGCCTCCACCTATGCAAGAACACCAGAGGCAACAACAGCAACATCAGCAGCAAGAGGCACCTGCCCATCCAGCTGCCCAACCTTCCACTTCGTCTGCACCTTCATTGGAAGAGTTAGTGAGACAGATGACTATGCAAAACATGCAGTTTCAGCAGGAGACTAGAGCTTCCATACAGAGTCTCACTAACCAGATGGGTCAGATGGCTACTCAGATGAACCAGGCGCAGTCTCAGAATTCTAATAAGTTACCATCCCAGACTGTGCAGAATCCAAAGAATGTGAGTGCCATTACCCTCAGATCGGGGAAGCAGATTGTTGTGCCTTCCGAGCCCGCTTCTACACCTACACCCGTGCCTGCCACTTGTCCTAGAGAGGACAACCATGACGGTCCACGCAGGGCATTTTGAGGTGGGTGAATCTTCTTCTCCAGCCGGTGGTTCTTCTTCAGGTGGATCTTCTCCCTCTTCCACCACCACCGCTGCTGCGCCTTCTCCATTGGTTGACCGACCTATCCCTCTTCCATTCCCTTCACGGGCACTTCCTAGCAAAAGGACTGAAGAGGTAGATAGGGAAATTCTGGAGACCTTCAGGAAAGTAGAGGTGAACATACCTCTACTTGATGCCAGTAAACAGATTCCAAGATATGCTAAATTCTTGAAGGAGTTGTGCACACACAAGAGGAAGATGAAGGGCAATGAAAGGATAAGCATGGGAAGGAATGTATCAGCTCTTATTGGTAAGTCGGTCCCGCACATTCCTGAAAAGTGCAAGGACCCAGGTACGTTTTGCATTCCTTGTGTGATTGGGAACAATAAATTTGAAAATGCTATGCTTGATCTGGGTGCATCTATAAATGTCATGCCATTGTCTATTTATAAATCTCTGTCTCTTGGTCCTTTGCAAACCACGGGTGTGGTTATTCAGTTGGCCAATAGGAGTGTTACCCACCCGACAGGTTACATAGAGGATGTCTTGGTTAGGGTAGGTGAATTGATATTTCCTGCTGATTTCTATGTTTTGGAGATGGAGGACAGTTTCTCTCATGGATCCGCCTCCCATTATCCTAAGCAGGCCATTTTTGAAAACTGCCCGTACCAAGATTGATGTGTATGTTGGGACATTGTCTATGGAATTTGCTGATATTGTTGTGCATTTTAATATCCTTGATGTCATGAAATTTCCAGCTGAGGACCATTCTGTGTTGAGAATTGATACATTGGATGACATTGTTGATGAGTTCATTGTTGATGATTTTGGTTCTATGCATGAGAAGAAACATTATTTTCCATCTTCTGTACATTCATGCATAATATCTGGGCTTGAATCAGGATTTGAACATGATGTTGAATTGGATGTTGATTTGGATGAGAACTGTGATGTTCAGGGTAGTGTTGATGTCCAGGTTATTGATGATATGCGTGTTTTTGATGACTTGGATAATATTGATGATGTTGTTGATATACCTGTGATAGATATTGATCTGGATTGTGATGAGATGGGTTTTCTGCCTTTACCTGTTCATTCTTTAGAGTCAGAATGCATTAACCACGTTGCAGGAAGTACACTTGAATCTGACTTGCAGGAACCCACTCTTGAGCTGAAACAACTCCCAGAAAACCTCAAGTACGTGTACTTGGAGGATGATGAGAGGAAACCGGTCATAATTTCCACCTCACTTGATTCTGTGCAAGAGGAGAGGTTGCTTGGAGTGTTGAGGGCGCATAAGAAAGCCATAGGTTGGAGTTTGGCTGACATACCTGGTATTAGCCCATCCACATGCATGCATAGAATTCTTTTGGAAGATGGGGCAAAGCCAGTGAGACAGCCACAAAGAAGGCAAAACCCCGTAATCATGGACGTCATCAAGAAGGAGGTGACCAAGCTTTTGCAAGCTGGGATCATCTACCCTATGTCAGACAGTCAGTGAGTGAGCCCCATCCATGTTGTCCCCAAGAAGACTGGCCTCACGGTTGTGAAAAGTGAGAGGGATGAGTTGATTCCCACAAGAGTACAGAACAGTTGGAGAGTCTGTATTGATTATAGGAGGCTCAATCAAGCAACCAGGAAAGATCACTTCCCCCTGCCATTCATTGATCAGATGCTGGAGCACCTGGCAGGTAAATCTCATTATTGCTTTCTTGATGGTTTTTCTGGTTATTTCCAAATCAATATTGCTCCTGAGGACCAAGAGAAAACCACATTCACCTGCCCCTTTGGCACTTTTGCCTATAGGAGGATGTCCTTTGGTCTATGCAACGCCCCTGGTACCTTCCAACGGTGCATGCTTAGCATTTTTAGCGACTTTCTTGAGAGTTGCATAGAGGTGTTTATGGATGATTTTACTGTGTATGGATCCTCTTTTGATGCATGTTTAGACAGTTTGGAACAAGTTTTGAAAAGATGCATAGAAACAAACCTTGTTCTCAATTTTGAGAAATGTCACTTCATGGTTGAACAAGGTTTGGTTCTAGGGCACATCATTTCTGAAAAGGGAATAGAGGTAGATCCTGCCAAGATATCTGTGATTTCGCAGTTGCCTTACCCCTCTTGCGTGCAAGAGGTTAGATCTTTTCTAGGACATGCAGGTTTCTACAGGCTATTCATCAAGGATTTCAGCAAGAAGGCGCTTCCCTTGTCTAGAGTACTGTAGAAGGACATCGACTTTGAGTTTGATGACAGGTGCAAGCAGGCGTTTGATTGCCTGAAGGAAGCTTTGACCACCAGTCCGATCAGTCAGACACCAGATTGGACAGCCCCATTTGAGCTCATGTGTGACACATCAAATCATGCCTTGGGAGTTGTCCTGACAGAGAAGATTGGCAAGGTGCCTAGAGTGATCTACTACGCCTCACGCACTTTGGATGCTGCCCAAGCAAACTACACCACGACTGTACACTGACCATGTGTTTGCGCTTGATAAGTTTAGATCATATTTGCTTGGATCACCTGTTATTGTGTACACTGACCATGCAGCTCTTAAGTTTCTTTTGAAAAAGGCTGAGTCAAAGCCTAGATTGATCAGGTGGATGCTACTACTCCAGGAGTTTGACTTGCAGATTAAAGACCGGAGTGGAGCACAAAATTTGGTTGCAGACCACCTCAGCAGAATTGAGAGAGTTGAGGATGAAGCTGATGTGTTGCCTATCCAGGATGACTTTCCTAATCAGAGTTTGTTGATGATTTCTTCTTCTCACCCTACTCCTTGGTTTGCACACATTGTGAATTATTTGGTTGCTTCTGTTTTTCCTCCCTTAGCATCACGTGCTCAGATTGCCAAAATTAAGAGTGATGCTAAGTATTATGTTTGGGATGACCCATATCTGTGGAAGTTGTACAGTGACCAGGTTACTAGGAGATGCATCCCGGACCATGAGATTGACTCGGTCCTGCAGTTTTGTCATGCCTCTCACCTGGTGGTCATCTGGGGATTCAAAGAACAGCTCGCAGGGTGCTTGATTGTGGTTTCTACTGGCCTTCCATCTTCAAGGATGCGGAGAGGATTTGTAGCACCTGTGAGCCGTGTCAGAGAGCAGGCACACCTATTTCACAGAGACAAGAGATGCCTCAACAGCCTATGCTGTTCTGTGAGGTGTTTGATGTCTAGGGTATAGGTTTCATGGGTCCTTTTCCTGTTTCTTTTGGTTTCTCTTATATTCTCCTTGTTGTGGATTATGTTTCAAAATGGGTGGAAGCTAGAGCCACCAGGACAAATGATGCTCGAGTTGTTGTAGATTTTGTTAGATCTCACCTCTTTTGCAGGTTTGGAGTGCCTAGAGCGATTGTTAGCAATCAGGGAACCCATTTTTGCAATAGATCCATGCAAGCCTTGCTCAAGAAATATGGGGTGACGCACAGAGTTTCTACACCTTACCACCCCCAGACAAATGGGCAGGCTGAGATCTCCAACAGGGAGATCAAAAGGATTTTGGAGAAGATTGTACAGCCCAACAGAAAGGATTGGAGCAATAGGTTGGATGATGCTCTTTGGGCTCACAGGACTGCCTACAAAGCACCCATTGGGATGTCTCCCTATCGGGTTCTCTTTGGAAAGGCATGTCATTTACCAGTTGAGATTGAGCATCGGGCATATTGGGCTGTAAAGATTTGCAACTTCTCCATTGACCAAGCTGGAGAGGAAAGGAAGTTGCAACTGAATGAATTGGATGAGATCCGATTGGAGGCCTATGAGAATTCGAAGTTCTACAAAGAAAGGACCAAGAGGTTCCATGATAGTTTCATTGTTAGAAAGGACTTCGAGGTTGGCCAGCAGGTTTTGTTGTATAACTCTAGGCTCGACCTCATGGGTGGTAAGTTGAGATCAAAGTGGACTGGACCTTTTGTTGTGACTAATGTTTATCCTTATAGTGCAGTCGAGATACAGGATCCATCTACAGCTACAAGCTTCAAGGTGAATGGGCATAGACTGAAGCCTTTCCTCAACAATCCTTCTTTGTTGGATTCAGTGGTGGAGGAGACGTCTTTGGTCAACCCCACCTACCCTCCCATCTGACTCAGGGAGTTTCTTTTCTCCTTCCTTTCCTGCTTTTATTGCACTTGTCCATGATCTGTTGACTGTTCTGATTTCTGATATGATGATTGTGACACATTGAGGACACTGTGTAGTTTAAATGTGGTCTATTGGGGGAGACTCTGATTTTTCTTTGTTAGTTTCTGTTTTCTGCGTTAAATTTTTTGTTTTCTAGGTAGTTTTTGCTTTGTCTTGTGTACATTTTTACATGTTTCTCTTGATTTCTGGACTTTGTTTAGGTTGTCAATTTTTTCCTTCACTTCATTGATACTCTGATTTGTTGGATATCCTTGCTTTTATCTCATTGGAAGATGATTATGATGTTTGAGAGGTTGATTTGATTGTGATAGAAATACCTTGTGTGAGAATTGAGCCACTTGATATTCTTTCTTGTGTGTGATATATGTCTTGATTGCTTGCACGTATGCCTTGGCTTGACTCTGTTGATAATTCTTGATGGATATGCATGTTTGAAAGTGATTAAGGCAGTTTTGTTGTTGAGCCTCTCTAGCCATATGAGCCTACCCTGTTTTAATCCTTTGATAGCCCCTTTGAGTCTATGCTTTTCCCATTTCTTTCTTTTAAAGCTTATACACTAGCCCTAAGTGAAAAACATGTTTGCCTTAACCTTAGGGAATTTTGGAGCTTTGGAATTGTTTTGGGAATAAGTGTGGTCTCTTGGGATATTCTGATGAGTTGGCTAGTTGGTTCCTCTTTTTATTTTGTTTTGTAAATGTGTTATGTATCTTGTCTCTTAGAGTTGTGTTATGAAAAGAGAGAAAAGAAAAGAGACAAGATGAAAAAAAATAGAAAAAAAAAATACAGAAAAATGAGGAAAATAAAAAAAATTGAATAATGGAGTCAAGAAGATGATGGAATTAGAGGTTTTGGGTGTGAGTATACTGTGTTTTCACTTGTTCGCCATTGCTCCTCTATTTCTTTTGGTTTGTAGCTTCTCACCCATATGTTATCCTCCCTTGTCCTTGGCCCCATTACATCCATAAAAGACCTTTTGATTTGAACATGTGTATGTGTTTGAGTGTTAACATTAGAGGTTTGCCAAGTCTATTTGTGTTTGTTTTCTTGAGTACATTGAGTTTGCATTGTTTACCTTAGTCACTTGAGAGAAACACTTATAGTGGGCATCTGTGAGGTTCTGTTGCTTTTGATTCACCTCTTGAACTGATTGATTATTTTGCCATGCTTGGAATTGCTTTGATGACTTCATGAGTATCTATTTTCTCTGATCATGTGTTGGATACTGCCTACTTCCTTTTCTTTGTCCAGATGTCTTGAGAACTGTGTAATTCTGTTTCTTTCATTGTGAGTCTTGGTTTTTTGTCTGTTGAGTCTGTGTCATTCCCTGATGTCCGTTGAACTATTCCCTGTTTTACGTCTTGATTTTGCCCAGGAGTCCAAAAGACTAAGTGTGGTCTATTTTGATGAGTCGATATTTTATTGATTTCACTTAGTTTATTGTGCTAGAATTAATCAGGGAATTGTGCTTAATTGTCTGGTATTTTCCCGTTTCGCTGATAATGTTTAATTTGACCGGAAATTCTAATTTTAATTAATTTGAATATTTTGAGCTAATTATTTGCATTATTATTTTCAGGGAAAATTTTGGAAATTCAATTTGGGACATTTGGAGTGCTATCAAATAAGTCAAGACTCTTCACATGGACATTTCAAATTTAATTACTTTGAAACTTAGTAGTCTAGATAGTTTTAATTAAACTTGTAACCATTGGGCCAATTTTTGGAAAAATAGTTTAGGCCCAAAATGTTAGAATAGATGACACTTGGCACCTAGGGTTTTGGGTGGGCCCCACCCCATTTTTTTTGGAGGACACACGGTCCTAGAATTGGAACCAGCCGTCACTCACTTGGGCACTTACTCTCTCAACAGATTCAAGTAGTTTTGGAACCATTTTCTTTGCACGGTTTTCTCTGGAAAATATGATTTTATTAGATGACTTTGGTTGAATGAAAGGGCTGAAACGTTGCTGCATGGTCCAACCGCCACTTGTTTACTAGCTTTTGTAATGTTTTTTTTTTTGTAGATTGATGCAACAATACTTTCTTTCACGCTGTTACGGGAACGGGATGTTACCCTTTGCGTTTTGGGATTTATGCTCCTCTGTTTGAAGCATTTTATTGCCTCAATGTCTGAATGAAAAGGAATTTAATTTTCTATTGGAAGCACAACGTTTAGCTTTTATATCATTAATTGGAAGTGGTCCAGCATGTGTCACGGGTTGTTGATTGCATATTTATAAATTTCATTTAGCTGAATAGTGTTTTTATTCTCCTATTAGATGAAGAGAGGCTCACGGACTTAAGATAGGCAAAGGACATGTCAACTTTCTTTTTTATTTCATTCAAATGGTAAGTAGATTGATGATGGTTTTGGTTGATAGATTGGGTGTGTGCAGATTTATGGGATTTATCCACTTTTGTGAGAATGCTTGCAATTCTATTTCTCTTTACCGAACAAGTGCTGCAGCTGCCCACAAACACTTCTCTTTGCTTTGTTTTTTGCTTGTGAATGTTTATTGGGAATGAGAGGAGATTAGAGATTAGGTGGGAATAGGTGTTGTCACATGTATCTTTGTTCTAGGAATGGTGCAGTACGTTTTATTTTCCATTTAAGAGCAATAACCATTTTATTTTCCATTTAAAAGCAAGTGCTTACATTTGAAGACGTGGTGCAGTGCGTTTTTTTTTTTCATTTCTTCATTTATCTACGTTTTGTTTTTTTTTATCTTGTGCACATTTTTTTTTATTCAATTAAAGTCATTCGGCTGCCACGTTAGTTTCCTTTTAAAAAAAAGAAGGTTGCTTCATGGAGAGAAAGCACGGTGATGAATTGCTTGTGAAGTTTTAAATTGATTTTGAAGAAAGAGGAATTGTCATGGGCACATTTAATTTTCTTTTTCTTGGGAGCAGCCGCTGCCCACATTTGGAATGTTACGGTGTGGTATGGGTTTAAATTGAAGAAGCACATTTTAATTTCCTTTGAAAAGTCAGCACTGTCACATGGAGAAGGTTTTATTCAATTTGCTTTCTTGGAGAAAGACCACATGGGTCACGTGATATGGTAGAAAAGAATTTATGTTTTTTTTATTTTCTTTTGTTTTTAAATATTTTGTCTTGTATGTTGAATTTTTTTCATCCTTTTAAATTAGTGTTGCATTTAAACATTTTTAACTGTGCTAGATAAGTGTTTGATGCAATGTTAGGATTAACATTTTCTTTTACTTTAATGTTTTCTATCTTATTAGGTTGTGTTTAATTTTTATTTTTAATCTTGTCAGTTACATTCACAACAAAACTTTTCACCAAAACCCCCCCACTTCGTGTTAAACCTAAGACTCGAACCACATTTGGTCCTTGAGAGACGACCTAGGAGTCACTTCCTAGCACTATACTGCATTCTTTTATGCAATCAAATTTGTGTGGGTTGCGACACCCATCAATAGCCAAACAGGAAGCATGTCCCAAATTGCACCGCTACACAACCCCTCTACTTCAGACCCAGGTATAGGACCTCACTCATGATATGCATAAAGTGTGTGTGTGAAGGGAGAACGCAATGCACACCCAAACCCTCACCTCCAAAACAACCAAAAAAATTCTCAGGCAGATATAAACATGTTTTCTACCCTAGGGTTCAATATCCGACAAACACAAATGAGAACAATTGAAATATGAAAAAGAAAAGGGACAAAAAACATAAAGCGAAAACCACACCAAATTCGCGCATTTAATTAAATGGCTTGACTCTCGAAATCCACAGTGGAGTCGCCATCTGTCGCAACCGGTGTCGCGACGGGACGACGATCCGCTCACTAGGAGATCCTCCTCTCCTGATACTATCACCAATTTATCCCCCGTGACATACTTCAGCTTCTGGTGTAGTGTGGAAGGTACAACCCCTGCAGAATGGATCCATGGGTGACCCAACAGACAACTCTATAGGCTGAGAGGATATCCATGACTTGAAATGTCACTTGAAAGACACATGGACCGACTTGGACTGGCAGTTCCACTTCCCTCTTACTACCGTCAAATCCCTCACAATCATAGAGCTCGACTTCATATGCATTCCATCACAGGGTAATTTCTCCAATGTTGCTCTTGGCATGACATTTGGGGAGGAGCTATTGTCCACCAAAACTCGTGCTATAACATGGTCCAAGCATTTCATAGAGACATGAAGAGCCTTGCTATGTCCTCTTCCCTTAGTAGGTATGTCCTCATCAGTAAAGGTGAGGTAATTATTAGGAACGATGTTGCCAACAATGCCCTCGAACTTGTTCAGGGAAAATACCTTGCTCCACATGAGCCTCAATAAGTATCTTCATCAACATCTTTCTGTGAGAGGTAGAATGCATGAGCAATTCTAACAAGAAGATCTGGGCAGGCATGCGGTTCAACTCTTCCACCACCTTGTACTTACTCTGTTGTATGAATTTTAGGAACGCACAAGCCGTAATGTCGCATGTTGTTGCTGAGGAGGACTCTTCGGCTAGGGCTGCACCGCACACAACGGTGATTGGGGGAATTAGTAGCCTCATTGGAGCTAAAAATAGGTTGGAGATCCTAGAGGAGAGATTGAGGGTTGTCGAGGGAGTTGAAAGCTATGGGTTTGGAGATGTTGCCAGATTGAGTTTGGTTCCTGGCATGAAAATACCGCATAAGTTCAAGGCGCCAGAGTTTGAGAAGTATAAGGGTAGTACTTGCCCTAAAAGCCATCTGACCATGTATTGCAGAAAGATGGCTGCATATTCTTATGATGAGCAACTACTCATCCACGTTTTCCAAGACAGTTTGGCTGGAGTGGCATTGAATCGGTATACCCATTTAGAGTCATCTTGAATTCGTTGCTGGGCGGATCTGGCTGACACTTTTGTGAAACAGTATATATACAACACGCATGTTGCACCGAACTGTCTACAGTTGCAAAATATGACTAAGAAGGACAATGAAACTTTTAAGGAATATGCCCAACGATGGAGAGGTTAGTTGCACAAGTTGAGCCGCCTTTGTTTGACAGAGAGATGGTGGCAATGTTTGCAAATACACTCCAGCCACCATTTTATGAACATATGGTTGGGAATGTGTCCGTCAATTTCTCTGATATCATCATAATTGCGAAAGGATAGAAATCGGGTTGAAAAACGGGAAAATTGCTTATGGCCCGTCTGCGGCAGCAAATTACAAAAAACCTAGTTTCAATCCAGGAAAGAAGAATGAGGGGGATGTTCATGCAGCGTTGGTAATGCTTGTGTGGAGAGGACCAGCTCCCACTCCTAGTTATCGGCCATACTTAAGCCAACCTCCCTATGCTGCTAATGCCTCGTTTGCTCATCAAATCAGGCCTCAACAACAACAAGGGTACTATCCACCGCAGCACATCCTAACAGAAGCTTGGAGACCTGGGGCAAACATGGGCCCAAATCTGAATGCGGGTCAAAACACCATCTCAAGAAGGAATCAATTTGTTAATTTCACCCCCTATCCCTATGACATACACTGTGTTGTTACCTAATGTGGTCAAAAAGGGTCTGGTCGCCAATTGCCCGATGAAGCCTGTACAACCTCCATTCCCTAGGGGTTATGATGCAAATGTTAGGTGTAGTTATCATGGAAGAGGCGTTGGTCATTCAACCGAAGGATGTATGGCTTTCAAATATTAAAGTACAAGCTCTAATCGACTCCGAGTGGCTAAAGTTTCAAGAAGATAAGCCTAGTGGCTAACCCATTGTTTGGGATGGGAGTGCCTCGACGAATGCGGTTGAGATGAAAGAGCATTAGTTGATAAGAGATGTGAGCGAAATTCGGAGTTCTAGGAGGTTTATTTTTGAAGCTTTGTTGAAAGTGGGCCTAGTGAAAGGCGATTATGATGTGGGTATGACATATGCGTTCCATCCGGACGCTAGACACTCTATTGAAAAGTGTGTTGAATTCAAGGATATTCTGCAGGACCTGCTTGACAGAAATCTGATGCAAATATGCCACAAGGATAAGGAGAAAGAAGTGTTTGCATAAACTAGTGGAAAATCTGATGTAACTCTGCCCGAACCGTTAGTGATCCATTTCACTAGGACCACCCCTGCTTCGGTAACCTAAGGAAAACCGTTTGTTGTCATTCAGGTGTCATCCCTCTTTCCTTACAAGAACGAGAAGGCCATCCCTTGGACCTATGGGGCAATTGCGTTAGATGAGGGAAAGGGTGCAGATCTGGCCGTTGAAAACATATCGGGCATTGGTGGAATGACGAGAAGTGGTTGAATCTTTACACCACCAGAGTTGGAAAAAGAAAGAACTAATGATAAGGAAGCAACAATGGCCGCAAAAGCAAAGAAGTTCTTGAAAGGGAAGAGTGTGCAAGCAGAAGAGACCCCTGGCTAAGAAGAGAAGAAAGAAATATCTGAAGAAGAGGCTTGTGAGTTCCTAAGATTCATACAGAAAGTTAGTACAAGGTGGTGGAACAACTGAACCGCATGTCTGCCTGGATCTCCTTGTTAGAATTGCTCATGCATTCTACCTCTCACAAAAAGTTTTTGATGAAGATACTTAGTGAGGCTCATATGGAGCAAGGTATTTCCCTGAACAAGATTGTTGGCAACATCGTATCTAATAATTACCTCACCTTTACTGATGATGAGATACCTACTGAGGGAAGAAGACATAACAAGGCTCTTCATGTCTCTGTGAAATGCTTGGACCATGTTATAGCAGGAGTTTTGGTGGACAATGGCTCCTCCCTGAATGTCATGCCAAAAGCAACATTGGAGAAATTACCCTGTGATGGAATGCATATGAAGTCGAGCTCTATGATTGTGAGGGCGTTTGACGGTAGTAAGAGGGAAGTGATGGGAGCAGTGTTGCCAGTCTGAGTCGGTCCATATGTCTTTCAAGTGACATTTCAAGTCATGGATATCCTCCCGGCCTATAGTTCTTTATTGGGCATGGATTCATTCTGCAGGGGTTGTACCTTCCACACTACACCAGAAGCTGAAGTATGTCATGGGGGATAAATTTGTGATAGTATTGGGAGAGGAGGATCTCCTAGTGAGCGGATTGTTGTCCCATCGTGACACCGGTTGCGACATAGGTTAAACCAATTTTAGTGAAAACGTTAATCACTTTTTATAGTGATTAACAACTGGAGGTAGAATCTTTTGATTCGAACCGGTATAAAAATTCTGTGTGAATTTCTCTACAACCTATACTCCTTATATTTTTCGCACATCAATTGTTCCATAAAATTTCTTTAAGAAAATTAATTCTCTAAAAACGGACCATCTGGCCGTAACACGCTTTCCACTAATTTTATTCCGCTGCGCGACTCTACGATACCAGTTGTCCTGATACCGACATCTTACACATGAGCATGAAAAGAATTTTGCCTTGTTCGAGAATAGAAAGTTATTAATTAAATGGACAGTCACTCTGAAGCCAGGAGAAGTTCCAGTCTCTAATGAAGAGATCAACAGGAGAGAGTGGAACCGTTTGGGTACTTATCCAGCCCCAACAAACATAGTCGTGGAAAGGGAATTTTATGCTAATGCTAAACACATTTCTAATGACGATATTCCCTTTTTGAGTTATGTAAGGGGTAGGCGAATTCCATACGATGCAGAGACAATTAATTCCTTCCTCAACATTGAATGAGAATTGGGTACTACCACTTGTGAGTACGCCCAACTTTTAGTAGAGGAAGTGGATTATGAAGCAATTGAGAGGGTTCTTTGTCGACCTAGAGGAACTTTTAGAGGGAACAAACAAGGTCAACCTATTCACTTGATAAGGTCAAATCTGACAGTTGTTAGCCAGATGTGGATGACATTGATCTTCTCCAACATCTCTCCTTCCTCGCATGTTGCTGATATTAATGTGACACTAGTACAAAAATCACGTACAACGTCAAATTTTTTGGGCTTTTAACGACGAATTCGCAAACGACGTCATATCAGGAGACATTAAATTGACGTCGAATTCTATCAATATAAGACGTTAACTTAACGTCGAATTTTGTCAATATACGACGTTATCTTAACGTTGAATATTCATTATTTTTAATTAATTGTGATCCTTTTTAACAACTCTACGAGATCTGAAAAGCATAAAAACAACAAATTTTGGTTTTTGGTATTTTATAAAGCATGAATTTTGATCAATAACAAACAACAATAACGAACAACAAAGAAGTTCAATCAAACAACAACAAATAAGTTCAACTTAACAACAACGACAAACAAGTTCAACCAAACAACAACTATAAACAAGTTAAAAAAATAACAAACAAGTTCAACAAAAAAGTTCTTCAAAACGAAAACGAAAACTAACCTTCAAAAGGTGGGTTCATCGAAATAAAGTGTTGTCATCCATGAGAGAGAAAACACAATGCGTCTATGAAGGACAAGAATACGAAAATATTCAGTCAAAACAAACGAAAATCATACATAAAGTAGTTAATTAACATGCATTTGTATCAAATGAAAGAAAAATTACGTGTGATGGTCGTCAAACTTCGTGTGAGAAAAGTTTGAGAAGAGAAGAGGGTCTCACGCGCTAAGATAAAGTGAATGAATTTTTAATCTTTCGCTCAAATTTTTATTGAATTCACTAACCTTTTAACGTCTAACGCTGGGGCATTCGACGGTTTATATCCTTTTACGTCGAATTACAATTATAAACGACGTTTAATAATTGCATTTATTTACAAAACTGCCACTGGTCATTTTTAACGTTGGCTATTCAGTGGTTCGACATTGAAAGCGTGAGGTTATATGTTATTTTTGCACTAGCATGAGTAGAGCACTCATTCTTTATAGCATTGTTGCTAGAAAAACCCTCAATCTGGGCACACTGATAGCTGAAGAAATTCGTCAATGTGCACATGCAGTTGGACGGAACGCTCCCCTAGGCCATCCTTGCCTAATCACTTAGTTATGTCATCTTGCAAGGGTTGACACCACCTCTCCACCTTTTGAGCGATCACGACAGACTTTAAACTTATCTATGTGCAGTATTGCGATCCTAATGACAATGGTCCAGTTGCTCCACCACCACCACTACCCTCACGCCAACGTGCTCAACCAAAGCCTTCGTTTGACTTGCTACCTTATCTGGCATCCATTCATAGGGATCAGCTTGCCACTTCTCGGATGCTTCGTGAGCTTACATATGCCATGCCTGAGTTGAACATGATGATGTCTGCTGCTGAGTTTGATGAGTATGTTGCTTGTCCTGGAGACCAATCCCATTCTACTAGGGAAGGTGGAGCAACAGTTGATGATGATACTAATGAAAAAGAGGAAGAAGAAGAGGATAATGATTATGAAGAGAGCGATGACAACATTTCAAAGGTTAGAGCTAGAGACTTCTCTACTTTTTAACAAGACCTTCTATATTGCTTTGTTTTGCTTTGTTTTCTAGTTTAACTTTTAAACTTGGTTGAAATTCAATTCTTAGTGTATGATTGAATGAATGTTTTGGTTATCAGTTTGTGGAAGTTTTGGTTAAGTTATTTGGCCTGATAGACTATGTTGATCCATGATGCTTATGCTTGAAAATGAAATGATTCTTGAGATGGGTCAATTTAGTTCAAATTGTGGTTGATTTCTTCATGAAAATTCTATGAATGCTTTATGTTTAACTGCGATCAATATTTATGACAGTTGCTTGATGATGTTTGTGGAACCTTGAGTTAACCTTGTGAGATGTTGTGCCTTAGATTTTTCTTGTGAATGCTATCATGTTAAATCACAGTTGACTTTGCCAGAGTCTCTTTTAATTGAATCATTTGCTTGCTTGTTACACATGAAAATGTCTTCCCTCTTTGAACCTCAAGTTTAATGAAAATTCCCTGATTTTCCTATCTTGAGCTGAATAGATCAATCATTTGTACTACATAAGAATTGTTTAAGTTTGGGGGAGTTTGTTCTTTAAGGGTGTATTGAGAAAAATAAAAAGGATAGAAAAATAAGGAAAAAAATGAAAAAAGTAGATAAAGAAAAAGAATTTAATGAAAGAAAGTTGGGATATAAGTTCAAAAGAAAAAGAATTTAATGAAAGCAAAAGAGAAACTTATGTGCATGATTTGAATTGTTTAATCTCTTAGCTCAAGGTGCTTTTTTATCCAAAAAATCCATGAACTTTCTTAGCCTAACCACAATACTAGCAAATCAAAGTTATTGTGATGTTGACTTGCTTGTGAATGTGTTTAATTTGGTTGAAACGAATGGCAAAGTTGGTGAGATTGTGATAGTAGAGTGATAGATACACATCCTTTATACACTAATGCATTAGAGTGAAACATTATCTTGGGTGATGATAGGTTCTTCATAATTCTTCCATGACTGTGGCATTTTATTGATTGAATGTATTATCAACACCATAGTGGAAGACTAATCTGTTACACATTTCTAGTCATTTCAAGTTAAGCAAGTGTTGTGAATTCTGCTATGTTTGTGTAAATATTGTTTTGTGTTATTGCCAGATACCTTTTGCTTGAGGACAAGCAAGTTTCTAAGTTTAGGGGAATTTATACTGGCATATATTACCATGATTTTAGTATTGAATTAAAAGAAAATGTCAACTCTGTCTTAACTTTTTACCTTGTAAATCCTAGTTTACTTTTGGTTTATTAAGTGGTTGCATCTTAAGTTGTATTGAATGAATATCATCATTAATCCCCTTATTTTGTAGCACATATTATGCATGGAAGAACCTCCAAAACTTTATAGAGCTTAAACAGCCACAAAAGCAAGGAAAACAGGAAACAAGGGTGAATTCTGGAATTCTGCCGTTGAGCTACCACTGGGCTACCGCTTGAGCGGTGATGACACTGATGTGGCAAATTTGATGTATTTAGGTCTAAAATGCGAAGGCCTGGGGATCTTTTTACACTCGGATGCAAAATGTTGGGTAAATCTGGAAATGGATTAAACACCTAAAGGAAATAGTATCTAGGTATAGAACTATGACCTTTGGTTGTCTTAAATCTCAATTCTTAATGCATAAATAATTGTTAGGTTTTCCAAGGGATTGAGGTCTAATAAGGAAGTCTAGGCTCTCTCTACCAAGGGATTGAGTTTGAGTAAATTAGTAGATTAAAATTGGCATATCAATGGAGAGGAAATGATTTTCTATACATAAGAGTGAAGTAGGTGAAATCATACCTCTAACAATACCATTCCATATCATTTCTAGTTTTTTCCATTTCCAAGTGTTTGAGTATAAAGATCACTCTTATCATTTATGTTTCATGTTTACATTAATTGCATCAAAACCCAATTTATGGAATCATTCTTTAGTCTAAGTTAGTTTTAAATTATACGATTGTTTGGTGACACGAGTCTCTTGGCAGCCTTTCAGAGAGCAGAGCGCTCAACGACAACCTTCTAGAGAGCAGAGCGCTCAACGGCAACATTCTAGAATTCACCCTTTTTTGTTGTTTTCCTTGCTTTTGTGGCTGCTTAAGGAGAATACTTGCTACAAAATAAGGAGAACAGTGATGATATTCATTCAATACAACTTAAGATGCAACCACTTAATAAACTAAAAGAAAACTAGGATTTACAAGGTAAAAAAGTTAAGACAGAGTTGACATTTTCTCTTAATTCAATACTGAAGTCATGGTAATATATGTCATTATCAGTTGGGCAACATTGGGGATCGTCTAAACCTTCAACCCCCTGATTATCCTTCAACCCCTCCTTTCTAAATCTTTATTGTAATCCTTGTTTATTGTTGAATTTATGTTTTTCTTACCTTCCATTTATGAAATTTCAAATTTTATTCTATTTTGAATTAAAACTATTCTTTTGTTGAAGAGGAGAACCATTTCAGGAGGAGTCTTTATTTTTGAACTTTTTGTTTATAATTAAAAAGGGGGAGAAAAACTTTTAATTAGTGCGATTATTACTAATATGTTTGTGTGTTTGTAAGTCTGAATCTGTGCAGGAAATTAGAAATGCTTTTATATAAGAGATTTTTTATCAACATCAAAATGGGGGAGATTGTTACTAATGAGGAGCATTGGTAGCTTGAAGCTACTATGAAGTTTTTATGATGTTAAAAGCTAAAGATTTGATGACTCTTGATACATCTATACTAAAAGCATTTTGTAGAAACAATTGTATAGGATTAATTATAATCATATAAAAACACTTAGAAGTTTATCTCTTTAGTGAATCTTTATGGAGATAATTGATTATCACGAGCAAATAATCAATTATTATACAAAATAATCGATTATCATTGTTTGATTTAATATTATCCAGGTCGTCCAAATAATTGATTATTCCTTAGGATAATCGATTATCACTTTTTGAAAACCTCATAACAGCCACAAATAATCGATTATTACTGATAGTTGGGAGTTGTCTCTTCAGTTTCTGACCCCTAGGCTATATATAGATATTCTTAAACCGCTTAGAGGTTATTTAATATTCCTAAACCTCTTAGAGGTTATCTAAGCCATTTGAGAATACTGAAAAAGTTCTGAGGAAGTTCTCAAATGCTAGTGTGCTCAAATCAAGTCTTGTGAATAGGAGAAGCTTGCGCTTAGTGTGTCTAAGGTTGAAGTTGTTCTTTCAAGTTGATTGAGTAGGTTCTTCTGTTCGTTTGTCAAAAGAAAGTGTTCTTTGTCTTTGATCTTCTTTTTATTTGATTGTAATCTGAAAACGATATTTTAGTGAAAAAGGCTAATCATTGTTTATAGTGATTAACGATTGGATGTATAATTTTTTAATTTGAACCAGGAAAAAATACTTTTTGTGATTTTCTCTATCTCTACACTTTTAGTTTACCAAATTTTTTATAAATGTTCTAAAAGAAAATCACAATTTTTAAAAGAACCAATTCACCCCTCCCCTCTTGGTTTTTAACTGTAACACGCTTTATAAACCCTTTTCGCTGTGTGATACCAGTCACAACACTATTCACATCAACATTGTCATTATCATCTGACGTACTCCAACTACGATCATTAACTTTCTCCTATACAACTGATGTAGGTTCATATTCATGCACCTCTTGGTCTGTCACCCTGACTTTCAACATCACCATGATAATCACCCCTCTCTTCTGTTACAGTACCATCTCCTTCACAATTAGGCACCTTAGCTCGTGTTTCAGTCTAAACTTTAACATGATCATCATATTAATCCCTTTCTTGTGACACAACAACATCTACTTCATAATGAGTCTCCTCATCTTGTGTTTCATTCTAGCCTTCAACATCAACATCACATTCACCTCTCTTTTGTGGCACACCAACATCTTCTTCCCAAAGAGTCACCTCAGCCTACATTTCAGTCTAACTTACAACATGAACACCACATTGACCCTTCTCTTGTGATGCAACAACATCTTCTTCATAGTGATACACCTCAGACTGTGGGGCACTTTGACCTTCACATTCACTATCACCTATACACACTGAGCACTCTTATCCAACACAAGTGCAACTTCTCCTTCAACTGAATCATTAGCAACAAATTCCACTTCAGACATTGTGTCAACCACGAATACATGAACTTGGTAATTTAACCTAACTAAGTTGACCATATGCATGGCTCTAGTGCAATCACACAAAGGCTCAAACCTGTAGAAGCAACTGACTATTGGTACGCTTACGCGAAACTTTTCTCGCCTGGGCAAAAATGTCCTGCAACTAAGGTTGAGCCACAAGAGCTTTTTTGCTTAGGCTAAAATTGGGTCGCCTGGGTGAAACTTTTTAAAACTCTTGCCTATTAATCTAGCTTAAGCGAGACCACGCGACCCTGTGTTAAAACTCAAAAAAGGAACCACTGGTTCATAACTACTTTCTTTTCAACACAGTGTTTTCTTCCTTTAAAGTATAGGGTGCGATTTTCTTGATCCAATGTCGCTCAATTAACTCACCAATCCCTTCCTCCCTTTGCTAAATTCCCTTTAAGGTAAGTTATACTTCACTATCTTCCACTTTCAATGAACAAATTTGGGGTTTTTCTCTGTATGTTTTGTGGAACCCTAAGGTATTGCCCATGTTGGTTGTTGTTGTCCATGAATTGTTTTTAATGTTTAAGTGAGTTGTTGGTATAACTAAATAGTGTAGGTTGTTTGTGCATGGATTAATTCATGAAAATTTGATTTATGGAGATGCACATGATCTGTTCGATGAAATTCCTAACTTAATTGATGAAATGCACCATAGAGGACAACTCCACCTTTATGAGTACCTTTATAACAATGTTTGAGGACCATATCTAGGCAGAATTATTGGCATACTTCCAGTAGCCTAGGGACAATCCAATTTTTTTAAGGGGAAGTGGACCAATTGGACCTGACAGTAGTTGTGCAGTTGGATTCACATTAGGCTTGGGACTTTCAAGTGGAGGAGTTTCATACTAATTTTGACATAACTCAATGAAATACGTTTTTTTTTGTTCTTTTTTTTCTACTGCAGAACTTTTATATTTGGTAATATTATGCTTTATTTGTTTTGGTTATAATGTATAATTTCACGTACTTTTTGCTTACTTTATTTTTTGCTTAATATTATGCACAGAACAAATACATAGCTAAAATTTATTTTTTGGGAACTATTAGAAAATATTCCTTAAGGAAATTGGTTAAAGAGAAATCAAGTTTCAATAAGTGTCCTAAGATAGTACAACTAAAAAAAAAGGAAATTTTTTGTTGAATCCATAGTTAAATGGGATTAGGATTTTAGTGTTGGGTAATTGGTTAAGATAATCAATTGTAACAACAAGTGATATAGCAAGGAGAGAAACAAAAAAGAAAACCCAATGAGTGTGTGAATCCTTAAACAGTTTGAGAGTTTCCACTGTGGGTGTATAGAACTGCTTATAAGTCCCCTACTGGTTTATCCCCATTTCAACTGGTATATGGTAAGTCACGTCACTTACCAGTCGAGTTGGAGCACAAGGCATTTTGGGCCTTGAAATTTCTAAATTTTGATTCAAAGACAGCAAGAGAGAAAAGAAGATTGCAGCTGTAGGAACTAGAAGAAATGAGACACAGTGCTTATGAATCCTCTAAGCTCTAAAAGGAAAGGATGAAAGCTTATGATGACAAGAAAATTTTCAACTGAGAATTGTACCCAGGCCAATCAGTGCTACTGTTCTATTACAAGTTAAGGTTATTTCCTAGAAAACTGAAATCAAAATGGTCAGCATTGTTTCTTGTCAAGGTTGTCAAACCTTATGGAGCTATTAAGTTAGAGGATCCTGAATCCAAAAGAAGTTGGGTCTGGAATGCGCAAAGGTTGAAGCCCTACTTTGGTGGTGAGGTTAATAAACTTGTCATAATCATTCAATATGACGAACTGTAATGATACAGTCGTCAGGCTCGTGATGTTAAACAAGCATTTCTTGGGAGGCAACCCAGTGTATAATTATGTTTTTGCATTTTAATTTTATCTTGTGTGTTAATTGTGTTTCTGTATATATTATGTGTTTGCATGTGAAATGGTAAGTTTTAACATTTAAAAGTCTCAATAAGGCAAACCATGCATGCTTAAGTGCTTTTTGTACCAAAATATTTGTGTCATGCATGATAATAAGTTTTGGTGCCAAAATTGAGTTCATTGAATTTTAAAAATTGCCTTGTTTTGGCCAAATTGTGAATATTGAGTTTGAGAGTTTGATTCTCCATTTGATGATGTGAAACTTTTGGGAATGACAGATAATTGGTTGAGGATAAGATTGATATATTTCTCTGGATTAATTAGACTGAGTTCTTCATTAATTGGGTGAGTAAAAGTTGAAATTTTCTCAAAAGTGACAAAAACTGCACTATTTTCGCCTAGGTAAACCTTCTCGCCTGGGCGAGATATGCAAAAAGTTGAAACAAGTTTTGTTGATATTTTCGCTTAGGTGAAAGAATACTCGCCTGGGCAAGAATTGAATTTTAAATTCAAGTGTCACTGTAACAGTTTCGCTTAATCTAAACCGAAGTCGCCTAGGCGAGAATTGAATTTCAAATTTCGGTGGCCACTGGAACATTTTCGCTTAAGGTTGAGCCACTGGAGCTTTTTCGCTTAGGCAAAACTTGGTTCGCTTGGGCGAAACTTTTTAAACTGAAACGTGTCAATCTAGCTTAAGCAAAAAAAAAAAATTAGCTTAAGCGAGAACACATGACCCTGTGTTAAAACTCAGAAAAGGAAAAGCTTGTTCATAACCCCTTCTCTCGAAAACTGTGCTTTCTCTCCTAAAGATATACGGCGCGAGTTCTTCGTCTAGTGGCACACAATTACCTCGCCAATCCCTTCCTCCCTTTTTTAATTTCCTTTGAAGGTAAGTTCTACTTCACTTTCTTCCATTTTCATTGAACAAATTTGGGGTTTTTGCTCTTTATCTTTTGTGGAACCCTGGGGTAGTGCCCATGCGGGTTGTTGTTGTCCATGGATTATTGTGAATGTTTAAATGTGAGTTGTGGGTATAATTGGACAATGTAGGTTGTTTGTGCACGAATTAATTCACCAATTAATTACATGAATTAATTCATGTAGGCTGTTTGATGAAATGCAATCACCATTTGATGAAATACACACGTTGTGTTTGTACATGTGATGACATGGACCTTTGCAAATGCCTACCTGAATTACAACAACTAACTTGGGGTACATTTAGTGGGTTATTTTTTATCTTTGCAAGACAATGGCTAGAACAAAGACAACCGCGAGACTTCCCCCTACTAGATCCCACAAAGGAAAGAGGAAAAGAACAAGTCCCTCTCCTGAAAGACCAATAAGAAATTTTATCAAAGATCCTAAGAAACAAGAGAGGTATGAAGAGATAAAACACTAGTACTTTATCACAGAAAGAAAAGTGGTTTCGCTTCCATAGGACTATGATCCCTTCTTGAATGGCCTTTTGAGAAGAAATTGGATGAGATTAGTTGACCCTATACCTAGGTTTGATCTGGAGATTGTCCGAGAATTTTATGCTAATGCTTATCCTTTAGATAGTTTAGGAGACAACAATCCAAAGTTAGAGGTAGATGCCTTAATTATGACCAAGCAACAATTAGTGAATTCCTAGGCCATCCATTGCCACTAGAAGAAGGTCAATAATGTGATTATACAAGAATGAGAGGAAGTCAAGAAGCATATGATGAATAAGAAGTTGCAAACTTGATATGCATTTGTAACAGGTCCTATCAGCTCGGATCCTCTGGCAATCCTCGCAGAATACTTCGAACAGACTTGAAGACCTCAGCTCAAGTCTGGATGACATTCTTAAAGTCAAATATAGTGCCTATTGGCCATGTATCTGACTTGAATGTGCCTAGATGCCATCTTCTTTATTATTTAATGAGGAAGGATCTCATTGTTGATGTGGCCAACATTATCTCTGAGGAAATCCATAAATTTTTGCCATATGAAGTCAACAAAAATAAATAAAAGAGCAAAGGTGCTTCAGGATTTCCAGCGTTAATCACAGCTCTTTGCTAAGCTCAAGGGGTAGAGGTAGAATTAAGCGCTAAGATACGACCCACCATTACCAAGAGATTTATTGAGAAATTTTGTACCAACCCTGCATAATTTGTGCCACTAGAAGGACCACAGATGGAGCAACCACCAGTTGAAGAACAACAAAAATGCCCTGAACAACAACCTCAACTCAACATAAATGATGACTTACTTGAGCAAATGAGGTATTTGAGGCTGTAACTGAAGCACTCTTGTCAATAGAATATCTTCATTCATAGAGGATAACCCCACCTTCATGAGTACCTCTATAACAATGTTCAAGGACCATATCCAGGCATGACTCCACCAGAATTCTTGGTATACTTATAGTGGCCTGGGGATAGTCCAATTTTTGCAGGGGGAAGTGGACCAACTGTACCTGACAATAATTGTGCAGTCGATTCACATCAGGCTTGGGACCGTTTGGAGTTATACATCCTAACAACACTTTTGAATATGGATTCACACCAGGTGAAGAGCCATCAAGAGTTGCACATAGAGATGACCTTGTTGTGGGGGAAGAGACAGTCAGAGTGGACCTTCAAGAGGAGGAGTTTCAGACTGATTTTGATAGAATAATGATCGGGGATTGACACACAACACTATTCCAACCTCCAGAAATTAATGAAATACGGTTTTTTGTTTTACTGTAGAACTTTTACATTTACTAATACAATGCTTTATTTGTTTTGGTTAGAATGTGCTACCTTATGCTTCGGTTGTTTTGGGTTAGAATGTACAGTTTCACTTACTTTTTGCTTACTTTACTTTTTGCTTAATATTTGGCACAGAACACATACTAGCTAGATTTTTTTTTTGGGAATTATAAGAAAATCTTTCTTGAGGAAATTGGTTAAAGAGAAATCAAGTTTCAATAAGTGTCCTGAGATAGTACAACTGAAAAAAAAAGGAAGAAAAATTTTGGTTGAATCCATAGTTAAATGGGATTAGGATATTAGTATTGGATAATTGGTTAAGATAGTCAATTGTAACGACAAGTGATATACCAAGGAAAGAAACCAAAAACAAAACCCAAAGAGTGTGTTAATCCTTAAACAGTTTAAGAGTTTCCACTGTTTGTTGTCAAGTTCATATTGCTTGAATTTTCATTTGGATAACATCACACTTGAAGCGTGAAAATGGTCAAGGTAGTTTTGTTGAATTTTAAATAACTCAATGCCAAACATCCAACCTAGGAATAATTATCCTTTTGTGATAGCCAATTTGAACCTAATTGCTTTGAATTATGCACCTTAACCTTAACTTTAATTAGTATCCTTTCCCTTTGCACACTTTAGGGATAGAGAGCATAAGTGCATTTTATTCAACTTTAAAATGGGAATTGCTTGGTGGAATTGTACTTAGAAAAGAATGGGGCTGAGTATTTGTACTATAATTCACTCCTTAGTATTGTATAAAAATGTATCTATATTCAATAAAAAAACACAAGAAAAGGAAAGAAGAAAAAGAAGGAGTGAATAATGAAGGAAAATGAAGCATTGCGTTTCGAGGTATGAGATGGGATGAATTGAGAATAGAAATGAAAGTGGGTTTAAAGTGTAGTTATGCTTTCTCTTCTAACGGTGTGCTTTTGTTATCATGAAAAACCATAATTCTTGGAAGCCCAACCTCATTACAACCCTTGAAAGACCTTGAGATTCATGTTGATTGTGTGTGGTTTAATTGAAAATGACTGGAAATTTTAATTTGTTCAATTTCAGTGTAAAATGAGAGAAACACATCCTTGTAAGATTCAACAAATATTTTTGTGGCGTTAGAAGAAACACTTTCACTTAAAAATCATCAAGTATTGTTGTTATTCAATTGCTTCCTCTAGCACCACAAAAATACTTGTTGAATCTTTTGGCAAGCGTACCAATAGTCAATTGTAGTATAATGATTTTTAAGTGAAAGTGTTTCTTCTAGTGCCACAAAAATACTTGTTGAATCTTAGAAGGATGTGTTTCTCTCATTTTCCACTAAAATTGAACAAATTAAAATTGTCAGTCATTTTAAATCAAACCACACACAATCAGCATGGATCTCAAGGGCTTTTAAGGGTTGTAATGAAATTGGGTTTCCAAGAATTATGATTTTTCAGGATAACAAAAGCACACCTTTAGAAAAGAAAGCGTAATTGCACTTTAAACCGACTTTCATTTCTAATCTCAATTCATGTCATCTCATACCTCAACCCAATGCTTCTTTTTCCTTCATTATTCACTCCTTCTTTTTCTTCTTTCTTTTTCTTGTGTTTTTTTATTAATATAGATACATTTCTATAAAATACTAAGGAGTGAATTATAGTACAAAATACTCAACCATTTTCTTTTCTAAGTACAATTCCACCAACCAATTCCCATTTTAAAGTTGAATAAAATGCACCTATGCTCTCTATCCCAAAAGTGTGCAAAGTGAAAGGATACTAATTATAGTTAAGGTTGTGGTGCATAATTCAAAGCAATTAGGCTCAAATAGGCTATCACAAAAGGATGATTATTCCTAGGTTGGATGTTTGGGACTGAGTTTTAAATTCAACAAAACTGCCTTGATGATTTCCATGCTTCAAGTGTGATGTTATCCAAATGAAAACTCAACCAATATCAACTTGACAACATACAATGGAAACTCTTAAATTGTTTAAGGATTCACATACCCACTGGTTTTTGTTTTTGGTTTCTTTCCTTGGTATATCACTTGTTGTTACAATTAATTATCTTAACCAATTATCCAGCACTAATATCCTAATCTCATTTAACTATTATTCAACCAAAATTTTTCTTCCTTTTTTTTCAGTTGTACTATCTTAGGACACTTATTGAAACTTCATTTCTCTTGAACCAATTTCCTTAAGAAATATTTTCTTATAATTCCCAAAAAAAAAACAAATTTTAGTTGTGTATGTGCTATGTGCATAATATTAAGCATAAAGTAAAGTATGCAAAAAGTTATGCAGTAAAACAAAAAATCGTATTTCATTGAGTTCTGGAGGTTGGAATAGTGTTGTGTGTCAATCTCTCCCAATTACTCTATAAAAATCAGTCTCAAACTCCTCCTCTTGAAGTTCCACTCTAACTGCCTCTTCCCCCACAGCAAGGTCATCTCTATCTGCAACTCTTGATAGCTCCTCACCTGGTGTGAATCCATATGCAAAAGTGTTGTTAGGATGTATAGCTCCAAACGGTCCTAAGCCTGATGTGAATCCAACTACACAAATATTGTCAGGTCCAGTTGGTCCACTTCCCCCTAGAAAAATTGGACTTTCCCGAGGCCACTGTAAGTATACCAAGAATTCTTTTGGAGTCATTCTTGGATATGGTCCTTAAACATTGTTATAGAGGTACTTATGAAGGTGGAGTTATCCTCTATGAATGGAGATATTCTGTTGACAAGACTGCTCCAATTGCAACCTCAAATACCTCATTTGGTCAAGTAAGTCATCATTTATGTTGAGTTGAGGTTGTTGTTTAGGGCATGTTTGTTGTCTGTAGTTGTTGGTTGTTCTATCTGTGGTCCTTCTAGTGGGACAAATTCTACAGGGTTGGTACAAAATTTCTCAATAAATCTCTTGGTAATGGTGGGTCGTATCTTAACACTTAATTCTACCTCTACCCCTTGAGCTTGGCAAAGAGTTGTGATTAATGCTGGAAATCCTAAAGCACCTTTGTTATTCTCATTTTTCTTTTACTTCATATCGCACAAATTTATGGATTTCCTTAGAGATAATGGTGGCCACATCAACAATGATATCCTTCCTTATTAAATAATAAAGAAGATGACATCTAGGCACATTCAAGTCAAATACATGGCCAATGGGCACTATATTTGACAATAAGAATGTCGTCTAGACTTTAGCTAAGGTCTTCATGTATGTTCGAAGTATTCTGCGAGGATTGCCAAAGGATCCGATCTAATAGGATGTGTTAGAAATGCTTATCAAGTTTTCAACTTCTTCATCGTATGCTTCTTGACCTCTTCTCATTCTTGTATAATCACATTGTTGACCTTGTTCTAGTGGCAATGAATGGCCTAGGAATTCACTAATTGTTGCTCGGTCATAATTCAGCCATCTACCTTTAACCTTGGACCGCTTGTTTCCCAAACCATCTAAAGGATAAGCATTAGCATGAAATTCTCGGACAATCTTCGGATCAAACTTAGGTATAGGGTTAACTAATCTCATTCAATTTCTTCTCAAAAGGTCATTCAAGGGAACATATTCCTCTGGATGCAAAACCACTTTTCTTGCATTGATAAAGTACCAGTGTTTTATCTCTTCATACCTCTCCTGTCTCTTAGGAACTCTTAATAAATTTCAGATTTATCTTTAGGAGAGGGACTGGTTCTTCTCTTTCCTTTATGGGATTTACGTCTAGCGGTTGTCGTTGTTCTAGCCATTATCCTGCAAAGATAAAAAATAACCCACTAAATCTACCCCAAGTTAGTTTTTGTAATTCAGGTAGCCATTTCCAAAGGTCCATGTCATCACATGTACAAACACAATGTGTGTATTTCATCAAATGGTCTATGCATTTCATCAAACAATTCATGTGCATCTTTATAAAACAAATTTTCATCAATTAATTCGTGCACAAGCAACCTACATTATCCAGTCATACCAACAACTCACATTTAAACATTCACAACAATTCATGGACAACAACAACCCGCATGGACACTACCCTAGGGTTCCACAAAACACAAAGGGAAAAAACCCCGAATTTGTTAGGTGAAAATGAAAGATAGTGAAGCAGAACTTACCTTCAAAGGGTAATTAGAAAAGGGAGGAAGGGATTGGTGAGGTGATTGTGTGCCATTGGACGAAGAATTTGCGCCCAATATTTGTAAGACAGAAAGCACGATTTTGGAGAGCAGGGGGTTATGAACCAGTTTTTCCTTTTCTGAGTTTTAACACAGGGTCACGTGTTCGCGCTTAAGCTAAAAATTTTTGCTTAAGATAGATTGATAGGTTTTAGTTTTCAAAAGTTTCGCCTAGGCGAACCAAGTTTCGTCCAAGCGAAAAAGCTCTAGTGGCTCAACCTTATTTGCAGGACATTTTCGACCAAGCGAGCAAGGTTTAGCTTAAGCGAAAATGTTCCAATTGGCACCCGAAATTTTAGCCTAAATCTCGCCCAGGCCCAGGCAGCTCAATTTTAGCTCAAGCGAAGATGTTCTAGTGGGCACTGAAATTTGAAATTCAATTCTCGCCTCGGCGACTTCGGTTTAGCTTAAGCGAAACTATTACAGTGAGACTTGAATTTAAAATTCATTTAGCGCCCAGGCGAATATTCTTTCGCTTAAGCGAAAATATCAGCAAAACTTATTTCAGTTTTCTGCGTATCTCGCCCAGGCGAGAAGGTTTAGCCTAGACAAATATCAGCAAAACTTGTTTCAGTTTTCCACATATCTCGCCCATGCGAGAAGGTTTAGCCTAGACAAAAATAGTAGAATTTTTACCACTTTTGAAAAAAATTCAACTTTTACTCACCCAATTCATGATGAACTCAGTCTAATTAATCTAGAGACACATATCAATCTATTCCTCAACCAATTATCTGTCATGTCCAAAAGTTTCACATAATCAAATGTAGAATCAAACTCTCAAACTCAATATTTACAATTTGGCCAAAACAAGGCAATTTTTAACATTCAATGAACTCAATTTTGGCACAAAGACTTATTATCATGCATGACACAAATATTTTGGTACAAAAAGCACTTAGGCATGCATGGTTTGCCCTATTAAGACATTTAAATGTTAAAACTTACCCTTTTGAGTACAAACACATAATATATACACAAACACAAGTAACACACAAGATAAAATTAAAATGCGAAAGCATAATTAAACATTTGGTTGCCTCTAAGGAAGCGCTTATTTAATGTCACGAGCCTAACTTCTGTATCACTACAGTTCGTCCAATTGAATGATTGTGGCAAGTTTATCAACCTCCCCACCAAAGTAGGGATTCAATCTTTGCCCATTCACAACCCAACTTCTTTTGGATTTAGGATCCTCTAACTTAATAACTCCATAATGTTTGACAACCTTCACAAGAAACGATCCTGACCATTTTGATTTCAGTTTTTCATGAAATAACCTTGACCTGGAAATGAACAGTAGCATTAATTGGCTTGGGTAGAATTCTGTCTTGAAAATTTTCTTTTCATGATAAGATTTCATCCTTTCCTTGTAGAGCTTAGAGGATTCATAAGCACGGTGTCTCATTTCTTCCAATTCCTGCAGCTATAATCTTCTTTTCTCTCTTGCTACCTTTGAATCAAAATTTAGAAATTTCAAGGCCTAGAGTGCCTTGTGCTCCAACTGGACTAGTAAGTGACATGACTTACCATCTACCAGTTGAAATGGGGATAAACCAATAGGGGACTTATAAGCAGTTCTATAGGCCCACAGTGCGTCTTCCAACTTCATTGACCAATCCTTTCTTGAAGATGTCACGATTTTCTCTAGGATACGCTTGATTTCCCTATTTGGCACCTCTGCTTGTCCGCTGGTTTGTAGATGATAAAGTGATGCAATTTTATGTCGAACTCCATAATGCTCCAAACATCTTTGAAGTTGAGCATTGCAAAAGTGTGAACCTCCATCATTAATCAACACTCTTGGGGCACCAAACCTACAAAAGATATTTTTCTTGAGAAATTTGATTACTGTTTTGACATCAGCCTTAGAAATTGTCATTGCTTCAATCCATTTTGTCACATAATCAATTGCAACCAAAATATATTCATTGGAGAAAAAAGATGGTAGTGGTCCTACAAAATCGATTCCCCAACAATCAAATATTTCTTCATTGAACACACACCTTCGTAACAGTTTATCAGCTCCAATTTTTAATAAATGAGGATCGTCCCACACATATTGTTGTGCATCTCTCAAGAATTTCTTCTTCTAGTGCCAACAAAAATCTTCTGGTATGACCCTTGCAGCTTTGAAATTTGTCATATCAGTAAATCATGGCCTTTCTTGCACCATCATCAGTTTTTCATCAGGAAACTCCTCCTGCACCTCTGATTGAGTATTAGTCACCTTAGTATTACCAATCTGGACAGATGATTAGCTACAAAACTTTCTTTCCCCTTTTTATCTTTAATTACCAAATCAAATTCTTGCAACAATAAAACTCATCTAATTAGTCTTGACTTCGAATCAGATTTGGTTAACAAATACTTAATTGTAGTGTGATTAGTATATACTGTAATAAATGAACTAATCAAATATGCTCTAAATTTTTCCAGTACATATACAATAGCTAACAATTCCTTTTTAGTTGTTGCATAATTGATTTAAGCTTCATTAAGGACTTTACTAGCTTAGTATATAGCATGAAACACTTTAGATTTTCTTTGTCCTAAAACTGCTCCTATGGAATAATCACTAGCATCGCACATTAATTCAAAGCCTAAATTCCAATCGGGAGCAATTATCACATGAGCAGAAATTAATTTATGTTTTAACAATTCAAAAGCATGCAAACATTCAACATCAAATTTAAAAGGTGTGTCCTTATTGAGTAGAATGTTGAGTGGTCTGGCAATTCTGGAAAAATCCTTGATGAATCTTCTATAAAAGCCAACATGGCTTAGAAAACTCATGATACCCTTCAAATTGGTTGGTGGTGGAAGTTTTTCTATGATCTCCACTTTAGCTCTATTAACTTCAATTCACTTAGTAGAGATTTTGTGACCCAACATCACACCTTCAGTGACCATGAAATGACACTTTTTCCAATTTAGGACCAAATTGGTATCAACACATCACTTCAATACAATGTTCAAATTTTCCAAACATTGATCAAATGAAGCACCGAATACGGAAAATTCATCCATAAAAACTTTTATACTTTTCTCTACCAAGTTAAAGAAAATTGGAAGCATGCACCGTTGAAAGGTTGCTGGTGCGTTACACAATCTAAATGGCATTTTCAAACATTAATCAAATGAAGCACCGAATACGGAAAATTCATCCATAAAAACTTTTATACTTTTCTCTACCAAGTCAAAGAAAATTGCAAGCATGCACCGTTGAAAGGTTGCTGGTGCGTTACACAATATGAATGGCATTTTCTTGTAAGCAAACACATCAAAAGGACAAGTAAAAACAGTTTTTTCCTGATCTTATGGATTTCCAACTATTTAATTATAACCGGAATATCCATCAAGAAAACAATAAAAAGCTTGTCCTGCTAACCTTTTTAACATTTGATCCATGAAAGGTAAAGGAAAATTATCTCTCCTAGTGGCCTGATTTAATTTTCTATAGTCTATACACATTCTCCAACCTGTGACTGTTCTAGTGGGGATTAACTCATTTTTATCATACAAACCACAATCATACCTCCTTTTTTTGGAACTACCTAGATCGAGCTGACTTAGGCACTATCGGAGATGGAATAGATCATACTTGCATCAAGTAGCTTCATCACCTCTTTCTTGACCACCTCTTTCTTGGTTGGATTCAATCTCCTTTTGGGTTGGGCTACAGGCCTATAATCTTGCTTCGTGTGAATTTTGGTAGGATGGATTTTTCAAATCAGATAAGGTCCAACCTATGGCACCCTTATTGGCTTTAAGAACTAAGATCAACTTTTCTTCTTAAAAAATCATTAAGGCATTGTTGATCACCACTGGTTTGTTACCTCCATCTACAAGAAAAGCATATTTTAAATTGGAAGGTAATACTTTCAACTCCAGTTTTTGACTTTCAGTTTTCTTTTCTTGCCGCAATTTCTCATATTGTATTTCATTCGATGCAAGTGCTTCTGCTGAATTCAAGTGTATCAAATATTCATCAACTTTCTTCTCATCTTCTTTTTCCAACTCATCGCAGGCACTAATTAAAGCTTTCTCCAGTGGACTTGCTTTTATGAATTGCTTCCTGGCTGATAGATAAATTTCATCTATCACATTCATTTTGAAACATTGTTGTTTGTCTTTAAGGTGCTGGATTGCTTCAAAAACATTAAAGTTGACTTCATCATCCTGCACTCTAACCTTTAGTTTGCCATCATCAACATCAATAATGACCTTCGCAGTCTTCATAAAAGGTATTCCCAGTATTAGAGGAACTTCAACATCTTCCTCAATATCCATCACCACAAAGTCAACCGGGAACATGAATTTATCAACTTTAACAAAGACATCCTCTACCACACCATAGGGATATTTCATGGATCTGCTAGCTAATTGTAATGTCATCCGTGTAGGCCTTACTTCCAAATTTCTTATTCTTTTTAGCATGGACAAAGGCATTAAATTTATATTGGCACCCAAATCAAGTAATGCTTTACCTACTGGAAATGTCTCGCCTGTCACTGGAAGTGTGAAACTTCCAGGGTCCTTGGATTTCTGAGGTAATGATTTTTGGACTATAACACTACAACCTGCTTCAAGCTCCGCCGTTTCTTCATAAAATCTTCTTTTCATTGTCAAGAACTCTTTCGTGAATTTTGCATAGGTTGGCATCTGCTTCATAGCTTCCACAAATGGAATATTAATCTGTAGTTGCTTAAAAATATCCATGAATCGTGCAAACTACATTTCCTTATCCTTTTTGGACGGGTTCTGAGGGTAAGGTAGGTTCTTCAACTGCGGTACCTGTTTCTCTCCTTTCTCCCTCACTTTTCCTCTTCATTTCTATTTAGTTCTTCTGTTTCTTTTCTTTTATTCACATACTCACTTTTATTTTTCTCTTCCTCTTCCTCACATTCATTTTTCTCTTTCTCAGTTTCTTTTTTCTCCAAAACTTCCTCCTCCACAACTAGATTGTATGTGATCCCTCTTCCCACAATTTTACCACTCCTGATAGTAATTGATTTACAATGCTCCTTGGGATTAGTTTGGGTGTTGGCTGAAAAATGACCTGCCTATTGATCTGATAGTTGTTTAGCCAACTGTCCAACCTGTGTTTCAAGATTTCTAATTGAAGCTTCTGTATTTTTCTAATTGGTCATAGAAGCTTGCATGAATTTCTTTAAAGTATCCTTCAATTTGGTTGTTCTTTCATCGACAGATGAATTTTTTTGTTAATGTTGATAAAGAGGTTGTCTATTTGAAGGACCAACATCTTATTTCCATCCAAAATTCTGACTTTATTGTTTCTCCACCCCTATGAAAAGTTATTGTTCTTCCTTGATTACTCATATATTGAACTTCTCCTTCTTGTAGGCTGCTTTGATATGAACAATGACCATTGGGATGGTCACCTCCACATAAATTACATCTCACGGGTTGTTGTTGACTATAAGAAGATTCTACTGCTTTTAACTACTCAGGTAAATTAGTCATTTGTTTCATTAATGCTTCCATCTATTGACTCGGAATTTTATTCTGAGCTAAAATAGCATTTATAGTACTGAGATCAAGCATTCCTTTCTGTTGAACTGTTTGTCTATTATGTTGAGCTTGATGGTCTGTAGATGTTAATGCCTCAATGGTTCTTCTTGCTTGTTCTGCATCTACATACATCATTGTTCCTTCAGCTGCTGCATCTAATATCATTTTGGTGTCTGGCCTCAAACCATTGTAGAAAATATTTAGTTGAGCAATATCTTCAAACCCATGATTTGGGCAGCTCCTCAATAAAGAATTAAATCGTTCCCTAGCTTCACAGAATGGCTCATATGATCCTTACCAAAAAGTAGAAATCTCAACTTCTGTCTTAATGTAACGAGAAGATGGAAAAAATCTATTCAACATTCCACTTTTTTAGACTCTGGTTTGGATGTGATTTAAGTCATTCCTTTGCTTTGCCTGTCAAAGAAAAAGGAAACAAACACATATATACATGGTTAAGATCTCTTTCTTAAAATTCCATAGTTCCTATCAGTTCATAGAATGTAGAATGATGAATATATGGATCTTCATTATCCATTCCAGTGAATTGATGAGAACTGATTAAGCTCAAGAAAGCTCGCTTCTTTTCCAATGTTTTGGTGGTGGGCTGTATTACTATGCTAAAAAAATATATTGGCCCTTGTTGCATAGCATAGTCTCCCAATGATCTTCTGGGTGGGGTTGGTCCTTTTTTTGCCATATTTTCTATTTCTTGATGTGTGATGGAAGTATTGGAAGATTTTTCCTTTGTTTTTCCTTGCTTCTTCTTGTTTTTGCCTCAATTTCTTCGAGCTATTTTTTCTATCTCTAAGTCAAATGCTAATTGATCTTTAAAAACCTAACCTCTTAAGAACATAAATCAAAATAGCTCAAGCAAGGATTAGTACAAAAGAGAAAATAAAGTAAACTATCTAATTAAGAAATATATTCACAAAGCTGGATAAGATAACTTTAAAAATTTTAAAAGAAAATTGTTCCCCAGCAACGGCCCAAAAATACTTGTTGAATCTTTTGGCAACCGTACCTATAGTTAACTGTAGTATAATGATTTTTAAGTGAAAGTGTCGATCCCACGAGGAACAGTTTCAATTAAATAGATAATTTTATCTCAAACAACATATATACAAGGATATTCAATCTGATTCATAATGGATATTGATAATTTATACCATGTTACGTAAAAGTAAAATAGTAACAGCAAATAAGTTAAAGAAAGTTTAATATAAGAAGTTGGGATTGAATTCATCTATCTCACTAGTCTGCAAAATGAATATAAATATATAGCAACTGAAATTACCAATATTCATGCAACACACAGAAGTCATTTATATCGATTCCTCGCATATAAAATTCATAAAATCAGTTCCTTAAATATTGATTCCTCACATATCCAACAAATTGTACATCATTATATTCAGGTGTTATAAGCAATTGATAAACTAAAATCTATCCCTAGCATCACAGGATATCAAGTATTCTTGTTCAGATCAGATTTTAGAAATACTTTCCAGTGAAATCTAAAATCCACATTCATGAAACTATTGATCAGATAGAATCAAGCACTAAGAGCAAAACAAAAATATCAATATTGAATAAGAACATAAATGTTATATATAAATATCATCAGGTTACATCCGAGTTCAAATCGATTACATTCAATCCCAAGAGAAAAGATTAGCCACTCATGGTAGCCATTAGCATTCTAAGAGATGATGAAGAAGAAGATCTTATAGCTAAAGTGGAACAACAACCCTTTCGATAAATTTGTGATTTTTTCTGCGTCGCTCTCTCTCTGTCTTCTTTCTTTCTAACTCAAGAGAATATATACTACATGAATTCTCGCTTAAGCTAGTTGATTACCACTTAAGCGAGAGAAACTTCTTGGAGAAGATAGGTCATTCTCGCTTAAGCTAGATTATTCTCGCGTAAGCGAGAATGACTTTTAAATTAATGGCTTCCTAAACGAGTCTTGCTTAAGCGAGATCATTCTAGCTTGGTGAATTGTTGCAGGATTTACTCTTCTCTCTTAATTTACCTGGAACATATACAAAATGGGGATCAAATGATTTCCTTTTAATCAATAACTTGGAAACATGTAATTACATTTCATCTTTCTTAGATTAGGAAAAATTGATACAAATGTACAAAATTTAAAACAGAAGTGCCAAAATTTCATATGAAAATTTACTGCTTTCTTGCACTTATCAACTGACCACTCTTACCTAACACAGGTGTAACTTCACCTTCAATTGTATCAACCACGAATACATCAACCTGACAATTTAACCTAGCTAAGTTGACCATATGCATGGCTCTAGTGGCTCCAGTGTCATCACACAGAGGCTCCAACCTGTCATCCAAGATAAAACCCCCTCCTACACAGTACCACAACTCTTTGAATCCAACATATCGCAACCCTTTCACTAAAACTAAGTAACTCCAAATGTGTGGGTCAAAATATAATGTAGAAATTTCCCCTTCATAATTTATCCTGCAATCATTTACGAACTTTCCCCATGGTGGAAAACAATCTCAAGATTATCCTCCATCACACACAATAAAATATAAATATGTATAGACCTAACAAATAATAACATACCAACAAAAAAGAACACCTATTAAAAACATAACACACTGAAACAGACACTCCAATATAACTTTAAACATAGGGAACCACATCGCAATGAACACAGAAAGGCATGTTAACATTGTGGAACAACCACAATATTCATCTTTGCAAAAACGAAATGCATATCACGACAAAAATCACCAAAGAATAAATTAAAACCCCCAATACAACATTTACTCATCTTTGACGTGATTCACCTCGACCCACCTCGCAATTCCAACCACGAATGTTCGAAAGATGACGACAAACACCTAAATCTCTTCACTAAACCCTAATTGAGTGAAATTAATCAATCCTCAATAGAACCCAAAATCCTATCAGTGAATCCTAATTTCCCAGAATGCAACTTCAATGAAAACATCCCAATTTGATTTTAATTAGATTTTACAATTTTTTAATGTTTAAAATACGAAAATCTGTTAGTGTCCCACCTAAAACGCCTTCATTCTGCCACGTTATTTAAAAAGGCCACGTCAACATGCCACGTCAACGTATTTTTAACGTCGCTCAGCCAGTTTAATGGTAGGGGTCCAATTGCCTCAATTTTTCACAAGGACCAATTAAGTACAAAAATAAGTGAGAAACTCATTTTAGACGGCAAACCAAAAATGGTGACCTCGAGAATGATTTAACCTACTTGAGATTAAAAAAGAGCAATATATTTCTAGGGGATTAATGAAGCCCTCTCACAGTTCTGTATTTATATATATTATATATTTATATATATATATTTGTATTATATATATATATATATAATATATATATATATATATATATATATATATATATATATATATATATATATATATATATTGTAGGAATTAGTATCGCGTAGCGAAAAGTGTAAACGCGTGTTCAGCCATAAGAGGGAGGGTGAATTGGTTCTATTAAAAATTTCATTTTCCCTTTAAAAAATTTCCTTCAAAAAGAATAAGGTAAAGTAGAGAAAGGATGAGAAGATTAATGCAGACAATTTTTATACTGAATTAAAAGATTCTACATCTAGTTGTTAGTCACCCTAAAAGAAGTGATTAACTTTTCACTAAACATAGTTCAATAATACAAGAAAAATGAAAAACAATAGGAAGTAGAAAACACCTTTCTGAACCGATAAGAGATGATAGTAGCACCCTCCTTCGACACACGATGAAAACAGCTTGAGTCAGCTTGGTAGAGAACTAATTCCAACATAGACACACTAAGATCAGTTTCTCCTTCTTAAAGCACTTGATCAAGCACACTTAAACACTTAGAGCTTCATCAGAACCAATTATGTAATGTGTAATAGTTTAGGTAACCTTTTTAGAGTTGAGGAGAACTCTATTTATAAGCTAAGGTTCGAGCAGGGTCAGAAACTAAAAAGGCAACTCCCAAGTGCCACTAATAATCGATTACCAAAAGTGATAATTCATTATTTTTTTTCATTATGGGGTTTTCAAAATAATGATACTCGATTATCCTTAATGATAACTAATTATTTTCGAACCCTAGTTAATCATAACTTTCAGTGATAATTGATTATCTTGAGAGATAATTGATTATTGTCAAATTGAAGTGTTTTCTTATTCTACGCATGATAATCGATTATTGGCGCAAGTAAACTATACTAAAAAGGAAGTTACAAGGATTTTAATGGTTTACCAATGAAAGTGAAAACCTAATACAAAGTTTTCTACAAAAATGCTTTAACAATGTATATAAATAATTCTTCAAGGCTTCACAAGTGCATCATAATCAAAATCTCTTCAAAGCATCAAGGCTTCTCATTGGTAACAATCTCCCCCTTTTTTATGATGATCAAAAAACATATTTGTTAAAGGCACTTTTTGATTTATCCTGCATGATTTTTACTAAGACAAAAACACAAATATCATTAGCTACAAACAAGAACAACACATGTATTTTGTTAGCAGTTGTTTCTCCCCATTTATGATCATAAGGAAAAAGGCTATAGGAGAGGAGACTCCCCCTAAAGAGGAGCTCCCCCTCAACATTATAATCCATCAAATGAGAGACAATTTTAATAAGATTAAAAGGATAATTGCATTCATAGTCAAGCAACAAAGGTACAATACTTTAAAATAATACAATACTTTAAATATCAGGACTAGTAGCACCATTAAGATTGAGGTCATAGTGACTCTCAATATTGTTAAGCCTAACATCTGAATCATCTAAAAGTCCACACCGAGTTACAGGGTAAGAATGTTGTAGTTCAATTAACTCTTCATGTCAGGACTGTTGGAGGGTGCTCATTTGCTCCATTTGGCGGGTTAAGTTTACAAGTTGTTGTTCAATGGAGAAAGAAGATGATGAAGGATCATAGGAAGGGCCAACATTAGATGGCCAGCTACATTTACAGGCTCTGCCATTTGCGCATCATCATCATCATCATCATTTTGGGCATGCTCTTTGTGGACAAAGATGTTGCCACGGGAAATAAAGCCCATTTGTCTTAAGGTGCTCTCTCCAATATCATGTGCACGCAACACATGAGTTTTCTTTTCACCAATAACATTTACTCCTTTGTATTCGTAGGTCTTGGAGACAAGAAGAGCATAGGGAAAATTGTAAACAGGATACCTTTGGGCCTTCATTATAGTATTAATGATTAGTGAAGAAGGCTAGTCAATATGAATGTTGTTTAAAAGCCCATAAATGATAAGAAGATCTTGCTTAGAGCATTAGGCATGATTTCTAACACATGGACATAAGACCCAGGTGACCAAATAGTGAATCATGCGTTCATCTACTTTAAATCCTCCCACAAGAAGTTACTTGACCCCAGTTTGATATTGTGGATTACGTAGAAATGCTTGAAAGGCAAGTAATCAGTTAAATCCTTCAACTCCAAGATGCACTTTGACTACATCCTCCCGAAGAGGTAGCCTTGCCACATTGGCCCAGATATCATCATCAAGAATAATGTTGATGCCTTTGACTTTAGCCCTTGTAATGTCATCACGAATTCTAAAATTGAAGAAGAAGACTCATACTAAATCCGGGTAGAATACACCCTTGAGTTCCGCAAGATGTTTCAACCCTTAATTCTCTAATACGGTAGGAAACCGGAAGCCACTGTTGGCAAACCAGTTCAAAGTTACATATGTAGGAGCAACAACCTTCCTTTCTTTCCAATAGTTGATAAAAACCTCATGCTTGCTGGTGTTGGAAACCCAACCATCAAAGTTTGTCGATCGTTTTTTGCAAGGTTGAGCAGAGGAAGAAGCTTCAATCCTTCTCCTGGTTGGCATCTTACGTCTTGAATCAACCATGATTTGTAGAGAAAAAGTACAAGAGAGGTTGCTAGAAGATGAGAGAAAATGGACTTTAGGAACTTAAATGGGCAGAATTTTGGTGAAAGAAGTGTTTGTAATTGTTTAAAGGGTCCTTTTTATACACTGAGGGTCGAAACTAGTCGTTTATGGTAGTTTATAGCCGTTGTAACGGTTAGTTTTTGAAAGTGTAGCGTGTGAAAATCGATTATCGTTTCAAAAAATAATTTCCTGAAATTGTGGATAATCGATTATCATTTAAGATAATCGATTATTCCCGAACTGAAATCCCCATTTCTTGAAAATCTCAAGATAATCGATTAAGTCCGAATCAAAAAAAAAATTTCAGGTTTAAGATAATATCGATTATGGGCTTTAAATAATTGATGATTGAGTGTTAATTTCTAAAAGACATAAATTTGGGTGAAATTTCTATCCTAATACATATCTAACACTCCCAAATCGCTCCTAAACTCATAAAAGTTTTCCTTAGGCAGTGCTTTGGTAAATATATCAGCTAATTGATGCACAGTATCTATATATTCTATGACACAGTCACCTTTTTGAATGTGATCTCTTAGAAAATGATGTTTAATTTCAATGTGTTTAGTCTTGGAGTGCATTATGGGGTCTTAGTTAGATTAATGACACTAGTATTATCACATCTCAAGGGAATATGGTTTGGGAAGATGTCAAAATCTTCAAGCTGTTGTTTCATCCACAGAATTTGGGCACAACAGTTCCCAACAGCTATGTATTCAGCTTCACTTGCAGACAAGGCGACACAAGCTTGTTTCTTTGAGTGCCATGAGACTAAGGAACATCCTAAAAAATGGCAAGTTCCACCAGTAGTCTTACTATCAATTTTACCGCCATCATAATCAGCATCAAAATATCCTATAAGACTAAGGTTTGCATTAGAGGGATATCATAATCCAAAAGAAGTAGTACCTTTAAGGTATTTCAAGATTCTCTTAACAGCTACAAGGTGGGATTCTTTAAGATTGGCTTGCCATCTAGAACACACACATACACTCTACATAATATCTGATCTACTAGCTATAAGGTAGAGTAAGGATCCTATCATGCCTCTAAACATGGTTTGGTTAACCTCTGCTCTAGACTCATCTTTATCTAAATAACAAGATGTGCCCATGGGAGTGTTCGTTTCTTTAGCAGTGTCCATCCCAAATTTCTTAAGAACCTCTCTCCAGTACTTAGTTTGAGATATAAAGGTTCTCCATCCATTTTTTTAATTTATAATCCTAAGAAAAATGTTAACTCACCCATCATAGACATTTCAAACTCACCCTGCCTTATGCTAGCAAACCCTTCACATAAAGTGTTATCAGTTGACCCAAAAATTTTGTCATCAATGTAAACTTAAACAAGCAAGATATGACTTCTTACTTTCTTTATGAACAAGGTTGAATCAACCTTTCCTCAAGAGAAATCATTATCAATTAAGAAACTACTAAGTCTTCCATACCAAGACCTAGGTGTTTGTTAAGGCCATGCAAAGCTTTCTTAAGTTTATGAACATGATTAGGAAATTTAAAATCCTAAAATCCTGGGGGTTGTTCAACATATACTTCTTCTTTAACATAACCATTTAAGAAAACACTTTTGACATTTATTTGGTACAATTTAAAATTCATCAAAGGAGCACAAGCAAGTAATAATCTAATAGCTTTTAACCTTGCCAGTGGTGCATAAGTTTCATTATAGTTTTTACCTTATTCTTGGCAATACCCTATTGCAACAAGTCTGGCTTCATTTTTAGTAATATGTCCATCCTCATCCAACTTGTTTCTGAAGACCCATTTTTTTCCAATGACTTGGTAATTTTCTTCTCTGGGAATGAGTTCCCAAACATCATTCCTTTCAAATTGATTCATCTCTTCTTGCATTGCTACACACCACTTATCATCTTGAAGAGCTTCACCAATGTTTTTGGGTTCTATCTGTGAGACAAAGGCAACTGTCATGCAAAAATTATTTAAGTTGGGTCTAGTAGTTACCCCTTTTGAGATGTCTCTTATTATGTTGTCCATAGATAGGCCATATGGCTCTTAATATCCTCTAGGATCATCTTCTTGTTATACATGAGGAATCTTAGATGGAGTGTTCTCATTGATGTGCATTTCTTCAAGAGCCTCCCTTAAGTAATCTTCATCACCTGCAATTGACTTATTTAACTCAAGAGGGTTCACCTCAAGGTCTATTATTTCATCAAAAAACAACATGCACAAATTCTTCAATTACTAAGGTTCTCCTATTGATTACTCTATATGCTTTACTAGTGAGAGGGTATCTTAAAAATATGGCTTCATTAGATTTTGCATCAAAGTTACTAGGTTTTCTTTTCCATTATTCAAAACAAAGCATTTGCAACAAAAAATTTTCAAATGAGACACATTTGGTTTGATACCCTTAAACAACTCATAGGGAGTTAATTTTAAAATTGGCCTAATGAGCATTCTATTAAGAACATAACAAGCAGTACTAACTGGATCTACTATTTCATCAAAAACAACATGCACAGATTTTTCAATTACTAAGGTTCTCCTATTGAATACTCTATATGCTTTACTGGTGAGAGAGTATCTTAAGAATATGGCTTCATCATATTTTGCATCAAAGTTACCAAGTTTTCTTTTCCACTATTCAAAACAAAGCATTTGCAACAAACCATTTTCAAAGGAGACACATTTGGTTTTCTACCCCTTAAAACAACTCATAAGGAGTTAATTTTAAAATTGTCCTAATGAGCATTCTATTAAGAACATAACAAGCAGTACTAACTGCATCAGCCCAAAAATACTTAGGAATATTATATTCATTCAATAACGTTCTAGTTAACTCTTCTAATGACCTATTCTCCCTTTCAACAACCCCATTTTGTTGGGAAGTTCTAGGAGCAAAAAAATATGAGTTATGCAATACTTATCACAAAAGTTGTCAAAAGACTCATTTTGAAACTCACCACCACAATCACTTCTAAAAATTTTTATTTTTAAGTCATTTACATTTGCACCCGTTTTGCAAAAGTTTTGAATGCTTTGAAAGCTCCACAATAACAAGAGCATAATAATTACCACCAAAACTTTTGATCCTAAAATGACCAAATAAGTCCATGTGCAACAAATCTAAAGGTTTGGAAGTAGAAATCATATTTTTAGATGACAAAGAAGATTTGATTTGCTTTCCTTTTTTACAAGCTACACATAGTTTATCTTTTTCAAATTTCAACTTTGTTAACTAATCTTTAGAAATAAATTTATTTAATTGTTACATATGAATGTGTGCAGCCCTGTTATGCTATAACCAAGGGTTCTCTTCCTTTGCAATTAAACATGTTATGTTATTGCTAGATGCATTCTCAATGTCAATCAAATAAATGTTTTTATGCCTAATTCCTTTTAATGAAATTTCAAATGAATCTTTATGATATACAATTTATCACTTTCAAAAGTTACATTTAGACCTTTGTCACGCAATTGGCTTATGCTTAGGAAGTTGTGTTTTAACCATTTCTACATTTAGAACATCCGTGATGGTCAAAGTGTTTCCTCCTCCAATATCTCTTGTCCCAATAATTTTTCCTTTGTTGTTATCCTCATAAGTCACAAATCCTTGCTTCTTTTTCTAAAAATTTATGAACATTTTCTTGTCACTCGTCATATAGACTTTTTGGGTTTTGATAGTTCCTACAAAACAAGTGAGCAAGAATTTACATCCCCAATCTTCTTATAGGTTCTTGGGGTTAGTAAAATAAAAAGGTTAAATCATTCAGATAGTCTTTATTTTTGGTGACTTTTCTTAATTAGGTCCCTCACTTTTTTTTGTCTCAATTGGGTCCCTATTTTTGAAAAATTGAAGCAATTAAATCATTGTCGTTACTTCTGTACTAACACTGTCAAAGAGAGTCTCATGTGGCAGCTCGTGGTTTTTTTGAATTTTTTAAAGATTTATTTTATTATTTTCATTTTAATTTTTTCAATTTTTTTTTGAAAAATAAAAGAAAAAAATTGTCACATACCAAGTTGACATTTTGCCACGTGGCAATGACAGTGTGACATGACACTGACAGTATCACCTGTCACTATTAGGCCACATGTCATTCTATTTATCTCAATTCGGTCTCTGTATTTTTATTTTGTCTCAATTTAGTCCTAATTTTTTTAAAATTAAACAATTTTGTACCTTTCCAAATTCAAACAAAATTTAATTTGTATATAAATATTTGCAAAAAAAAATTATACAAATTGATATTTTTCTATTAGAAAAGTAAAAAAAAATACGAACTAACATACAACACATTATATAGTGTGACATGACACTGACAGTGTCACCTGTCACTATTAGGCCACATGTCATTCTATTTATCTCAATTCGGTCTCTGTATTTTTATTTTGTCTCAATTTAGTCCTAATTTTTTTAAAATTAAACAATTTTGTACCTTTCCAAATTCAAACAAAATTTAATTTGTATATAAATATTTGCAAAAAAAAATTATACAAATTGATATTTTTCTATTAGAAAAGTAAAAAAAAAAATACGAACTAACATACAACACATTATATATATGTAGTACTAACGAAAATAACTCAATTGCATTACAATTTTCAAAACAAAAACTAATTTGAGACAAATAAAAATAAAGAAACACATTTAAAATTTTTCTACGGAATTAAACAACAAATGAAATCATTTAACCTAAATAATATGAATGAGCAAATTATAAAAATTAACATTTCAATAATAAATATTTTTTAGAATGTGATCTACACAAAAATAGAATACTTCCTCAGCAATTCATAAAAAGTTTCTGAAGTTAAACATTAAGACTTGAAATACATCACCACTAAAAATTCACTTAACAGAAAAAGATTTAAAGACAAGAATTTGGAAAACGTACATACCGTTATTTCATTTAGTTAAATCTTCTAAAATTATTTGTGCATCAACTTTCTCGAAACCCTTTCGAGCAAAATATTATATTTAATTTAATCTTTTAATCATTTAATGCAGGGACCAAATTAAAACAAAATAAAAATATAGACCTAATTGGTACAAAATAAAAATACAGTGACCAAATTGAGACAAATGCACTAACACATGACTTGACGTAGTAACAATTGCCAACAAAATACATGTGTTATTCTTGTTTAAAGCTAATGATCTTTGTGTTTTTGTCTTAGTAAAAATCATGCAGGATAAATCAAAAAGTTCCTTTAACAATGTATATAAATAATCATCATCAAATCTCTTCAAAACTTAATTTGAGGTCCCCTTAAAGACTTCCTCAACATATATGCGAGTTGGTTGTTTGATCCAACAAACTTAGTACATATTTATTTTGTCAACAAACTCAGACGAATAAAATGATTATCAATTTCTATATGTTTATATCTCTCGTGAAATACTAGATTTGATGGAATGTGGATAGCAGCTTCATTATCGCAATACGTTTTCATAGTCTAAATGTCACAAAATTTAAGCTCTTAAAGGAACTGCTTCACCCAAGTTCACATGTTAGTAACGACATTACCCTATATTCAACTTCAGTTGTTGATCAGTCCACTATATTTTGTTTCTTACTTTTCGATAAAATAATGTTTCCTCCAAGAAAACACAATATCCAATAGTATATCGTCTATTAATAGGCAAACCTACCCAATCTGCATCATAGTACCCAGAGACTTGAATGCTCCATTTACCTTCAAATAACAACCATTGTCCGAGAGCCTTTTTGACGTATCTTAGAATGCGAGTGATAGCATTTCAATGACCAACACATGGAGCTTGCATGAATTGGTTAACCACTCAAACTGCAAAAGATAGATATGGCCTTACAATAATGAGATAAATCAATTTTGCAACCAGTCTCATATATCTTTCTAAATCGGAGAATAATTCACCTTCTTTTGTCATTAATTTCTAATTTGGGTCCATAGGATTGTCTATCAGTCTACAATCAATCATACTTGTTTCTTGTAATATGTCAATATCATACTTCCTTTGGGAGATTATAACTCCATCTTTTGACTAAGCTACTTGAATGCCCAAAAAGTATTTGAGACTTTCAAGATCCTTGGTTTAAAACTGTCTACACAAGTACTCCTTCAGTTGAGATATTCCAGCAATATCATTTCTTGTAATGACTATGTTGTCAACATATATAATTAAGTAAACACATTTTCCATGAGATGTATGACAATAAAAGACAAAATGATTTGCTCCATTGTGTGTTTTTTCCCAAATTATTGAACAACGAAGCTAAATTTTCCAAACCAAGCACGTAGTGATTGCTTGAGGCCATATATAGAGCGATGCAACTTGCATACCTTACCAAACTCCCCCTGAGCAACAAACTCGGGAGATTGCTCTATATAAACTTCTTCCTCAAGATCACCGTGGAGGAAGAGATTTTTGATATCCAATTGATGAAGTGGCCAATGATGAATTGTTGTCATTCCAAAGAAAAGATGAATAATAGTAATCTTGGCCACAGGAGAGAAAATGTCACGATAATCATGGCCATAAACTTAAGTGTATCCTTTAGCAAGTAATCGGGCTTTAAGCCGATCAACTTCACCATCCAGGCCGACTTTAATTGCATACTCCCATAGACAACCAACTGCCTTTTTTCTCTGTGGAAGGGGCATGAGCTCCCAAATATTACTGTGTTTGAGAGCATGCATTTATGCAATCATGGCTTGTCACCATCCAAGATGAACAAGTCTTTTTTTCACATTTATTGGTATAACCAAAGAGGACACCACGTATAAAAGAGAATAATAGGCATGCGACAATCTGTGATAGCTAAGAAAATTATAAATAGGATGGGGTTTCGAGCGGAACGATTACCTTTATTGAGAGAAATGGGCCAGCTTGAATCATTGTCACTAAGAGTCATGGTATGAAGTGATGAGTGAGAAGAATCATCGTCACCAAGAGCATGCACTTCTACAATCATGGCTTGTCGCTATCTAGGCTAAGTAAGTGTTTTTTTCACATTTTTTGGGTATAACCACAGAAGACACTGCAAATAAAAAAGAATAATAGGCAGGCGACAATTTGTGATACCCAAGAAAATTATAAATGGGATATAGGTTTCAAAGGGAACAACTACCTTTTTTGAGACCAATGGGCCAACTTGAATCATCGTCACCAAGAGTCGTGGTATGAAGTGACGAGGGAAAAGAATTTGAAGTAGGGGATTTACCATTTTCTTGGAGATGTGGACTCTTCATCGATGTCCTGTGTCGAAAAATATCAATGTGTGGACTCTTGAATGGACAAAGACATTGGAAATATTGGACGCAACCATGGGAATAGGAAGGACCATTTGGATTATATGAAGAGAAGTAAGGAATATGTTCAAAGAATGTAACATTGGCAAACATGTAGTACTTGGTTTCAGAAGAATAACACCATTACTAGAAATGTGATCAAAAGCACCAAAGTCAATTACCCATGAATTTTGACCTTTCATGGACTGAGAAATGCATGTTGTTGATGTACTTAGAGATTGAGATATCTGGACCAAGCAGTCAGGTTTTAATCGTAGATACTATTGATATTCATCCTCTACGAACTTGGAATTGGTAGTTTCAGCCTTAGAGATATTGATAGTTTTGGAAGGAAAACCGTGCAAGGAGTAGTAATTCTCTTGGGTGTGACCCATCCTTTTATAGTATGTGCATTGAGAACGCCCCCGACCCCTACGTCCTCCACCTCTAGTACCATGTCCTCCTCTTCCTCGTTTGACAACCATGACAAATGGTTCCACTAGTTTCATGAGTTTTTTGAGTTTGAGGCATGGTATACGAAGAAGGCGTGTGGTCAAAGTTTCCATGGAAGGGACCTCATGACTAGTCAGAAGTTGATCTCTGATGTGATCAAAGTCTGAATGTAGGGAACAAAGGATCAACACCATATAATATTTGTCCAATTTCTTCTCCATATCCTCCAAAGGTTTGACTTCCATAAACATCCACAGTTCATCGATAGCAGATTGGGCATTAGTCATGAAAGATACCATATCATGGTTTGCCATTTTAAGATAGGCAAGCTTATTTTCCATAGAGTCGTTGAATATCATTGGAATAAATGTTTTGAGCTTTCTTCCAATAGGAATAACAAGTTTTAAAAGATCTAAGGGACATACGAAGTCTTTGTTCCTTTAATTGCCATAATAGGGCACACAATTGGAAATTTATTTGTTTCCAGTGGTCCGCTTTTTCAATCGGCACATGGCTTCCATCTTGTTAAAGGTGATCATGATGTCCTTGACCAAGAAACTACATCTCAACGGCAACAGACCAAGATAAATAGTTTTTTCCATTTAGTTTCTCGAAAGTAATTGAAGGACTTCCTGAGAGAGAAATAACACTTCCAATAGCCATTTTTGATAAAAAAATAAAATAAAAATTGAGGGAGCACGGAAACAGAAAACCCTAGGGCTTTCTCCTTCAAGGGTAGCTTCGAACTCCACTGAAATGAAGTTTTGAGGGTTAGAACAGAGAGAGGAGGGACCGACAACAACTATGGAGGTGGCGTAATGATGTTCTGATGAGCATAAGGCGGCCTGGGAGCAATGAACAAAGACGGTGCACGTGGTGGCAAACTGGCCCTCGACACCAATGGGGTTGGTTGTCACTCGGAGAGGCGATCCATATCTGGTGGCCGTCGGAAGAAACTACTACTATAAACGACCGAAAACGCCAACGAATAACATCGAACCGTGGCAGAACAACATAGAAAAAAGGCTAATAGTGTTGGACAACTTGAACTTGAAATTGAAAGTTGTAGAAAAGAGCTGGACAACGACAAACGAAGCTAGATAGATACGGACAACAATGACACTCATGGAGGATAAGACAACAAAAAAATCAGGGGATCGATCCGCCACAACTTAAGATTAAAAAGAAAATATATATATATATATATATATATATTGATTTATTGATACATTAAGAAGAGTAAAGGCTCTATCTTAAACTACTTTAGGATTATATGTTATCTAACACTAAACTTCCTAGCTTAAACTTAAACTTAATTATTACATAGATTTATATCCTATTTCAACCAAGCTAAAAAATAAAGACACGAAATTAAATTAATTGAATAAATTTGATTTTTATATATATATATATATATATATATATATATATATATATATATATGGGTTTGTTAATTTGCGTACGCCTGTTTTTCAGTTGGTTTAGAAATATGTACCGAGTTTTAGTAGACAAAAATATCCTAATATATCATGGATTCTAAGTTTTAAGGTTAAGGGTATTTTAATAATTTTCATTTTCAAAACTAAAAAAAAAATAAAAAACCCCAAACCCTTCCTCACCTCCCTCATTCCTTTCAACCCTTTCTCTTTCATCTCTCACTCCAACATTTTATCTGTCATCACTATTGTAGTCCCAACTGAAAAAATTAGAAACACTCGTTGTTAAACAATTTCTTAAAAAAAATATATGATTTTATAATGAGTTTTCATTTCATAGTTTTTGTCTTATCTAATTTTATCTAATTTTTACAAGCATAATGATATCCGAAAGAATTGGTAATTGGCCTGGAAAAAATCAGAAACACTCACTGTTAAACAATTTCTTACAAAAAATGATTTTATAATGAGTTTTCATTTTATAATTTTTGTCTTATCTAATTTTATCTAATTTTCACAAGCATAATGACATTGGAAGGAATTGGTAATTGGCCTGGAAGTATTTTTTAGAGATAATAATTCAACATCCGCATATGATTTGAAATTAGAGAGGTTAGTGAAAATGATGAAATTAAAAAGATCTTGAATGAACCTTTCCCTAAAGGCGAATATGTCAATGACTCAACTCTTTAGTGAGTGTTTTTTCAGTTGGGACTAGTGTAGGGATAAGAGAGAAAGTTGGAGTGAGAAAGATGAAAGAGAAATGATTGAGATGAATGAGGAAAGTGAGCAAGGGTTTGGGGGTTTCTTTTTTCTTTTTTTAGTTTTGAAAATTAAAATTATTAAAATAACCTTAACCTTAAAACTTAAAATTTATGATATATTAAGATATTACACATTGCTAAATGTACTAACTGAAAAACATATATATATATATATATATATATATATATATATATATATATATATATATATATATATATATATATATATATATATATATATATATATATATATATATATAGATAAATTGTGCCTTGAGGCAACAGTCTTCAGTGCGGCCGCGGTTGTGGGAAGTCGACTCGACAGTATGCAATTTCTTTGACCTTGTACTTCTCCATTTTTCCCTCCCGCCTACTCATTACCCATATGCTTTGCAAAAGTAGAACAAAAAGCTACCAAAAGATTTATTTTTTTTTCTTTTCTTGTGATTGCTTTTGCATTTGTATCCATTGATAAGCTTGAGTTCTACTTCACTTTTGTCATGCTCATGTAAAAAAATTGGAAAAGAAATGTATTTTTTGTAATGGGTCTCTCTGATTTTCTCACTGTTTAGTGATTTTATTCCAGAAAAAGCAAACGAGATTTGGGAAATGGCTGCTGCAAGAGGGTTGGTCCTGTCACGTCCTGTTACTTTTGTGACTGGAAATGCCAAAAAGCTTGAAGAAGTTCGTGCCATCTTGGGGAATTCCATTCCTTTCCAGTCGCTCAAAATTGATTGTAATAACTCTTCCCCTTTTCCTTTTAAATTACTTTTTCCATCTTGAGTTGTTTATTCTTTCCCTCTTGTTGTCTATGTTGTCTATTTTGTTGAGACGTTTAGGGTGTGTTTTTGATTCTAATTTCAAAGGCTGTTTTTAGGATTGAAAAATGCAACTAAAGAAAGTTTCTCGAACCACTAGTGTGTTGGGTGGAGCAAGGGGTATAACAGAGTGCGGAAAACACAGAGCAAGATACAAGTGGGAGAAGAAAAAAAGAAATGAGAAAACATCTTTTAACTGCTTCTAGTTTTTTGGTTTTGAAACACTTGTTTTGAAAACAATTTTCAAAACTTTATTCATTTTTTACTAAGAATTTGGTTGGTCAGTGGTGTGAAATTGTTTTAGAAAAACAACTTTTAGAATTGATACGTGAGAAGTGAATCAAAGGGACAATTATTTTGTGTTCAGTTGCCTTTCTTGCTTGATAATTCTTCTTAGAGTTTGTTTTTCCATGCTTTTTATATCAAGTGCCCGAGTTGCAAGGAGAGCCTGAAGATATCTCTAAAGAGAAGGCTCGAATGGCTGCTCTTCAGGTACCTTGTTATAATTTTTTCTCAAATATGCTTGGCCTTGTGTGATTTTAGGTTGTCTTTCTGCTTTTTATTGTTTTTATACTTTTTTTACGGTGTATGCTTAGGTGAATGGACCTGTGTTGGTTGAAGACACTTGTCTCTGCTTCAATGCCTTGAAGGGTCTTCCAGGTGGATATTATTTTGTGTTTTTATTTATGCAGCGAAAGCTGGCATTATTATACAACCTGACTGATTTTGATTGACTGTTTTACACTTTTTCAGGGCCTTACATGTAAGTTCATTTTCACCCTTAACCATTGTACTCAGTGAACTTTACCCCCTTTTGTTGTCATAATTTTTTCAAGCCCTCATATTACTGTTATTAATTTATATTGTAGTTTTTTAGCATGAAACTGATGTAGAAAAGTACAAGAAGCAGATCGTTTCTTAAAATAGGCTGAAACTATGGTAGGAAACGGATGATGATAAATATTAGAGAATAGTTTTTTCTTTCTTTTATATATATGTAAATATTAGGTCATTTTGTATTTTTGGTCTTGGCTTATCTTTCTTGTGCTGAGACAGTTTGAAATAAGAAGGTAGGTTGAGAGAGCGTTAGTGACAGAGAATGATCTTGTGATTTGGGGGAAATTGAGTCCTTTGGGCTTTGGGTGGCATAGATCCTTAAACCCTGTTTTCTGTCCTTAAACCCTGTTTTCTGTCCAGTAATTTGGTGACTTCTCCCCACCATTATTCTCTAATGAAGTACCAAGTATATTTCATTCCCACTAAATGGTGTTGACTCTGGGGATTCTAGTCTGCCATTGTGCATGATCCTTATTTTTAGGTATATGGAGCTTGATTTGCTCTATATCCTCTTTAATAGTCTCGAACCTTTTTTTTTAGGGTTTTTCTTTAATCTTCATTAAGGGGATATTGGTGTATGTTGTGTCCTCACATTTTTTCAACACATCTATATTTCATCATTTTATACTGCAAAACCACCACCTTAAGCAATCTTTCCTCCATAGGATCCAGGTCTTGGTATGCTCACTCCTTTAACCATGCAAAGTTTGTGTTCAAATAATGGTATAACCTTTCTCTAATAATTGAGCAACAAATTTTGAATAATCTCATTAACATATGGGACATCAAAAATTAAAATCAAACCTGGTTGACTGTTAATTGTAGTTGTTCATATAACTTTCATAGCAATATTTTCTCCATTTCCAGTTCTTACTTTCGAAATGACAAATGTGTTGAGCTCTTTGAAGAGCTCTTCATCATGAGTCACACGGTTTGTACAACCACTACCTATAATGTTAGGTTCTTGGGTTTGGAACCTAACTAAAAACACTCACAGACAGCAGAAAATAGAATTGAAAGAAAGAATTCTATTATTTCAGAACGTATAAGCATTGTACAACGAATGGGGTTGGGAGCATAACCTCCCTGAGAGCATAACCTCTCAACACAAGCTAAAGCTTGACTTTACAAAATATATTCTCGATACCTCCTGACACAAACCGGGTCTTATTTATAGAATTCTTCCACCTTCTATTCTAACCCATTAAGTCCTCTCCCCCTATATCCTATCATATAAGTTAACGTTTTTGTGGAGTTATTGGTTGTAAAGCATGATATTGCAAATCTAGTTAATCCTTTGCAACCTTGTGATAGGATGCTTGGTGGAGTATTTAAGTGGTTCAGTTCTCCCTCCTTAATATTGGCTTTTGAGGGTGGGTTCCCCAAGTTCTTGGGTACTTATCAATTAGTATTAGAGCTGGTAATCAATGTCTAGAAAAGGGCTTCCTACGAACATTTATGACTGGTGGAGGGTGTTGATGCATGAGGGTGTTGAGTGAGGTGTCATCGAGTAAAGTGTCATAGTGTGAAAGTTGTTGAGACGTTGGCTCTTAGGGCCAATGCTTTATAGGAACTTTGGTATTATGGTGTGCCCATGTCCCCCATCAAATAGTATTGGTGGTCTATTTAAGTGTTTGCTTCTCCTCATTAATAGCTAATAATATTGCTTGCATCGTTTCTTAGTTCACAAACTTAATTTCAACATATCACTTAGACCCACCCAAAAGTGTCTTACCCGAACGCACATTTCCTCCACTGATCAGAGACTGACAACTTACTATAATACCAATTGATAAGTACCCAAGTACATGGGAACCCACCCTCAAAAGATAATATTAAGGGAGAAGAACCAAACATTATACTACTTGATGTGAGATTCCCAGTTCCTCTCACCTTGACAACTTCTTGTTAATGTTGAGACTTATATATCTTTTTCATATTTCCCACTTGACCACACTTGTGGAATTTCATATTTGGCCTTACATAACACTTGTTGCATGGGTGACTATTTCTCTTGCAATGTGGACAAGGTGAAAAGACACATGTATTGTTGTTTTGGTTCTATTCATAACCTTTGTAGTTGTTGGCATAGAAAGCTCCTTTTACAAATATTTCTTGCCTCCTTAGTTCTTGTGTCTGTAGTTCATTCAACAATTCTGCCAGTAATGCATGATGAATCCCCTGCAATTGATTATGCCGAGAAGCTTGTTGGATTATTCCTTAATTGTTTCTGATTCCTTCATTCTCTGCATCTCAAATTCCTGGGTCAAGTTCAGCACTTGCATCCTTTTCATTGGAAGTGATTGCACTCTTGGATTTTTTTCAGTGTCATTATTCTGGTCAACAAAATCAATGATACTGCTGACAAACAGGGTTGTTCTTGCTTTTGATTTTCTTGACTTCCTCTCTATGGGTTTTGATTTGAGCATTTTCTATCTGATAGGGTTGAAACTTCGTACTCATCTTCAATGACTTCCCTTAGAGTGTAGGTCATTGTCATTGAATATTGAATGTAATATTCAATTTTGCATTTCCTTTTAATATTTATGTAATATTCTGATCCATGTAGGTCATTGTCATTGAATATTGAATGTAGAAGTATTCATCTGAATTCTTTTAAGCTTTAGTGTCTAAACAATTTCGGGATCATTAGCATTTAGCAAGTGAGATTTTTTAGATTCATGATCAGCACTTCATAATGATTATTGTCTAATGTCATTGATGTATCATGCAGCAAATGGTTTCTGCAGAAGATTGGCCATGAAGGTTGTAACTAAACTGCATAATTTTGGATAAGTTTTCAATTTTTCAGTACATGTTTTCAGGGATAAGGATATCCCACAAAATTTGATTTACTCATTCCTCTTGTTCATTTTCCAGGTCTCAACAATTTGCTGATGGCATATGATGATAAATCAGCATTTGCCTTATGTGTATTTTCCTTTGCAGCAGGTCCAGATAGTGAACCTATCACATTTTCTGGAAAAACTCCGGTATCTCTTTGAATCCCTTTATACATAATTACAAATTCATATTTTGTTGAGTCTGAATTAGATATCTGAGGATGGTTGATGTATGAGAGTGTAACTAACACCTTTTGTGGTGCATGGTAATGTTAGGGGAAGATTGTTCCTCCGAGAGGGCCTAATGATTTTGGTTGGGATCCTATTTTTGAACCTGAAGGCTATGATCAAACGTATTTCAATCCCTTCTTTCATGCCATTTTCCTTTCAAACGTTTAATAGTTTCTTGCAAAATCTAATTCCTCCCATTTACACTTTGTAGCTATGCAGAAATGCCCAAAGAAGAAAAGAACAAAATTTCCCACCGCTCCAAATCTCTTACATTGGTCAAATCTCATTTTGCAGAAGCTGGTTATACTTTTCAGATCAATAACGTCTGAAATCTCATTTGCTACATTGTTATACACTTCAAAGGGATTTTTTAACAGTACCAAATGACATTATTTTTTTTTTGTACCACTTCTCCCGTAAAAAGATCACACAAAAAACAGAAAAGTATACCAAGAAAGCAATCTTTCAAGTTTATAGACGTTTTTATCCGAACAAAATTGCTGTAAGAGAATAAAATATTAATGATTGTGTGAAAAGAAGCATAAAAAATAAAAGTACAATTGATGATTATTTTTTATTTAAATTAAGAATGTTCGATACTTTCCAATTTAAATAATTTCTTTATTTTCAAAAATGGCACATCGAGTTTCATTTAAGGAATCCTTCTTGAATGTATTGTTACAAAATTTAAATGATTAATAAAATTCATTAAAATCTCCGTTTTATTATTAATATCATTATTGAGATTGTACACATTTTCTTTTCTATTCTACTTTTTAAATAATTTATTTATTTTAATTAAAATAAATATGTTATCAATTTTAGCTTTTGCACATCCGTTTTTTATATTTTTTTCAATTTGATTTTCTTTTAAATTTAGAAACTCTCTACTATAAAATAGTAAAAAAAAGAATTTACTTTAACAAGTATAGTAATAATAATTTTATTATTTTTATTATAAATGCATATGTTTACACTGGTGTGTTATGTGACATTCCAATTATATAGAGAGACATACATAATCAAGATGTCATCATGCATATAGTATAGGAAAGCAGTCAAGAGTAATTAGGATTACAGTCATCCTTAAAATAGTGTGGAATTGAAAACTAGAGTACTAGAGTTTCTCCCTAGAAATTACAGAGAATTTAAAAACTTAGAACATAATAAGGTTTCTTCGAAATTTCCTAGGACAAGAGAATTAAAGCCTAGAGAACTAGGCAGCAACACTGTCTTCCCCATCGAGAGCTGTTTCCAGAGTATCCTCCTTGCCATATGCTCTCATCCAAGTGGATGATCATCGCAAAAGAAAACACATACAACATGATACAAACACAAGCAAGCAAGGGTGAGCTAATTATATAAAAGCATACATCATATTAATATATCGCATACAAGGAACAAGTAAAATCAAAATAGCAAAGCACACCACCTAAAGCATGTTATATTCTAGACTTGACTCGTCCGGACTTTAAAATGATAGTCGGGCTATGGCGAGTCTTGCACCCGTGGTGACTTATGAAACTTGGGTTCCCCACCCTGCCACACTCACGAGGTTAGTCCATTCCGCGCCTTGAGGCATAGTCGGAGCCCCCAAGACTAAAGACCTCCTGCTACTTCTCACCACATGGTTCAACCTCTCTAAGTGAGTTTGATTGACCATTGAAGTGTCAGAATGACTCCCAAGGCTGAGCCCCTACTTTCATTTTAAAACACTAAGAATCTCATCAAAAGATTCTACATTTGAAACTATCATAAGCAACCATGAAATCATGTTTCAATCTTTCCCAATTCACACACCTTTGAATTATAATCAAACCACATATTTAAGCCTTAAATATCAAATCATATATAACAAAACATGCTCCACAACCACTTCCAATCATCTCAAATAGACAATATTGTCATGTTATTACCAAACAGTAATATATATCAAAAGATAAAAATCATGGATTATATATATATGTTACGTACATTAACTAAATTATATATACATGTCTATTTAAACTAATTTGTTCATTTTAATTTGTTCCTAGAGTAAAAATGAGTTGCTCTGTTAAATTTTTCATTACCACAAGATACTTGTTCCTAATCTCACCTCACTACCCAATTTCCTTGCTGGTTATATAAATAGCCTAAGAACTCTATATTTTTCCCCAATCCTTCTCGTACCCCAATTGGTCACCGGAGAGAGAACAGATGTCTAACGCATCAGACTCACCTTCGACACCAACACATATGACTAGTCACAACTGACTGGACCAGGCCAGGGCTGCTCTATGATCAGGGATGTGCAGCTCTGGTTTTTAGGTTCTCTCTATACTACCAACAAAGAAGGTATACTAACACTCTAAGTTTGGCTTTCTTAAGGTATTGTGATCACTGTACGGTTTTCTAGACCTCCCTTCCCTTAAATCAGTACCTCACTTCCACTCACAGTCTTAAATACTACACAGCCCAAGTCCCCTTCACCAAATCGACAACATAACTGGAATTCCCAGTAGCACAAAATGTACCTCAGTATATCCAGAACCAATACTCGCCCACTAAATTTGTATCACCAAGTCAAATGTACAGGAAGTCAATTTAAACCATTCCAAAACATACCATAATACTTAAGAGCACCACATATCCATATCAATACCCAATCCAAATCAAAACAAGTCCAAATATACATACTGTCATTTTCCCCAAATATGACCTTAACATTCGAAATCACGATACATCAGAATTTAGTATTTTCAGAATCTCATATCACCACTAATATATATATCTAGGCACCAAAAATATACTACAGTTACACCTCATGCGAAAGACAACAACAGATTCATTCATTCACAAAAACAGTTTAACATACCATAGTATAAACTCCAATCAAACCATAAAAATTCAAACAAACTATATTTATATAATTAAAGCTCCCCTTACCTGGTTTTTCCTCAAACACATCTAATTGGAGATGCCTAACAGAGCCTTACACAGACCGAACACGACAGCACCTATAACCACCATTTCAGCGGTAGAAATAGTTCTTAGAGTTAGAACCTAACAGGAATTAGAAAAGGACAGTTCTAACTGCTTGAAATCAGTAGAATCCCAAACCCTAGGTTTCAAAAATAATGGAAGAAACGGGAAAATCACTTACCGGAAGGAGACAAAGAAACTAATCGATTCAAAGTGATGCCCTTGCTGCCGTGAACGCTTAGGCACCTTCAAACCAGAAATTGAACGGTTCAGCAGAGTGGTATTTTAGAGAGAAGGCAGAGCAATGTTTAGGAAAAAATGGGTTTTTTTTAGAGAGAGAGAGTGAAAAATGGCAAATGAAGGATCTGACTTCTGAAAAAAAGTCTCCCTCTAAGGCTAAGGCACCCTTAACTTATGGGTCTGGTTGCCCCAATTAAGAGGCCCAATGGCTTTAAATAATTTATCAGGACCTTACATGTTATAAAGATGTTAATAAATCGTTACAACAGCTGTATTAACATGCTTAATTTTAAGAATACAAAGAATAAGATCTTACTGAAAACTATGTATTAATATTTATTTTAAACCATGTCATTTTTTTTTCATCAAAATACGTTAACGGTAAACACTAATTTTAATTGAGAAAAAAACATTATAGTAAATATGATCAATAGTTTTTTAGATATTAATGTTGAACGAAGTTGGTAAGTACTTAATACTATGATTTATTTAAATTTACCGTAAATAGTTTTGAACTATAAAAATTTAAAATAATTAATTAATTAAAATAAACGGATTAAATAAATATATCAAAATAAAATGTGTAACAGAAATAAACCAGTCCAAAAAAACATTTATTCTAAGATTTTCCAATTCTGAAAATGAATAACTGTTTTCCTTCTTTGTGTTGTGAAAATACTTAACAAAACATACTATAATATATTACACTAATGGAATTTTTAAGGAGACAAATTATAGTTTCTAAACTTTTTTTTTTCTAAATTTTCAAAAGTGAGTGTGTGTCACACCCCATTTAATACCGCTCCTTAGTGGGGTACACTTGTCAAGCCGTCCCCTCTTTCCTGGTGAGTGGGAGACCAACTCTGCCAGTAATTAATTCCCTTTCTTCGTTATTCGTGTGACAGCTGAAGAAGTGTGAAGTTCCAGAAAGTGGAAGTCAGGTGGCAAGCTAGGAGAGGGCCGGACGTCCTAATGGAGGCAGTATTTAAGGTGAGAATGAAACCTGACGCCACTTTTCCCATGCAAAACTTCATCTTCCTCAAAGCTTCAACTCTCTGAAAACTCAAATTCTCCTCCTTCTCTCTAAACTTCCCAACCTTCTCTCTAGATTTCCAACCTTCATCTCTTCTCTGATCACTTATTTCCTTTAAGACTTATTACTCTCGGCATCAAGACCTTCAACTTGCACCAAACAGATCTCCGTTCGGGACCGGTAAGTGTCATAATCCTTGAAACCTCTTTGTCTTCTTGCACGCATGCACCTTTAAGGCTTGCATGTAACTGTCAAACCATTTGTCAGAACCTATTTTGGTACTTAATTCTAGAACTTGGAAGCCTTTGAAGGAAATAGTTGCCGCCCACTTACCTTAAAGGTTTAGTTGGATTAGAGGTAAGGGAAGCTTATAAGATTTAATTATAATTTCTTTGTATGGTTTGGATTGTATGAAATTGTTATATGATTTGCATGATTCAAATGGTATGACAAAATGTGATATGTTGCTGTGTGAATTGTATGAGTTTTTAAATTTTGTACATAGTATGAATGTATGAAATTTAGAAGAAAATATGAATCTGTGATCGAAGGTCATTAGGACCGTTCGGTCCTCCCTTCACTGTCCGGTCCATTCAGACTGCTTGGCCTAATGTGTTTACTAAATTCAGTTGGTTTCCTTTAATATTATTATTAATATTTACTTAAGGACGTTGGTCATAAACCAAGCGTTTGGTCTTACAAGTGTTCGGCCTTGGGCTAATACTTATTTGTGGAGCATTGGAATTTAATATCTTTTCCCTTTAAAACCGTCCGGTCACTTAATTACTGTTCGGTCTAGTGAGTCGTTCTTTATCAAAACATTCGGTTTTCATTTGATTAAGGTCTCTTGATTGTTAAAGGAGTTCCCCATTGCTTAGTTCGTCTGGTTGAAGAAGGCTTCGGTTATAGACTAGCCTTCGTCCATGTTAGTGCTTGGTCTTATACCAGTACTTAAATTTTAAAAGCTCTTGGTTTATAATATTCCTTGCCAGGCCGTCCGGATGACTATCACTTATAGTTCATCCTTTAGTGTCCGGTCTCATTCCTTGTCAGACCGTCCGGCAAAACGTTCTTATCTAATTCATATCTTATTCTATTTTGATCATCTGGTCATTTCTTAACAACCTTTCAGTATAAAAGTAATAATGAATATTGGTTGAATTTGGCTAAGTAAGAGAATTCCAATGGAGGAATGTCTCATGAATTGGTGCTAACCTCGGGTGGCAGCTGATAAGGTCAGGCAGCTACTACACCACACCGGGTGCTAGGGACGTCGAGCTACGTGGTTCATACCGTCCGGACATTGTCTTAGTGGTCGGTCATAAGTTAATGAATATAGTTAAGCTTGAATAGAAATTGTATGTATGAAATGTTGATTAATTTGAATTGCATGTTTTCTTGTATGATGGAAATGATTAATTAAATTTACATAAGCTTACCCTTATTTGTTATGTCTTCGTCTATGTTGTCGTTCGGTATTTGACCGTTCGGTTATTCCCTTTAATGCAATGATCATCCTTTTTGGGTGTGAGCAGAGGGCAGCTTGGAGGATACTTTGGAAGTTACTTTGGAGGATGTTGTACCAGCCGAACAACCAATGGAAGTTATGCCTGAGAGTTGTGCAGACCTTCTGGTCCTTAGTGTAGTTTACTCCCGTTGTATAGTTAGTTAACCGTTCGGTTAATATTTTGTGAAACCATTCGGTATAGTGAACTCTTTGATGTTGATTGTTCATTCTATCTTGCAACTGTATACCCAACTTTAACTGATAATACAGTTTAAAGTTTAAATGTTATTTTTACTTATTCATCCGTCTATGCTTATCCATCACTGTTCTCACTTATGATTCATGTTAACTCCTAAAATAAATTATAGCTTCTGTTATATATTTATTGGGATGTTACATTAATGGTATCAGAGCAGTTTCTTCCTTAGAATGCCTGTAGGTTATGAGTATATCATGCTTATGCTGTGTACTCTATTGTTCGGTCAGAATATTCTGATTTCTCGTGGACTAAGGGATCTTTCTTTCTATTGAAAGCAGAAGATGGCTCCAAGACCACCCCCTCAACCGGCTGATAGAGATTCGTCCAGCGGCAACAATTTGCTGGAGTCAATCTTAGCTCCACTTCAACAACAAAATGCTAATTTGATTCAGCAAAACGCCAACCTCGCGCAACAAAACGCACTGGCCTTGCAGAATTCAGAGGCAGCCAGAGTCTCGGCAGAAGCAACCCAGAGACAGATCATGGAAATGATGACTAACGGAACGCAGTCTGGCAGACCGTTCGGTTCTTCATCAAACAACCAGACTGAATGGAGTCTGGAGAGCTTCCTCCAGCACCGTCCGGCTAAGTTTGACGGAAAGTGTAGTGCTGACGAGGCCGATCACTGGCTTCGTGACATGGAGAGGATTTATGACGCCAAGAGGTGTGGAGATGAGAATCGTCTGGCGTTTACGGAGTATCTGCTAACCGGAGAGGCCGATCACTGGTGGGGTAGTTCAAAGATGCTACTGGAAGACGAAAACACCCCCATTACATGGGAGGTATTCAAGAAGAAGTTCTATGAAGAGTACTTTCCCAATAGCGTCCGGTTTGCCAAAGAAGTGGAGTTCCTTCAACTGGTTCAAGGAGCGATGACGGTGTCTGAGCATGCCAACAGATTTAAGCAACTTATGAGGTTTTATACTATGAGGATGAGTGAGGAGTGGCAGTGCCGGAAATTTGAAAATGGACTGCGAGAAGATCTGAAACCAGTCATTGCCAACCACTGTATACAGAAGTTCCCTGCCTTGGTAGAGAGAGCTAAGGTACTGGAGAAGAATTTAATGGACGCCGAGCGGCGTAAGAAGCAACATCAAAGTTCTAAGGGGCCTATCTTTTCAAGAAGCAACCCGGGTTCCAGAGCAACCCCTTACTCTCGTCCCATGTCATCCTCTGGTCCTTCTGCGTTGGCCGTTCGGCCTGTTAACTATGCCAGACCGTCCGGTCAACCGGGGAGCGTGAACTGTTTCATCTGTGGAGGACCCCATTTCATGAAAGACTGCCCCAAGCAAGGAAATGCCAAGTACTGTGTCAAGTGCAGAAGGAATGGGCACTGGGAGAGGGAATGCAATATGGGTGACAAAGTATTCGCTAGGCCACCAACCACTGACAGGTTTCATCAGAGTGGTGGCTGAGCACAAGCAGCTGGTCGAGTTTATGCTATCACAAGAGCTGAAGCATTCAGTGCAGGTAACCTCATCACCAGTACTTGCTTATTACACGAAATGCCTTGCTGTGTGTTATTTGATTCGGGGGCAACACATTCCTTCATCTCGAAGGCATGTGTTGATAGGCTGGGATTAGCGGAGAGAGAGATGCAGCTTGATTTGGTGGTGTCAACCCCAGCAGCTGGTGAGGTTAGGACATCTACCGTATGTGTTAGATGCCCTATTGAGGTAGAAGGGTACAAGTTTAAGGTAAATCTCATATGTTTACCTCTTCAAGACTTAGAAGTAATTCTAGGGATGGATTGGTTAACCTCCAATCACATTCTTATTGATTGTGGGAAGAAGAAGTTGATTTTCCCAAGAGAAGAAGAGAAGCTAATCTGAACGCTTGGTCAGATTAGAGAGGATTTGATTGAAAGCGCCATGAGTTTCCTCATTCTGACGTATATGGACGTAAGTGGAATAAACCGTTCGGTTGGAGACCGTTCGGTTGGAGACCGTTCGGTTATTGATGAATTTCTAGAAGTCTTTCCGGAAGAGGTGTCAGGCCTACCCCCACCGAGAGAGGTGGAGTTCTCCATTGACTTGATCTCGGGAGCTGGCCCGATATCCATAGCCCCATACCGAATGGCTCCAGCTGAATTGGCCGAGTTAAAGAAGCAGATAGAGGGACTATTGGAGAAGAAATTAATCCGGCCAAGTGCATCACCTTGGGGAGCTCCAGTACTGTTGGTCAAGAAGAAGGATGGCAGCTCTCGGCTATGCATTGATTATAGGCAGTTGAACAAGTTGACTATTAAGAACAAGTATCCCCTACCAAGAATAGATGACTTGTTGGATCAACTTCATGGAGCTACCGTTTTCTCCAAGATAGACTTGAGGTCTGGATATCACCAAATTTTGGTCAAGGAAGGTGACATCCAGAAGACTGCCTTTAGGTCCCGGTACGGTCATTACGAATACGTGGTAATGTCGTTCGGTGTTACTAATGCCCCTGCTATCTTCATGGATTACATGAACCGTATCTTCAGGCCTTTCTTGGACAAGTTTGTGGTGGTGTTTATTGATGATATTCTCATCTACTCGAAGAGCCGAAAAGAGCATAAAGATCATCTGAGGACAGTTCTTGGTATACTAAGAGAGAAGCAATTATATGCCAAATTGTCCAAGTGTGAATTCTGGATGGAACAGGTACAGTTCCTTGGACATCTCATATCAGCCGGAGGAATTGCGGTGGACCCAGGCAAAGTCCAAGCAGTGTTAGAATGGGAAACACCCCGTTCTGTTATGGACGTAAGGAGTTTTGTTGGGTTGGCCGGCTACTATAGACGATTTATTGAAGGATTCTCTAAGATAGTAGCGTCGTTGACCCAATTGACCAGGAAGGATCGACCGTTCGTCTGGACCGATCGGTGCGAATCCAGTTTCCAGGAGTTGAAGCAACGACTGACAAATGCTCCGGTATTGGTAATTCCTGATGTCAGTCAGCCCTTTGAAGTGTTCTGTGATGCCTCGTACCAAGGCCTAGGTTGTGTGTTGATGCAAAAAGGGAAGGTAGTAGCCTACGCCTCTCAACAATTGAAGATCCATGAAAGGAATTATCCAACACATGATCTGGAGTTAGCAGCAGTGGTGTTTGCTCTTAAGATTTGGAGGCATTACTTGTACGGTGTACGGTTCCAAGTGTTTAGCGTCCACAAGAGCCTCAAATATTTATTCGACCAAAAGGAATTGAACATGAGGCAAAGGAGGTGGATGGAATTCTTAAAGGACTATGATTTTGAACTGCAATACCACCCTGGAAAGGCTAATGTAGTGGCTGACGCTTTGAGCAGGAAAACCGTTCATATGGCAAGTATGATGGTCCAAGAAATGAAGTTGGTGGAGAGCTTTCGAGATTTAAGGTTACAATGTGAGCTGGAACCGAATGGTATAAGGTGTTGCAGTATGAGGTTGTCAAGCAACATCTTTGATCAAATCAAGGAGAAGCAAGCCTTTGATGAAGAATTACAAAAGCTTAGTGTACCGAACGGTGTACCAATCCATAAAGACTTCAGTTCTGGAACGGACGGCCTTCTGAAGTATAGAGGAAGAACTTGTGTCCCCAATGATGAACGCTTAAGAAAATTGGTTCTTGAAGAAGCTCATCAAAGCCGTCTTAGTATATATCCTGGTATGACTAAGATGTATAAAGATCTCAAGATGTCTTTCTGGTGGCCAGGAATGAAACATGACGTAGCTCGGTTTGTGTAATCCTGTTTGACCTGCCAAAGGGCCAAGATAGAATATCAGAAACCAAGTGGTCAATTACAGCCACTAGAAATTTCAGAGTGGAAGTGGGATAGCATAGCTATGGATTTCGTGACCCACTTGCCCCGTACGGTCAGAAACCATAACGCTATTTGGGTCATAGTTGACCGTCTTACAAAGAGTGCACACTTCATTCCCATAAACTTGAAGATGCCCATGTCCAAATTAGCTCAGCTTTATATCAAGGAGATCGTCCAGCTGCATGGTGTACCGTCAAGTATAGTGTCAGACCGAGATCCCAAATTCACTTCTCGGTTTTGGCAGGCATTACAACATGAAATGGGAAGCAAGCTCCAGATGAGTTCAGCTTATCACCCTCAGACGGATGGCCAATCTGAGAGAACCATCCAAACCCTTGAAGACTTATTGAGGACTAGCATTCTAGATCACTTAGGGGTTTGGGATGAGATTCTACCCTTAGCTGAGTTCACGTACAACAACAGTTTCCACTCAAGCATTGGAATGACACCTTATGAAGCCCTCTATGGAAGAAAATGCCGAACACCCCTCTGCTGGTTCCAAGAAGGTGAAGCAGTACTAACTGGACCTGAAATTATCCAACAAACAATGGAGAAGGTGAAGATAATTCAAGAAAGACTGAAGCATCGCAAAGCCGACAGAAGTCATATGCTGACAGAAGAAGGAAACTTCTGGAGTTCGCTGAAGGAGATCATGTCATCTTGAAGCTAAACCGTGCGGCCGGAGTTGGAAGAGTCGTTCGGCCAAAGAAGTTATCTCCCAGATTTCTTGGTCCATATCAAATCTTAAGACGCATTGGACCAGTCGCTTATGAGTTAGCTTTGCCCCCTCCGTTGTCTAACCTTCACCCTGTTTTTCATGTTTCTCAACTCTGGAAGTACATTGCTGATCCTTCTCATGTGCTTGATGTTGACAACGTTCAACTCAAAGGAGACTGTTCGGTCGAATTACAACCGGTCAGAATTGAGAAATTCATGACCAAACGACCGTCCGGTAAATCCACTACTCTCGTCAAGGTCATCTGGGATGACTGAACGGGCGATGCAACCTGGGAACGAGAAGAAGTCATGAAGGAGTCTTACCCCCACCTATTCCATCGTAAGTTTTAATTTTCGAGGTCGAAAATTTTATTTGTTGGGGGGAATGTCACACCCCATTTAATACCCCTCCTTAGTGGGGTACACTTGTTAAGCCGTCCCCTCTTTCCTGGTGAGTGGGAGACCAACTCTGCCAGTAATTAATTCCCTTTCTCTGTGATTCGTGTGGCAGCTGAAGAAGTGTGAAGTTCCAGAAAGTGGAAGTCAGGTGGCAAGCTAGGAGAGGGTCGGACGTCCTAATGGAGGCAGTATTTAAGGTGAGAATGAAACCTGACGCCACTTTTCCCATGCAAAACTTCATCTTCCTCAAAGCTTCAACTATCTGAAAACTCAAATTCTCCTCCTTCTCTCTAAACTTCCCAACCTTCTCTCTAGATTTCCAACCTTCTCTCTAGATTTCCAACCTTCATCTCTTCTCTGATCACTTATTTCCTTTAAGACTTATTACTCCCGGCATCAAGACCTTCAACTTGCACCAAACAGATCTCCGTTCGGGACTAGTAAGTGTCATAATCCTTGAAACCTCTTTGTCTTCTTGCACGCATGCACCCTTAAGGCTTGCATGTAACTGTCAAACCATTTGTCTGAACCTATTTTGGTACTTAATTCTAGAACTTGGAAGCCTTTGAAGGAAATAGTTGCCGCCCACTTACCTTAGAGGTTTAGCTGGATTAGAGGTAAGGGAAGCTTATAAGATTTAATTATAATTTCTTTGTATGGTTTGGATTGTATGAAATTATTATATGATTTGCATGATTCAAATGGTATGACAAAATGTGATATGTTGTTGTGTGAATTGTATGAGTTTTTAAATTTTGTACTTAGTATGAATGTATGAAATTTAGAAGAAAATATGAATCTGTGATCGAAGGTCATTAGGACCGTTCGGTCCTCCCTTCACCGTCCGGTCCATTCGGACTGCTTGGCCTAATGTGTTTACTAAATTCAGTTGGTTTCCTTTAATATTATTATTAATATTTACTTAAGGACGCTGGTCATAAACCAAGCGTTCGGTCTTACAAGTGTTCGGCCTTAGGCTAATACTTATTTGTGGAGCATTGGAATTTAATATCTTTTCCCTTTAAAACCGTCCGGTCACTTAATTACTGTTCGGTCTAGTGAGTCGTTCTTTATCAAAACGTTCGTTTTTCATTTGATTAAGGTCTCTTGATTGTTAAAAGAGTTCCTCATTGCTTAGTTCGTCTGGTTGAAGAAGGGTTCGGTTATAGACTAGCCTTCGTCCATGTTAGTGCTTGGTCTTAAACCAGTACTTAAATTTTAAAAGCTCTCGGTTTATAATATTCCTTGTCAGACTGTCCGGATGACTATCACTTATAGTTCATCCTTTAGTGTCCGGTCTCATTCCTCGCTAGACCGTCTGGATGACTATCACTTATAGTTCATCCTTTAGTGTCCATCTCATTCCTTGTCAAACCATCCGGCAAAACATTCTTATCTCATTCATATCTTATTCTATTTTGATCATCCGGTCATTTCTTAACAACCTTTCAGTATAAAAGTAATAATGAATATTGGTCGAATTTGGCTAAGTAAGAGAATTCCAATGGAGGAATGTCTCATGAATTGGTGATGGTTGGTAAAGTATGAACATGGTCAGACTCTGGTTGTCGTCCTGATCCTGATATTCCGTGATAATGCTTTCTCATGTAGAGAAAGGTTACTCATGTGTGGGAATGGCAGGAGGTCCGCGGTCATACGAACAGATGATCGTTTCAGGGCTAACCTCGGGTGACAGCTGATAAGGTCAGGCAGCTACTACACCACACCGGGTGCTAGGGACGTCGAGCTACGTGGTTCATACCGTCCGGACATTGTCTTAGTGGTCAGTCATAAGTTAATGAATATAGTTAAGCTTGAATAGAAATTGTATGTATGAAATGTTGATTAATTTGAATTGCATGTTTTCTTGTATGATGGAAATGATTAATTAAATTTACATAAGCTTACCCTTATCTGTTATGTCTTCGTCTATGTTGTCGTTCGGTATTTGACCGTTCGGTTATTCCCTTTAATGCAATGATCATCCTTTTTGGGTGTGAGCAGAGGGCAGCTTGGAGGATACTTTGGAAGTTACTTTGGAGGATGTTGTACCAGCCGAACAACCAATGGAAGCTATGCCTGAGAGTTGTGCAGGACCTTCTGGTCCTTAGTGTAGTTTACTCCCGTTGTATAGTTAGTTAACCGTTCGGTTAATATTTTGTGAAACCGTTCGGTATAGTGAACTCTTTGATGTTGACTGTTCATTCTATCTTGCAACTTCAACTTTAATTGATAATACAGTTTAAAGTTTAAATGTTATTTTTACTTATTCATCCGTCTATGCTTATCCATCACTGTTCTCACTTATGATTCATGAGCTTCTGTTATATATTTATTGGGATGTTATATATATATATATATATATATATATATATATATATATATATAGATATATATATATATAATTTCTCAAAATTTAATTTAAAACTTTAAATTCTTAAAGCTATTTTATTTTATTTTTTTACTTTCTAAAATTTTCAATCAAACTCTGAAGTAGAATCGTGAGATAATTATTTGGTGGCACCGACATGAATGAACTGTAGCAAAATACATACATGTCATGTTTTCATGGCATTTATTGAGTTCAAGATCTGAAGAATAAATTGCATTGTTGTTGAATTTTGTGTGTTTCATGACAAATTGACTACACTTTTGTTTCTTCCTGAAATTCTTGTATCTTGCTTCTTTTCTGTCTTTGAATATTATTTAGTATAACAAATGTAGAATTTTCTATTCCACCATTTTCCTTTCTAACCCCTAATAGTTGCATATACCTAATTAATTAAAGGTCATATAAAAGAAATATATGAATGAGAAAATAATAACAAAAGTTACCTAAGAAATGACAAATAAATGAAAAAAAAAAGGAGGGCAATTTTTACAAGAGTTTCTTTTTTTAAAAAAATTGCAATATGTTTAAAAAATTTATACTTGGATAATTTCTTATCTAAATATCATGTAACTAAACCATTTTAAGAGAAAAAATATTATTTTATTCTTAAAATCCTTACTTTTAAATGATATGTTATGTGGGCATACAATACAAAAAGCAAATATTTATAGTTTTTTATGAAAAGTAATTATAAGTAAAAAACTCGAGAAATAGTTTGAACGAACAGCAACATGATTAAAAAGCAAATATAAAGTGTTGAGAGAGTTATGAAGAAAATGACTCATCCATCAATGTTTTGGGCAGTGTCCATTGAAAATGAATGCAGGCTATGTGCACTTAGAAAAATGGAACAACGAAAGTCAGACACAGAGATACTATTTTACTGCCAACCTTGCAAAACTCGAGGAAGACACGCTCGTTTTGTCGGTATTGCTATTTTCAAGATCTTACATTGCATTTTCGTTACGTTTCTTAACCTTCATCACACATTCCCAATGTTTTTTTTCTTACCAACATTCTTAGATCTTCTTCATTCCAAATGTGGAGCAAACCACTAATGTAGAGATCAACATCTAAACACTGTTCAAAAATTTAGTGGAAGATAGTTAGCTAAGTGTGAATAGAAAACAATTAAATATGTGCATAGTTTTTAAATGGTTTAATAGGTTCGGAGGTCCTTATATTTGGGAGTTTGTTTCAATTAGGTCCTCCAATTTTTGAAGTGATCAATTAGGTTCCTAATTTTGTCAATTTGAATCAATAAAAGTCTTTCCGTTAAATACAGTTAACGCCGTGAAGTTTTTGAACATGTGGCACGCTAACGCTTCCAGGTGGCACCGTTTCAAGTGCATATGTGGATTATAAAAGGAAAATCCCTAAATTAAAAGGTGTATTTGAAGGTGAAATCCCTAAATTAAAAGGGATTTCACCCTTTTATAATCCACCTATACACTTGAAATGGTGCCACCTGTTCAAAATCTTCACGACGTTAACTGCATTTAACGGAAAGGCTTTTATTGATTCAAATTGACAAAATTAGAGACCTAATTGATCACTTTCAAAATTGGAGGACCCAATTGAAACAAACTCCCAAATATAGGAACCTCCGAACCTATTAAACCTTTTTAAATTTAGATACAAAATTAAAATGTTTTTTTTTTATAAATTTTGATATATTTTTATATATATCTTTTTAATAAATAAATATAGTGTTTTTTAAACTAATAACGATGATTTTTTTTTTATATCGTACTTATATTTGTGAAAATGGGTAAATCGAAATCGAGTGTTGAAAGACACTAAATCAAAATGTTTTTTTTTCTAAAGTGAAAATTAATTTAAACAAGTTAAATTTAATTATTTTTTTATCAAACTATAATGGATTAAATTGTACGAAAATTTGTTTTTCACTTTGACACACAACACAATTATGGGTTGGATTAGAATAAGTTATCAAATTAAAGGTCGAGACAAGTTAATTTGACCTAAGTTAGAGATGAATCATGTCAAAAGTTAAGACGAGTCAAGTTCGGCCAAATGTCGAAATGAATCAAGTCAAGCTCAAGGTTAATACAGATTTGGGAGAACTAAAGGTCAAGACAGACAAACTTAGATTACAATTTGAGACGGGTCAGGTCAGACCAAAGGTTGAGACTAGCTAAGTTGGACAAAATGTCGAGACGAACTCAACTGAAATTCAGTTGAGACGACCACGGTTGAAACTCGATCGACTCAATCCCAACTGAAATTCGGTCCAGTCGAATCCGACTGAAAATCTGTCGAATTCAACCGAAACTTAATCAAGTCATCCCAAACGAAATTTGACCAAATCAACCTCGAACAAAAATCGATTTAATTCAGCCGAGTCGACCTCAACCGAATTAAACTGAGTTAACCTTGGATGAATTAAGTCAAATTGACGATAATAAAATTTAGTTTGATTCAGTCTTAACTGAAATTCGATCAAGTTAATTAATTTGGGAAAAAAATTAAGAAAGATATCTATTTGGAAAAGATAGTTTTGGTTTCTTATATGATAAAAAAGAAAAAAATATCAATCTTTAAATTTTGAAAACAAAAAACGTAGTTTTGGTTCCTAAAAAACAATTTAACAACGTAATAGAGTTGTAATTATCATGGCTTGATAACCAACACAATAGAGTTGCAATTATGCTTTTGGGGCTTAACCCTATGAAATCCAATTTTTCACATCTTGAGATCCAAATTCACCATCTCTCGGAATAATAACAACAATAATCATTAGTTATCATTTGTAGAAAAAAAAATATTGTTTTCTTGAAATACAAAATAAAATCTCATAGGGTAGGGGTCCTTTGTTTGTTCTTAAGAAATAATTACAATAGTTTCGAAAGTGTGTAAAATTTTCTTGAGCCCGACGCTCTCACTAAAAGTTGACAACCATACAATTCTAGTGAATATTGAAGCAACAAATATAGCATTAAAAAATTAAATATATTTTAAGGGCTATACTTAAATAATAATAAAATAATAATATTAACATTAATAAAGCAAAATTAGTAACACTAAAAAAAATTAATAATTTAGAACTAAGTTTTGGCAACAAAAAAAAGTAATGAGGGATACCTTCTTAACATGAAAGGCTTATTAGAGAATGTGTGAGTGACTTGTTTGACCTTTTGAACTTTGAATGCCCTTCTTAAGAGTAGTATTGATTGAAGCTTTTTCTTTGTGGGACCATTAGGCCTACGATTAGGACTATGACTACCCTTTAACGTTGTCGGTGCATCGAATTTAGATTCATTATTCCCTTTTTCTATCCTTCTCCTCAAAATTACCATTGGATTGAAACTTTGCAACATGGGTCAAATGTTGCCAATGACATAACTTCTTCTTACTAAATACACACCATTACATTTTTAAACAGACAACTTTTCTTTCTATGTTTCTACCCATTAAATTCACCCTCCACTGTTACAACTCTCACCATAGAAAAATAAAATTTAAAATACTATTATAGTATAAAAGTATTAAATAAAATAAAATATGAAATTGACTTTTTCTTTTTTAAACCGAACTTATATTTTTCATACAACAACATTCTTTATGTTACCGGATTAGGATTATTTATATTTAAGTTGTCATTTTACTACCTTGTTATTTATGAGAAAAATGTTATACCTATAAATAACTCTCAACTTTAACACTATGAAACATTTAAATACACTGGAGTGACTCACTTTGGAAGCTAATCGACATTTTTCCATAAAAACATAATCTTTATGAATAACAAAAACTATCTCTTAAAATAGTAAAATATTGAAGATTTGAATTTGGGATTATTGATGAATAAATTTATTAAGGTGTTTGATGATGAACATTTGTTGTCTTATATTTTGAATGGAAACTAAAAACACACAATATTTAGAAACATAAATTCAGGGCCAGACATTTGTTCGTACCATGGAAGGATAAAGAAAATGATGGCCTAAATGTTTAATTCAGCACGTCTTAAGAAAAGATTTTACTTACCAATAATACTTAGATATAAATTATATCTTAAAAATGGATTTTAAATTTAACACAATCTCATAAAATCGATTTATAAGACGAGATTTGCGTAATGATCTTATCTGTAGTAAATATAGAACATTCAAGATCATACTATATCATTCATTATATAAGATAACATTTCATTCACTGGTCATCTAACACAAAACACACACAACAATTACATGTATTAACTCTTTAGACAATAAATATCATCTAAGTTAATTCCTATTTCATGTATTCTAATAAATAGTCTCAGTCTTCTGCATTTCTCAAAATATCATCATTTAGAATCTAAACTTTATCACTGATAAACTCAATTGGGGCATTTAATTAAAAATCTTATAGTGTAAATGGAAAATCATAGTCTCAAGTTCCAAGTGGTTATTAGAAGAATTAAAATCTTAGAATTAAAATTTTGACAAGTTTCAAACCGTGAATCAATATATAAAATATCTTATATCATCTTTAATCTAAAACCTTAAAATAATAAATTTATAAATTTTTATAGACCACAAATGTTTCATATATAAAATATTTGACATCACTTTTAATTTAAAACTTTATGATAATAAAATTCACCTAAATTGATTTATATATTTAATAAATAATCTTCTTCATTCCTCTTAAAATATCACCATTTAGAGTCTAAACATTATCATTAATAAACTCAATTGGGTCATCTAACCAAAAATCCTATAGTGTAATCAGAAAATCATATTGTAAAGTTCTTCGAGTGGTTATTGGAAGAATCAAAATACTATATTAGAATTCTGACAAGTTTCAAACCATGAATCAGTTATATGTAAAACATATGATAACGATGGATATGTGTATCTTTTTCTTAGAAAATGAGTGATCCATATATATAAAATATCCAATATCACTTTGAATTGAAAAACTTTAAAGAAAACAAATTTAAGTGTTTCTGTATGTATATTAGTGATTGGACTATTAATTCTTTATAGATGTTTATGCAATTGTGAGTGGATTAGCAAAGAAAAAGTGTATAGGAAAGTGAATGGAGAAGTTTGGTATCTGAAAACCAATATGATCAGTAACCTAAATATGGGGAAGAAGTAGCCACATGGCCTATGGGTCCTATCTCACATGCAGGGGAGATATAGTCTTTATTATAAATCTAACCATGTGCATTCACCACTCATCACTCATCACTGTCTCTCTTTAGCAATCTCCATTGCTCTCTCCGCAGGCATTTACTACCTTCCTCCAACCACTTCTCACAGCCCACAACACAGACAAAGACATTTTAACAATACTTTCATTCTACTAAAACTTCCTCTCATACATTTCTCCAAACCCATTACTGCAAACACTAATCACCTCCTATTTCTTAATCCCACTAATTGTTAAATTACTAGTTTTCACATTGCTTGAGTTCATACTGTCATGTCAATACTTTTGGAGTTAGTTTGTGTTGCTTTTCTCAGAGACTTTTTGTGGAGAGTGGTCATTACCCTCCAGCTACAATTCTCCACCTTTGTTACTGTTATTAGATATTTCAATAAATCTGATATAATATTAATCATTTTTAAGGCTAAATGAATTTGATTACAAGTAATCATTCACATAAACTTGTGACATTAACATTTTAAATATGTTGATTATTGAAATGTATCATATAATTAACTGTTGCTGAGAATTCTAAAAGATGATCCTTTTTTCTTTTGTGGAGAGTAGGTTTACCTTTTCAATTAACATTACTTTCTTGGAGGCCTTTAGAGAGACTTCAATTGTTTCACAAGCATTGCTTTGTGTACATAGGAAAAATTGAGGAGAAAGGTAAATGTAGAACGATACTTTAAAATGATGGCATGTCTTGTTCGGTATTTCAGCCATGATAATGAAAAAGGCAGGGAAATATCTTAAGAATTTGCTAGTTAACATTAAGGGGAGGGGGACAACTTAGGTAAAGGGGGTCATCATGTTAATTAGAAAGATAATGACGGAGGGGAGATCATGGGGTGCACATGAACGAATCAAACATGTTGGTAGAGAAACGAACACGGGAAGATATGTTTAATGATTTACAGCCATAATTGCATAACAAAAGCAAAGATTACTTCCATTGACAAGGAAAAAAAGGCTAAAAAAGTTGAGAAAGTTAAAAAGCAACACCACAGCTATTACAATTCCATAATCGTCATTGATAAAGTGTTTCCATATAACTCAACTTTGACAATCATGCTTTTGCTTGTATAATTAACTCAACAAAACAAATAGTAAAAAAATAACAAAAGGGAAAAATCATATATATATCTGGGCTCATTCAAATCCTATAAAAGAAAAAACTGAAAAAGACTGAACAGTATGTAAGGAGACATGATTTGACATTTGGAAAAATATGCATATAATTGGTGGTGGGTAAGGTTGATTTGATGAGATGAGATGAGCTGGGAAGGATCAAAGGGAAAGGCAAAAATTGAAAGGGAAACAATGGATGGCGCTTCTGCACCTGCTCCTACAATTGCATTGTTTGTTTCAGCTGGAGCAAGTCGAGCAGCTAAGGTTGACCAACAGCAAAACACACAATGTGGCAATGAGGTAACATAAACCATATTGACATGTGTAATTAATGTACACTTGCCAAGAATGGAGGATGACGACGGAGTTCTGAGGAAAGCAATGGATATATGATGATGTTCTACTATAATATGGTAAAAACTTAGAATCAAACACAAAAGAAAAATAATTGCTCTTTCATTCACATGGCTGGTTGTTGATATGTATGCTAGCACTGACGGCCTCTTTTGCAACCTAGTGCACCGGCATTGGAAGTCATGGAACCAACCATGGAAGAAGATTTGGCACCTAAGCTTGAGGCCCTGGCATAGCTGGCTGAGGCTCCGGCTCCTGATGGTGTGAAAAAGGCACCATTCAGCAACAAATCTCCCTCAGACCTCCAATTCCAACCCTTCCACTGACTTTCTGCTGTTTCCACTCTCTTAGTCACCTGTCAACACCAAGAATTTTTTTCTCAATCAATTAGTGAAAGTGGCTTAACTAAAACGTCATCAATTTACAGCATCACATGGATTGATTGTCCTATTGTACCTCCTTTGCAAAAGGGTTAACAGGAGCATTGTATCGGTTTCCCTGGCTGTTAATGGTGGGGTTAGCACTTCCACCAATGGCATACATTTCCCAGTGAGTATAGTCATTGTTCACCACGTGAAAATATCCATGTCTACACCTGCATTATTCATGACCAGTCTTTTGTTAGATTAGATAATATAATATTCCACCTCTGATTTGAAATACATCATTGCAGGAGGGGACAAAATAGCCCTATCCAGTTGTTGATTAATGGGTACATCATATGGTCCCGCACAACTAATTCGTCTAAAAATTTTGTGATTTCCTTAAACTGAAGAAGAAAGCTTACAAACAAAATTAATGCACCAAGGAGGGTCGCTGCGAGTCTGCCCATCCAGACCAACCAAACTTGTGGTTACATTTATTTGCATTTAAAGCACACAAAGAGGAAAACAAGCAAAGAGGTTTCAATGCAAAAAGTGACATTAAATATTACCGTGGCATTCTCTGGATAAGTCCCTCTCCGAAATGGTTGTATGCGATGGTCACTTGCATGAGCTTGTCTCTTGTGTAAGAGTCACTGTGGCCCAGCAGAATCACCTGAATTTGCAAAGAAATACAAACTTGATCCATGATTCAACAATGGAAAGAGTGCACTTTGACACAGGAAACGAGAGTGAAAGTACCTCATTGTGGTGAGTGAAGTGGTTGTTTGAAATAGTAATGGCTGTTGAGCCCAAGACAGCATCCACAAGGCCATCAGCACAGTGGGACAAGGAGTTGTGGTCAACCCAAATGTGGCTTGAGCTAAATATGGAGATGGCATCTCCATCAGCCATTGTCCTCCACCCAAAGTGGGTGGGGGAGCTCCTCACCATGGCATTTCCGGTAGGTACGCAATCATGAATATGCAGGCCATGGATGATGACATTGGTAACAAACTGAATTGTGATACATGCCCCATTAGCAATGTGCACATTGGCTCCTCTTCCATCAATGGTCTTGAAGCTGTTCATGATTAGCTCTTGCTTCAACTGAATAACCATGTCCCTCTTGAACACAATCCACAAGGGCCTGTCCTGGATCACAGCATGACGAAGAGTGCCAGGTTTGGGGTTCACAGGGTCATCATCCCTGGGGTCAGTCACAACATAGAACTTTCCATCACGACCACCAATGGCATTTCTGCCGAATCCAATGCCACAATCTGCAAGACGCTTCCTGTTGCGCTGCCAGTTGGGGTCACAACGCCAGCAATCATCAATGGGGTTACCAGTTCCACAAGAGAAAAACCCCAGATTCCTTCTCTGTGTACTATTCTGGATGCTCCTGTAATATCAACAACATTGTTTTCTTAGTGCCATCATTGTCAAGTAACTATCTATATTTGATGTTATCTTAACAAATAAATAGTTTAATAAAATACCAAGATCTGATACAAGTTGAACACATTTGGTGTTACAAATTGAACAACATTGCTTTCATGATGCCATTACTGCAATCATACACCCTTGTTAGGTGTTGTACAAGTTCTTTCAATCTAGACTAAGCAATCAGTCCTCATGTAATTTCCAATTTTGTTTCCTTCAAACATTAACAGTTTAAAACCATGACTATGGGTTAAAAATTTAACACAATTTGTTTGCATATGCTCGTGTTAAATTCCTCTGTGGCATGTATGTGAATGCAGACAAAATGTTCTCTGGCTTTTTGGATCCACAATAATTAGACCTCATCTAAATGAATAGAGTCAGCTAACGGGAATAAAATAAAGCAACTGGACACTACCCAAGATAAAACTTTTAGTAAATCTCCTTGAGCCTAGTGGAGGAAACAAAACGATGTCAAAATAATTTATCCATGTGACGAGTGAAGACAAAAGGAATTTTCCTAATTGTAACGGCTAAAAATTCTTGCCTTTTTTTCTGGAATAGAAGATATGGTAAATATGCTTTTCTGTCTTGACATGGATCTTACCCAAATATGCAACTGTGGCCACGTTGCAAGGAATCACTAACCAACACATGGTAAATTTTTATGCAAAAAACTCAATCCAAATATCAAGCACCGAAAATTTTGGTCAGAATTGCTAGAAGAAACTGTTTTTAATGGGAAAGAAAGAGTTGTACCCGGAAGTACAACACATTTATGAGGAAACATTCATTAATTTGCTTGTAGGCAAAGGGATTAGATGTATAATGGCATGTAAAAGCACCATAAGCGTGAAGAAGGGTATATCATGAGAAAGTGCATGTGACTGAACCATGAAAAGGAGAGAGAGAGAGACCATGACCGAAAACGTTTCTGGTTAGTGACAAGGTAATTTCCCAACTTGACATGCCACAAAAGGGTCAAAAAGAAGAAAAGGTTAAGTCTTCAAAGTTTCAAATTCATTCAACTGGCAAAATCAGGAAAGTAAAGTGATTGAAAAAATGGGTGAGTTGGATAAATAGTTAGGTCTCAATTCTCAAGAGGGGAGTTATGAGTGCCACCAAAATGCCACGGCACACCACTATCCTACCCTCATTACACTCAATAGTCCCTACTCCCATGTGAATGAATAAATTAATAAAAACATATTAAAACATTATAGATCATTATAGGTTCATGTAATTTGTCTTTTGCTTTAGCTTATGTGCTTAGCTACGAAGGGACATTGTAACAGGGTTGGTCTGTGTCAGTGAAAATGAAGAGAGAGAGAAAGAAATAGAGACCCACATCTCAACCATTGAAACCACTTCCTCTGGGTTAGCCACTGCAGCTTGTTCATTTAATTTTTCAGCCTCCAGTGCCCTGATAGAAACAGTTACAAGCACAGTCACAATCTTAAACAATAAATAAGCAAACAAACTACTAATTCAATGATTATATTATTTCACTAAGTAGGGTTAGTTATAGTTGTCTTATGACAACATTAAACTTTATATATTGAATCAATTTTTCTTTTAATTACACATGTTTGACTTATTCACTAAATGTAAACATAGCAGCAATAAATAAACTACACCTTTTGTGAAATTGTAAGGAAAATTATAATATATATATATATATATATATATATATATATATATATATATAATACTTTATTGTAGTCGGCAACCGTGACCTGTTAACAAATGTCCTTTCTGTACTATAATAAATTAAATATTTAATAAATACAAAAGGAGAAACAAATTGTTTTCCTTCAAAACAAATAAACACTTATTTTAGAAAAATAAATTGACAGCACAATGATAAAATAAAATTAAAGGAGAATAAAAAACGAAACAGGGACACTTGTCGGTGAGAGATTTGAGCGAGTTCCGTGAATACATTTGCTCCGTAAAAAGTTAAAGTGAAAAAACAACAACTTGATAAAAGCCGTTAAGATAAAAATTTATTCACCTTATCCTCCGGATAATGACCAAAATACTCTTAAGAGAAAAAAATATTATGACACATTGGGAGGGTAGTTTTGGAAGAGGAAAAAAGTTTGTTGACGGTTAACCAACTCTTTAATGAGGTGGTGTGGGAGTTATTTTGCTTTTGCAGAACCCTCAAAGCAACTAGACACAGAGAAGAACGAACATAACCGAATAAACGATCCAGATCGAAGCATCAACGATTTTTCAACGGCTGTGATCGTTTGCTCGATCCAATGGCTGAGACTTAAAGTTATAACTCAGAACAAAAGGTCCAGATTAACCGGCGTTTCAAGGAAGAAAGAACACTAACCTCTCCGCCATTGACGAGTTCTGCAAGCTCGGCAACCTGTGTTTTTTCACTTCAACATTCCTATAGCCAAAACAAAAAGGAAAAGGAAAAAATGTCTCAGAGCAAGATCTTCGTTTTCTCTCTGTTTTCACAAAAAACGGGTGTTCAACTTGAAAAGTGGAATTGAGATTTTCCTTTTCAAAAACCAAACAAGTCGCAATGTGTTTAGCTTTCTCTGGTTTGTAGTTAAAAGCTGTATAACAGTGGTAAATCCCACTTCAATGATTTTCACATCAGAGATCGCACATTGCTTAAAAATACAACCCAGAGAGTGTATATAAACGAGTTGCAACCCAAATCACACGAAGTTTCTTTTGGGAGTGAGAAAGTGATAAGAAACACTGTTTCAGTTTCGAAATCCACACAATGTAGCTAAAGCTAAACCAACCCAACACAGAACACATAGAAAGGAAGCTTCTGACACTGAAACAGAGTGTTTGTTTGTGTTGAGACCTGAGGTGAGAGATCTGCGGAGTGGTGGTGGCCATTGCTGCTTGTAGGTGAATGAACAGCGCCAGAAGGAGAAAAAAGAAGAGCCACATGGAAGTAGAAGAAGAAGAAGAAACGACCGCCATTGCAGAAAGTTGAATTCTCTTCGCTCTTGTTGCTTTGGAGAGAATGAGAATGTTGAAGAGAAAAAGAAAGAGAGAGAGAGAGAGAATTGGAAGGAGTGGACTCAGAAGGACAGGTTCCAACATAACGGTTTTTTATAGACACTAAACGAGAAACGCCAACCTTTTGACGGCGTTAGGTAACTGATCGTTTTTCTTGTTTGCGTGTTGGACGTCCGTCTGACGGCGTTATGGAAGAAAGTACTACTAGTGTGAGTGTTGTTTGTTGCTTTTAGCTTTTGCTTTATTTTCTTCTTCTATTTGTTTAACCCTTAGTGACTTTTTTACCCTCTCTCTCTCTCTCTCGCACGTGGGTGCAGTAGCTGTCACATGCCGTCGCAGGGTATGGTACTGTTACTAATTACTGATACTAACGCTAATACTAAGATCAAAAATCTCACATCAGCACCACGCACCACTTTCTCTCTTTTTACTTTCTACTTTTTTTTTTCCCGCTTTATCCACCAGTCACTGCCCAACTAACTTCAAACGGTTTTTAATTTCTCTACAATATCATTGTGACTTCATAATTCACTCTTCTTTGTCTTCTCCTACTTTTCATTTCTTTTAAATGTTTCTTCTTCTTTTTTAATTTCATTTCCCTTATCTATTACTTAAAAATTCGTGTTCTCAAGGTTTTGATCACACTAATGGGATTGCAAACCTCAAATCCATAATGCCTACATAATACTTATCTTTTAACTAAATATGATATCGAATATGGAAACTAACAAAATTCTCAAAAAAATACATATAAAAATTTACATAACTAAATACAGTGTGTTTGGATGAGATGATTTAGAAAGTAATTTATTTATTTGAAAATTTTAAGTTTTTCGTATTAAAATAATTATAAAAAACTGAAATTTAAGTAATTGTGAAGGGTATTTTAAACGAATAAAATTAAGTATTTTAAATATTGTAGAAAAAATAAAAATTTAATATTTTGCAATTGCTAGTAATCTACCCGGATAAGTAACTATAAATTATTTTATCAATTGACTTGAGTTAAGGTAGAGATAAATTAACTCGAACTTATGGATATGATGAATCGAACCAAATTAAAGGGTGAGAAGAGCTGGTTCGAGTTTAGGATCGAGATGAGTTGGAGTTAAGCTAAAGGTTGAGGGGTCAACTCAGACCAAAAGTTAAGACATGTCAACCTGGACTAAAAGGTCAAGACAAGTCATGAGTCTAAGATCAAGTCATGTTTATTCGAGTTGAAGGTTGAGATGAATTGTCTCAAGCCTAAGGTCAAGACAAATTCGCTAAACCAAAGGTCAAGCAAGGAGTTGAGTCAGCTCGAGTCCATTGTCGAGACGAGTCGACCAATGCTAAAAGTCAAGACAATTCGGCCTAAGTCGAAGGTTGTGATATACCAACCAAGGTCAAGGCTCTAAGATTGAGACGATTTAGCTAAGATAAAGATCAAATCAAGTTGAGTTGGTCAATATCAATAATCGAGTTAAGTCGACTCAAGTAAATGGTCGAACAAGGTTAGTTTGGGTCAATGGTTAAGACAAGGAAGCCTAGGGTGAAGGTCGAGTTGACCTTCGTCAAAGTTCAAGCTAGATGGGTCTAGATTAAAGGTCGAATGGGTTGAAGATCAAGATGAGTCAACTGAAGCCAATGTTTGAGATAATTCTGCTTGGACTAATGGTTGAGATGTCTCAATTGGGTCCGAGGTTGAGTTAATTCAGCCTAGACTAAGGGTTGAGCCTAGTCAGCCTAAAGTGAAGCTTCAACCGAGTTGACTTAGGTCGATGATCAAGCCGAATCAGCCTAGGTCAAAGGTTGAGATGATTCAGTCCAAACTAATGGTTAAGATGAGTCAATCCAAGGCGAAGGTTAAGTCAAGTCACCCAAATTAATGATCTAGATTAGTTGACTTGGGTCAATGGTTAAGCTAAGTTATCTCAAACCTAAAATCGAGTTGGGTCGTCCTAAACCGTTGGTCAAAATGAGTCGGTCGAATCAACGGTCGAGCCAAGTTGACCAATTAGAAAATATAAATTATTCAACCCAGACTAAAGGTAAAATTAAATTAGTCTTGGTCGAATGTTGAGACAAGTCACTTTAGATTGAATAATTAAGATGAGTTGATTCATATTGAAAGTCGAGATTAGTTGACTAAGTCAAATGTCAAGCTAAAACTAATCGGTCCAAATTGTAGATTATGACAACTCATCCCAAATTAAGAATAAACTAATTCAAATCAAACTGAAAAATAAAACCAAATTATCCAAATATTTTAAAGTAATTTTTTCTTAAAAGATAAATTAAAATTTTTCCGAACAAAATCATTGAAACTTATGACATTACAACATTTATATCCAAACTATTTAGTAAATGAAGTAGAATTATTATTGTGAGGATGTTCCTTAAGAAATATATATATGAAAAGGTCAGACAAAATTGGAAAAGTCACAATTAGCTTCTAGGAAACCTAATAAATAAAACATATCATTGTTAACTTATATTAGTAAAAATTAAGTTATTAAGCTAAAATCTCACCTCAATGCATAAAAATCTATACATATCAACCATGAAATAAAAGTGAAAACTTTATATATGAGAGAAATAAATATTTACTCAAAAATACAAATTGATCCTTCTAATTGTCTTAAACTTTGTTATCTTCCAAAAATGTGACATCTGATTAGAGAAAATACGAGAAATGATTTCATAATCTTAGAAAATGGAGCGAATTAAAAAAAATGAAACTATCTTCCGAAATGTTTTTACACACATGAATAAAACATATTTTAGAATTTTAATTTTAATTTTAATTCTTTTTTTTAAATCATCGTTACTAAGCATAAAATTTGGCTCTTAAAATATTAATAACTAAAAAAAGCTCTAAAAAAATTGCTCACTTAGAATTTGATTAATAGTATGCCAAATTGATTCTTAAAATTAATATAATATTAAAATAATATTCTAAATTATACATCCTCAACGCTTTACTTCTGGAAACTATCAACATTTCTTACAATTTTTACACTCTCATATAAAGTATCAAGGATTTTTTCATTACACTACTAAATCATGTCCTATATCTTCTTTCTCTAATGCATAAAATACTCAATACCAAACCAAGCACAACATTAATATTTGGTAACCGTTATCTCATAATGATTAATATTTCAAATTCATTTCAACACAACATATAATTATTTGAAAATAATGAATATAATCTTTTTAATTTAATTACTATAATATTTGTAAATTTTTTAATCCGTATTTCAGAATAATATTTAAACCTCAACATAAGAAAATTTAATCTATTTAAATTAGAATAATATATTTTTTAAAAAAAATTGAATATCAAAATATATAATTTTTTTAAAAAAAATAAAATTTTAATTTCTAATAAAAACCTCCGAATAGTGATGTCACGAAGCAGGAGAGAAGTATAGGAAGAAACATCACTAAAAGAAAAGTAGAAAATTAGAAGAAAAAAAAAACTTATTTAATATTCACACTAACTTCTATAACTAATTATATCGATTTTGTGTTATAACCTTTTTTATGGACTACGTAGAATTACCATTTTAAACTACTTCCATACTAAAATTTCAATTTTAAGAAATAAAGTAATAGTCTACTCTTTAATTTTATATAGTTTAAATTAATTTTCTCTTATAGAGACAGTAGACGTAAATGATTAAAGAAACATAAGAAGGTTATCTGAAATGCTGAAATACCTCCTCGCAATGACGCAATTGTATAAATATATATTTTGATCGGTTTTTGTTTTTACTTCTCTTATAAGAAGCTTGATTTTGATGGGGCGAAATTAATGTTGTTTTCATGTATCATTCAAGGAATTCAATTGATTATGCTTCAAGTTACCATTGTTAATTAAGTCTCAAAGATTATTATAATTAGACACCATAATCTACTAATTATGATCTTAAGTTTTAATTTAAATAAAAATTAACAAACTCATAATGTAAATTGCATGTATGGTATGATTGCATGAAAGGAAAGCGTGGAAGTGAGAAGTGGAATTATTATAATGGGAATTAATAAATAGCGTAAGTGAAGAGAGAATAATATGTGCAATAAATCAAGGGTGGATGGTAGAGAAAGTGGGGACCACGGGAGGAATGGGTGAGGGCAGAGACACAGGATGATATCCCGGGGCGTTCGGACCGTACGATTATATTTGGATAAACACAAAAGAAAACACCAATCTCACAGTTTACTGCTGATTTCACGCCCAAAATGCACACACACAACGCGTAAGAATAAAGACAACTATAAACAACAACTAAAAGTTTCTAATATAAATTAATATTTATCTTTATTTATATATCATAAGTATTACAAGTATGAAACACGATTTCTTAAAGAGATTGAAAATTTAATAAACTAAAATGTGCTAATGTAGTCTTCATGAAATAGGTTACATTAATTAGAAAAAGAAAAAAAAAAAAAAGAAGTAATGGTGAATATTTTGTTTTCTTTGGTTGGTTAATTTTTTATTTGGCGAGATTGATTCCGCGGAAACGTACGTTGAAGATGCGCGCTAATCACGGGCAGTGACTTTCTTTTGAAGATTAATGAGTTTGACGACTATTATTCCATCACCAATAAAGTTACACTTTTTTTCTATTTCTTTTTTCTTTAATTTACTACAGTTATATATAACAGTATTCTTCATTATATAAAAAATTATAAATTGGAAAAAAATACTTTATTATTCTCTTGATAGAAACTTGACATTGCACTTATATGTTTTGTGTGGTGTAGCTTATGACAACTTCAAACTTATAGTTCTAACATATTCGAGTTGATAGATCAACTTCTTATCATCAAATACAATCCAACCTACTCGATTTTAGGTGTCGGTTCTCTATTTTTTATTATTTTTCTTTCACCATTTTTCAAATTAATTTTCCTCTATCAAACTCATTTATAACTTTAATTTTTATGTTTTAGATCTCCTTTTCATAAATAATTGTTAACTTTTTCATTTATGAAAACTAACGATAATAAATTGTTGAGTGTTTGAGTAAGTTATGTATGTAAAATTAACCTTAATTCATATATTTTAATAATATTATCTATAATGGGTTTTTTATTTTTGAAACACACACATTTTTATTTTTTTGAGTAATTGCTTATTTAAATTTATTTTTTTTAAATTAAAATACAAAGAAGACAAAATAGATTTTCTTTTTTTAAAATATGTATATGCATATGTTTCATGTGTTGGCCTAGGGATTAGATTAACTGTTTTTTGTAATACGAACATGTTTGAGTTATAGTTATTGATCATTTGGGAGTTAAGTTATTGAATACTTAAATATTTTAAGTGTGGAAATGAACTATATGGTCTGATTTAATGTTAATTTTCTTTTAATATAAATTTACATTATAAATCATGTCTTTGCAACATTTGCTTGAGGTATATTAATTATGCTAAAGCAACTACCACATATATATTAGCAACTTATTTTTATCATAAATAGAAATAACAAATTTTCGTGAAATTTAGTAAGGAATTAGAATTTGGATTATTTCTTTTGGTGTTGTTTCTCAATTGTGTAGTCAAAATACGTACATTGAATTTGATGTTCTAAGGTATGTTATTTCTATGTTGTGTATTCAAAATACAATGATTTTAATGTTTTAAGGTATATTAAAAAAATTAATATATCTAACATCAATATTTTAAAGACTCACATGAATCAGTGGAGAATTCAAACTCAACAAATTATTATGTTAAAACATTCATTTCAATTGAAAGGTCTTTCATTTTTCTATAAAGTATAAATAGTTTTAAAGTAATTGTACTTAATTTCCTTTGCTTAATAAATCTAATTATAAATTCTACGGTCATCTAATAAAATATCATGTTTAAAAAGGTACAATTAAGAAGAATAACTTTATTAATCACAATGTACTAAATTATCGAATAAACATTAGTCATCAATAAAATTATAATGACCATTTCATATTAATATTCCATAAAAGATTATATTAATAAATATTGACTATTCAAGTATAATTTTAAATAAATACATTATAAGTTTACATCACTTATCTTAGTTATTTATTGAGATGTAAATTAAGAGAACTTTCCTTATTGTTAGTTAACAATTGTTTTTTTATCTCTTTCTTTCACATGATTATATATATCATAATGATAGGTAAAGATAAGAAAGATATATATTGTATGAAATGTTGTACAAATCATATTTCTCATTTCAAAATATATGTAAGGAGCAAAATAAATAATTAAAAATAATAATTCTTTTTGTATATTTTTTTCCAATGTGTTTGTTCCTCTAGAACACAAGGGTTGAGTTTGACTTGTGATCTTTCACTTTCTATTTTATGTTGGCAAAATGAGGAAATTTGACTTTAACCTAAGTCTTATATACAAGAGTGTTTCAGTTTTCAATGTTTTGTTCACTTAACTTTCAAAACTATGAGCATGGGCCACATGGCAAAAACTACTTGACTTACATACTATAGTATTATTAAATAATTCTTTTCTTTCTAGTCATTTTCACAATCATCAAGAAAATTATTGTTTCAAATTTTTCATTTTACATTATCTGAATACTTTACCATTTAACAAATATTCATTAATTAGAAAACAAATAATCATTTAATACTTTTATCTATGTAGTATAATATATTCAATCGAGTGTGTATAATTCAATGTTCTAATTTACTTAATTAGGAGTATCAAATTTTAAATTTCCACAAAGAAAAAAAAATCACAATGTTCATTCATCCCGAGATCCGAATTAATTAAATATTTGTTATCATTAACGTATTAATAATTCTAGAATGTTTTTTCAAAAAATATAATTTTACACGATACATAAATCAATTTTGTAAATAACTTATATTTGCCTCTGAATCTTACAAACTATTATAAAATCAGGAGTGAAACTTTCTCAAAGCACTTACATTAAGTTATATTTGAATTAAAAATTTAATTAACAAAAATTTATAAAATGATTACTTTAATATACAAATAATTATCATTTAAAATATTTTTTTTTGTAGGTAAAACTAATTAATAATTAATTCAATGTCCATGTTTTCCATGTATTTAATTATATATATATATATATATATATATATATATATATATATATATATATATATATATATATATATATATATAATTATTACAACACATGGAAAACAAAGTTAAATGGATAAGTTTTTTTACAGATACATATCTTTTGAGATTTTGTTTAGTATGAAAGACATTATTAAAAACTTTTTCACTTTTTCTAATGTTTAGAAAAAGAAAAGAAATAGACAGCAATCTCCAACCAATTCCCACACCAAACTACTTTTGACAAACAAATCATTCCTCAATCCATGCCACATGTTGCTGCTCATTTGCCCTAATTTCCCTTTTCTTGTTGCAAATTAGGATTCTCTGAAAGAGTGTGTGAGAAACTGAGTCAAAACCTAAGACTTGCCAACCTCTAAACCAAAATAAGAAAGAAAATTGAAAGAAAGATTACAATGGCATAATGGCCAACATGTGAATGCATCTATTGGTGCATGTGACACAGTCTGCAGATTTCAACTACACCGTTAATTAATGTATTTTAATACATTCAATTCTTAATTGCTATATCAGTCAAACTACACCAAAACGTCTGTGCTTCTGTGTTCACTTTTCACATTCTGCATATTAGTTACATAACTTTAATTATAAACCGTTGTTTATTTTTAACATTTTATTAAACTTCAGATATACATTGGTATTGGCAAAATTGATGATTTTGAAATTATGTGTTTACGTTTTAATATACATATTACAGAATTTAGTCCTATGTAAAATTAAAATTGGAAAATAGAGTATTAGAGTAGGTAGGTGTTTTAAAATAATGATAATGATTATTTTATTTTAAAATAATTCAAGAATATAAATAGAATTTCTTAAATTCGTCTCATTACTTAAAATATACTCTATCTTTTTAAAACTCTTTCTCATAATCTTCTCTCACATTTATCTAAGATTTCTCATCTCTTGATCATTTGTTTAACAATCAAGAATTTCCTATCACAACTGAGCTATCTCTACATCTATCTAATCAATTTTTCTTATAGAACAAGTAAGTTTTGACTCATTTTTCTTCTTTTGCTCTTAATATGAAATTAGAAGAAGAGATTGTCGTCACATGCGTAATCTTAATTGTTTCTTCTACTTGTTCTTTGTTAATCTAAGGTCCTAAAGACTTTTTCCATTTTCAATTCGGTGTTTCGTAGGTGTTTGTAGAAGTTTCTTGCGTTCCAAGCAATTGAGGAGACGTTTCTAGAGTTGATAGCTCCTTGTGAGGTAAGGGAAGCTAGACTTATTCTTAGATTTATGTTTATTGTTTAAATTTAGTGTCCCTATGGATGATAATGTGATTTAATTGAAATTGTTATGTTTGTACCAATATTCTTGGTGTATAGATGATGGATAATGATTGTGTGATATTTGAAGGTTTAATATGGTGTGATTGTAATGCTTCTGCTATCATTATTGTGTGGTGAAGTTGTAGTGGTTTGAAACTAAATTAAAGTGTTTGGAGTAAAGAAGAGTCAATTTCTTGCGTTGTAAGATCAAAAATAGAGGTTTGATGGATGAGTTTAAGAGATAGGTGTTGGAGTGAAGAAGTAACCGGTTTAATACTGTTATATGGTTATTTGAGACTTACTAGAAGTACTCTTTGAGTGAAAACTAACATGGAACAAAGAGGTAGTTCATTAGGATGATTTTGGAATGTTTTTAGTGTAAAAGAGAGGTTTTGAGTAGTGGAAATTCGAAGCAATGAGTGTAAACTATTTTAGGAAGTTAGAGG